>OY728138.1:1538275244-1538710682 GCA_963277665.1 Viscum album
ACAGAGGTATGGTAACCTGTATATTTTAGTTATATTTTATTAATTTATTTATATATATACTAATTGTTTGATTATTTATTCTTTTTTCATAGTTTTGCGCATGTAGTTGTTGGACAGGGGAGTGCTATCTTGCGCAATTATTTTTCTCAGACATGGACCACATGAGAACAGATTCTCATTGATGTGCAACTCGGCATGTACAACCATTGGCTGGTACATAAATAAATAATATTTATTTTGAAATTTATTTTATTAATAACATGATATTATAAATTATTTGTAGGGTTTATGGTATCCCATCAATGATAGCATGCATATCAATATCCATGTAGCATGGTAGGTGGCTATGCATGAGTATTTGCGTCTGTTTTTGCACAATTTGAGAAAGACGACCATTAAGAAAGCATGAGCGATAGTATTTGATGAGTCGTGTAGAGCCCACCGACCAGAGTACATTTCATCTCAGGTTTGGGATGGATTATGTGAACACTGTTTGGGTGGTGGATTTCAGAGGAGGTCTTTATTGGGTCGGCAGAACCTGGGGAGACAGGAGGTGACACATCGAGCGGGTAGCCGTACATTCAGTACGCATAGAGAGCATCTGGTAAGTATTTTTTTTAAATATTTTATATAACTTCAAATATAAATAGTTTATTTTGTATTCATATAGGCAGTCAAGAATCCCGATATTACAGAGTACGCTGTTTATCAAAGGATGTACATTGATCCAGTGAACAGAGAGATTAGAGGTGATCGCCAGCGTTGGATTATGGTTAGCCTTATTTTTTTCAGTTTGATAATTAACTACATATAATATTTTCTCAATTTTAATTTCAAATTGGAATTGAAGGAGTCATATGAGGCTGCGACCTCTCAAACACAGGTTGAGGGTCAGGATGAGGCGACTGATCAGACCAGTTCCCACCATTTCAACGAGGAAGCATGGATGCAGGAGACTCAGAATGGCTTTGAGAAGGGACGGGTAGTTGGTATCGTCTCTCATGTGACTCCTTGTACTTATTATGGTACTGTTACGATGTCAGCATCCAGCTCGAGAGGATCTCATGGAGAGGCATCATCTTCTGCCTCACAATATCAAGAGCAGTTCTAAGCTCAGAATGACCTTATAGAGAGTTTGTAGAAGCAGCAAGAAGAGATTCGTCATCATCAACAACAGTAGAAGCAGCAACACGAGGAAGAGATGCGTCGATGGAAGCAACAACATCATGAGCAGATGGAGTACATGCACCGTCTGACTCATAGTTTAAGGATGGAGTTTCCTCCACCATCTTGTTCATCTCCTCCACCTCCTCCTGAAGACGACCCCCCAGTGATTTTTTTATGTTAAAAACATTTAAATTTAATATTTTTTGTAATATGAACTATTTAAAGTTTTTGTCTTTTATGTTGGTGCGTATATTACATAATTTATTTTTTAATATTTTCTGATTTTTTTGTGAATATTGAGAATTTTAATAATTTTTATTTTTTTATTTTTTAAATAATATTAATATTATTATTTCATTAATCATAATTTTATTAAATATATTTTTTCTGTATTATATTTTTTAATGTTTGTTTATTTTACTAATAATAATAATAATAATAATATTTTATGACCTTTTAATATTTTATTTGTGAATATTGAAAATTTTAATATTTTATATTTTTTTATTATCTTAATAATATTAAAATTAATTTTTCAATAATAATAATTTTATTAATTTTTTTTAAAAAAATTATTTTTTTATTTGTGATGGGAACTATTGTGACGGGTTCCCGTCGTAAATAGCCTTAATAATTTTTTTTAACAAAGTATCTGCGATGGGATTACATGACCATCACAAAAAGTATTTGAGATGGGCCCGTCGCAAATTATCTGAATAAATATTTTCAAAAAAGTATTTTCGACGAGATTACAGGCCCGTCACAAAAAGTATTTGTGACGGGACCGTCGCAAAAATGTTTATATATATAAAGTATATAATCAGAGACTTATTTTCGACGGTGAAGTTTCCCATCGCAAAAACAATTAATTGCGACGGGCCCGTGGCAAATAATATTTTTTGTGATGACATTTTCTGCAATGGGCTATTTGCGATGGGACCCTGTTGCTAAAGCTTATTTGTGACGAGATCCTGTCACAAATAACCTGTCACAAATACCTAGAATTCTAGTAGTGGATGGTTCTCAAAGGTTGACCAACGATCAGTCTATCACTAGTTGTGAGTACATGATGAGGATATACTAAAGATGGATTTTAGATGAATTTATGGTCACTATGAGTACTTTGTGATTCCCTTTTGCATGAATAATTCCCCTACAATGTTCGTGGGAATCTTGAACCAGATCTTTTAGCCACAGTTAGATCGGTTTGTGGGAATCATCATTGATGATATTCTTGTGTACTCGACGTCTAAGGAGGAGCATGTGAGACACCTAAGTATGGTTTTGGACATACAATAAGGGCACCATCGTTATGTGAAACTCTCAAAGAGTTAGTTCTGGATTTTGGTGGCCCAATTTTTGGGACATGTTATCTTAGTGGATGTTGTGGTAGTGGACCCGACCAAGGTTGAGGAAGCATTAGCATGGATCCACCTAAGAGCATGAAAAAGGTGTGGAGATTCATTGGTATAGTAAGAAATTACCAGAGATTCATACCTGGTTTCAATAGGATATCAACACTGATGACATCTTTGACTCAAAAGGGGAATCATTTCATATGGACAGAGAAGTGACATTAGGCTTTTCAACAGTTGAGGTAGAGTTTGATGAGAGCTCCTATCTTGATATTGTCGGAGGAGGGTGTCAAGTACATAGTGTTCGGCGATGCGTCTAGGACATGACTTGGTTGTACCCTGATCTATATTTAATCGTAAATTTACCATGGTTCATTCTAGTTGAGACCACGTGGGAAGAACTACATGTCCTATGATCTTGAGTTAGTAATTGTTTTATTCGCATTGAAAATGTGGCAACACTACCTGATGCGAAAGAGGTTTATTATATAATCAAATCATAAAAGTCTCAAGTATATCTTATCTAAAATGGATAGAAACTTGAGATAGAGGTGATTTTTAGAGTTTCTATGGGACTATGACTTTGAGATTAACTATACTTCTGAGAAGGGGAACGTGGTGGCAGATGCTCTTAGTAGGAGATCTAGTTTATAGTTTCTGAATGAGGCATCAGAGCAGCTAGTCACGTTATAGTTATCCTTGATTGATGGAGATGGATCATATTACCTATAATCGATAGTTTTCACCCCTCCACTATTATAGAGAGTCAGGGAGGCATAGCGTGGGGATACTGACTATGAGAGCCTATGTGTTGAGATTTTTGCAGGACATGCACCTGATGGATATTCACAAGGTGGGGAGCACATTTTCGTTTTTTGAGGATTCACAGTAGTACTAGTGGTGTTGAAGGAGGAGGTTCTGAGGGAGTTTCATACATCCCCTTTGGTGGTATATCCTAGAGTGTCAAATATGTATGAGGATCTCTGATGTCGGTTATAGTGGACATGTATGAAGAATGTAGCGGCATAGTTCGTTTCACGATTCCATATGTTATAGTATATATTGGATGAAAACCAGGTTCCATAGGCTTTAGATCAAACCCATGAGGTGATGGAATGGAAGTTAGATGTGATATCGATGGACATAGTGATGGGTTTACCACATAGATCCAAGGGACACGATTCCATCTGGGTGATCATTGGCCAAATCACCAAGTCAGTCCTCTTCCTAGCTATCTGAGAGCAGAGTTTAGTAGAGATCTTGAGAAGCCTCTACAATGAGGAGATAGTTTGACTCCATGGAGTCCCATCAACAATAGTTTCTAATAGTGATGCTCATTTTACATCCCGACTATTGAAGGGATTGGAGGAGGAATTTGGGACTCAGTTACGCTTGAGAACAACATTTCACTCCCAGATAGAAAACCAAAATTGAGTGGACCATTCAGGTCCTGGAGGACATGCTGCAGGCTTGCATGTTGGACTTCGGTCATGGTAGGGAGGATCACCTACCTCAGGGGCAGTTCACATACAAAAATAACTACCATTACACCATTATAATGACACCATTTGAGGCTTTGTAAGGGAAACTTTTTTGGTCACCACTTTATTATACTAACCCATGAGAGTCGGCACTCATGGGCCCATATTTGGTGTGAGATACTACCTATAAGGTACATATCATCTAGTAATAAATGAAGACTACATAGATCCATTATAAATATTATGATAATAGGAGGCAAAGGCCTTTGGAGTTTGAGGAAGGAGACCATGCGTTCCTTTGAGTTTCACCACAATGGGGATTGCAGAGATTTGGTTGGGCAGCAAGTTATCTCTATGGTTTATCTTCCCTTTTTAGATACTGGATAGATTTGAAGAGTTGGCGTACCACTAGGCTCTAACCCCATAGTTGGACCAGTTATATTATTTCTTCTATGTGTCACAGCTGAGGAGGTGCGTACATGATCCATCGCATTACAGGGACTAAGGATAGCCAGGCAATGATGATGGAATGACTTTTGCTTAGTACCCAGTGGAGATCCAGGATTGGTATGAAATGATCCTACGTGGGTGAGATATTTTCTTGATGTGTGTCTAATTGAAGCATGGGAATCTCTAGGAGAATACAAGGGAGTGGGAGGCTCATATTCATGCATAGTACCCACATCTTTTTGTTTAGCCTTTATTTTTTCCTTTTAATGGATCTAAATCCCCAAGGTGGGGAGAATATAATGTCTTGGATTTTTTCATTTATTATTTTTAAATATTATATGGATTCAGTTCAAGACTAGGTGCTGAGACGTTATGTGATTCTGAGGCACAGGGTGCCTAGAATAAATGTTTGAAATAAATTAAAATATTAAATATCACACAAGCGTAGTTTTCCTAAAAAAGTATAATAACTTCTAAATATGTTCCTAGATCATAAATCTGAGGGCACCATTGCATTCATAGTGAAAATTTTACCCTAGTAATGACTTAACATCGGCTGATGTCGGTCAACTATGAAAAGTAGTTTTCAGGCGTTTTAATAAATAAAATAAATTAAAAGATTTATTTTATTTTAATTTTTTGATGTGAAGCAGTGATGTTTCTTTTTAATTGTACTTTTAAGTAGGGATTAAGGGTTAGGCTCGTATCACTTTAATTTTATAGAGACTCTAGAGAGAACCCTAGAGAAATATCTCGGTGGTGAATGATGGCAGAACTTGGATCGAAGATCAATGTATGTCATTCTCAACAAATCTCACCAACTGTGATGACGCGATAATCAAACTTCTTCATAAAACAATCCAACCCTGAGGTAGGGTGTTGTTATTTGAAATCTTTTCCCCTATTTTTATATTCAAAGATGAACATGGACCAACCAACAACCAAGTTGATCTAGGGTTCACTCATTCCTATGGGATGGGATATGATTGTAGATTTATTATGGGGGTTTTTATTATTGAGAATTGTTTTTTTATTTCTTGGTCGTTCTTATGGAATGGATCGAGCTGGGAACAAATAATGGCCTAGGTTCGTTCCTTGGATTGTTTATTGTGCTTTTCTCCCCTGATGTTCTTTGTGTTTTTTGTGGTTTATGAAAAAATTATCATTACTCCTTAAAATATTGGCACAAAAACCTGAAATTTAAGATCCAACCTTGTTATAACCTAGATTAGGTGTGATAAGGATGGAAACATATAGATCAAAGCGATTTGAGAGATATCATTCTTCGACCGATTTTCATGCGGGTGATCATAATCAGTTCTCAGGGCTGATTGAAGACCCAAAACCCACAGATTTTGGTTTTCAATGGTTATAAAACCTTGAATTTCCAATTTTGAGGGGAATGGAACATTGGATCGAACACCATAGGATTGTCTGAGGTGCGCAAATGAAGAATGGTGGTTCTAGAAAAACGTGATCAACACATTGTGTAACAAAGGGTTACACAACATGTGGCCCCCACTAAGTGGCAGCTAAGGTTTTAGAAGATAGTTAAACAACACATGGTGTGTGACCCTATCACACAGAATATAGTCCCTTCCCATAGAATCGGCATGTATCTCAGGAGATAAATGGACATGGGGTGGAGTACATGAGTTGCCTACATGGTGTGTACCCCACTACATGGATCAAACAATATCGGTGACACAAATTACCCCATGTAATGGTATATGGGTAGGCAGACACAAGTAGGCAACATGTACTGGCACATGGACAGAGTACACGGGTGGACACCAGATGGAAAGACACAATGTGTGACCCTTCGACACAGTGTGTACCCATCTTTTACACAACATGTACTATTTTACATGGGTCATTGTACACGAGCAGTGCCCAGGGTTAAGGGAAATGATGTGTGACCCTACTCCACCCCATGTACTCTCTTCTACATGGATTGATCCACCTATCCACCATATCTTTGAGAGGTTTAGTTAGGGGTTCATTCCCTAATCCTTCCCCTAAAGGTTAGTTGGTAAAGTTTCCTACTCATAGGAGTATGGTCCATTCAATAAGACTTTTAGGATATAGTTGTTGGAATACCCTCTGAGAGGACCAGAGTAGGATATTATATACATTCTTCATTACATAGGTAGATTCATTGGTATTTATGTGAACAAATTCACCAGGAATCGATCATATACTTTGTAGGTTAATCCAGATGGAGTTTTTGGTATCACCCCATGGCCCTGGTTGTGATCCTCATCTATGGTATCATATCTATCTCCTCATATCTATCAGCATATCTCTCTCATGATGGTTTTTGATAAATAATACTTTTCTTTTGGATGTAATATGTGCTATCATACTCAGGTGTGTGTTCTCCTAGATGAGTGCTTCATGGAATCTCCCAGTTGAATCCCTAGTGTGGGTATGTGGTAGTTAGGACTTACCTTTAGACTGCGTGTCTTGATTTGAATATATCTGGATATCATCGTTATAAGTTTTGTAGAAATATACTATGTAGAGATGACTATATATTATTTTTTGTATTATTTTCTGGCATCCTACTGAGTATTTTTATACTCACCCCTACATGGGCTCTTTATGCATGTGTCATGTCTTTTACAAATAAGTGGCCTTTTGACGGAGCCCAAGGAAAAATAGGATCAGACCGAGCTTTATGAGTTCTAATGGCCATGGAGTTTCTATGTATTTGAGTAGTAGTACTAGTATCTATT
This sequence comes from Viscum album, assembly GCA_963277665.1. NCBI lineage: Eukaryota > Viridiplantae > Streptophyta > Magnoliopsida > Santalales > Viscaceae > Viscum > Viscum album. Next base: position 1,538,282,436 of record OY728138.1, read on the forward strand.
TGTTTATATGTTGTAAATTTTATATTGAAAACTTTTTTTTTGGTGGTATTATATTTTATCCCATTTTACATTATTGCACTTTAATATCTTGTTGTACTCTCTTGGTTTGGATAGTGGTATGAATTCATTGTTTTCATAGTGGTTTTTACATTTTAGAATTTTGGGGGCTTAGATATGTGTGGGTGTGTTTAAAAGTTCATAGTAAATACATCCCATGTAAGTGATATTCCTACTCGGTGCTAGTCACTAGACCCTGACCTGTAGGAGGTGGGATTGGGGAGTCATGGTACGTGCCCCACTAAGATAGGTTGTAACATAACCTCACTCACAAAACATCAAATTTAAGCCAATAATCTACCAAAAAACTTATACAAAGTATTATATACCTCAAGTATATTCTTGTATACTCAAAAGATAACTTCTCAAAGGTTTAATCCCCTTCACATAGGTTATAATCCAAGAAATTTGGTATAAGTTCTTAATCCTATTTTTTAATTTCATTATATGATTTTATTCATCATAAATTTTCATTTCACCATATAAAAATTATAACATTAGTATTATTATTATACTGGTATTTTATTATAATGATGTTACATACATCAATCACCCTCTCATTTTCTATTAAGAAAAATGAATATGTGAATTGTGTGTTATGCAGACTACACCTCCAAAAATAAACATGTTTCATTTTTATATCACTTCCAAAAATGGATGGTTTTATATTACATTTTATAATTATATTTGATAATTATAATTAATATATATCCTTAATATTATTATCTTTTAATGAAACAAAAATTAATGTTCTCTATATGGTAATCCATTGAGATTAGTAAGAAAACAGAAACTAGTTCTTTGCCATTTTCATTTTTCAGAAATGCAACTAAAACTCCCATATAATATAATTATAACATTATAAGTATTTATATAATTTCATTACCAAGAACATTAATTATTTTTATAATATTATCTTTTAGATAAAATTGAATATTAATTGAACTTTTATGAACCTAGATCAAAATTGTTTCCATTATTAAGACTTAAGGTTGAAAAGAGATTACAAAAATATAATACTTGAGGAAAATATTATTGATGAAGATTATAAATATAATTATATAATAATAAGGTTCTAAAATATGTAATATAGTTTTTTATCTTTATGATATGTGAGGTGAAATCATTTCCTGGAAGTCAAGGATAAAGATAAAGGACATGGTAACTCAAAATTGTTTATTTGAGTTATGCAATTTATTATTAAACATTTGTTTTTCAAAGAAATTCCATTTTGATTGATATTATTTCATTTTTTATAGGAAAAAATATCTATTAAACCACAACAAATTAAATGTTTGGTATTATTTTAATTTTAATTAAAATTGAAGGAGACATTTTGGAAATGGAATCATTACTGTGACTTTTACAATGATTAATATAAATTTTTTTCAGAAAACTCCTTTCACAATTTTTTTTTCATTATCTTCAAATGATATATCTCTCATATAGTGATTTTCCAGGGGTTATTTACATTACGATAAGGATTGTATTTATGTGGAACACATTTGTATAGATTCTAATGGATGGGGTCCTATATTTCCATCTAATGAATAGGTATAATCTCATATCTCTTGAGATATCCATACATGGATATAATGTGTTTTTTCACATATTTTTGGGTATGATAGAGTTTCCCACATTTTCAGGAATAGACAAAATGAGTTTTTTCATATATATATATAGAAAGAATGGGTTTTCTCACATATGTTTTGTTATATTTATGTATGTGAAACATTTTCAAGTTTATCATGTTATGAAACATTTCCAAGTTATTTATAAAGTTATGAAATGTTTTATGGTTAATTTAATTTTCAATAATTTCCATGTTTTCATGATCATGCATTTTCTAGTATCCCATATCTTATATAATTTTCACATGTTTTTGTTTTACTTTTTTTATTACATAATGATATTTTTATTAACTTATGTGTCTAGATAATGTATTATGACTTTCAAAGATTTTATTATTATCTCTTAATTATATATTTATATTTACATAATATTCACCTCCTTCTTATGATCTAATACTTTATAAATTGTATTTTCCTTTACTGGTCATTTTATCTCACCCCTCACTTATATTTCAATTAACTAGGTGATTAATATGATTAAATCATGCTATATATCTGGGAAAGGGTTTATACTAGCACAATTATGGTATTTTTTGGAAAGTTTTATAAAATAATATGTTTATGTTATTGATTTCCAAGTCATAAATGACTAAATCCTTGTATTATGTGACTTTTGTGTGATATCTTATTTAAATCATGAGATTAATGTATTATTTAAATCATGTTTATATTAGGTTGGTATATTTGGTATCAAAGGAAAGTGTATCTATTTTTTATATTATTTTTAAAAAATGAACAAAAACCCCATGTATAAGTTTAAGATAACATTATGGTGTTATGGTAACGTAGGGATAATGTGGGTTTCCATAATATACATTCCTGTATGGATACTACAAGTGGACATGGTTTTGAAATATATGAACATAGGGGGTAATAAACCTGAAAATAGTTGGTTGAGAATATCTCAACCATCATTATACTGCATTGTGAATGAGACCTTAAAGCACACCAAGTTTGACAATCATGGGGGATATACTTTGGTTAATCACAATATCTTTACAAACTATTATGAACTATTTGAATATATATAGATATAACTAGTTCTATTAAAAACCAACCATGGATAATAAAGACTGATACCTATATATTCATAGGCTAACATATTCATATAATTTATAAAATACTTCTTATAAGTTTATATTTTCATTTTATGTAAAATCATTAATTTAATTATAGTCACTTCCCGTATTCCTTTATTTAAGGTAATGGTGGGAACCTAAAATAAACGAGTTAATAATGGGGGAAATTAGAAATGTAGAGATTTTACCAATATGAAACCTAATGAGATTGGGGTTGGAATAAAAAATATCATTACAATGCTCACACAATTATGTAAAGCTATGGGAAACAACCCAAATCTTGTTGAGCTCCAAAACGTACCATGGAAGGAGTAAATTACTATCAATTTTTCTATGAGGCAATGCCCACCCTCTATTAGTGGGTATTCCAATCTATTAGTTTTTGATTTTTTTGGTTGGTATAATGTAAAAGATATTTCATATTCTCTTGTGATTATATCATGAAGATTTTGTTTTATCTATATATCATTTAGAATGTGATGTTTACCAATGATAGAGTCTCGTTAAGAACACTATAGAAAATGTGGAAATATACTATATGTAATGAGAAGAGTTGATGAATATATTTTTCATGGATTATTTTCAATAGAATATTTCAACCATGATAGAGCTATAATTTTTGGAATTATAAAAAAAATATGAAGATTCAATTGGGTCATATGATGAAAATTTCACATGACATGCAAGGTACACATATGGTTTTATTACTGATACCGAGAGTAAAATCAAATACTTATTTATTGGATTAATTACAAGTCTTTCAAGGGTGTTATACTGAGGTCATTTTAGAAATTATGAAGATGTTATCTTATTTTTTATATTGAAATTGGAACTCCTCAATAATCCTAAGAAAAGAAAAGGAAAATGGATTATCATGTAAGAATATATGACAAGACACATGCTTGGAATAAAGACTAATTTACCACATATAATAAATGTTGGAGGAATGGCCTGGGTAAATTTATTAAGGGATCTAGGAAGTGTTTTAATCATGGTAATGAAAGACACCATTCCAACAATATTCGAACTAAATCCATGAGGCATATTATATACAGAGAAGATAAGATGGTAATTATTAATGATATTCCTTCACTATAATTATTCAAGTGAGAGGACTTTATAAATTATAAAAATCAATGAACCAACCCTTGACCAAATGAATAAAATATTACCCAACAACCTCCCAAACCAAGGGAATAAGGATGGTAATTCATGACCACTACTGTTGAGGTAGATCATTATAATTAAGTGATATGAGGTACACTAGATATCTTTTATAGATTTACTAAAACCATATTTGATTCTAGTTCATCGCATTCTTCTATATCACATAACATTTTTTGGAATGTGAAATAACAAACCCATGTAATATATATTTAACTATCAGTAAAAACCCTTGGTATCACAATGATCATGTTTAAGATTTACAAATCTTCTCCGGTTGAGATTTGTGGGAGGATACTTCCCACATATCTAATTCTTTTTCCATTGGTTGAATTTGAAATAATTTTGGTTATGGATTGGATTTCCCTAAATAAAGTACATATCAACTATCAGAATATTGAAGTCTCATTTCATAATCCAAATCAACCAAATATCATGCATTGATGAAAGGATGATTATGAAATCCCTATGAAAAGAAATTATATGATGTGAGTTATAGTCTCTAATAATTATGGAATATTTTCTCAATTTATCATGGAGGAATTTAACATTAGTAACATGCCTATTATATTAAAATATACTAATGTTATCCCAAATTAACTGTCTAATATTCCCCTCGAGCATGAGGTTTATTTTTCAATCAAACTCATACTTGGATCCTTTAATATCTCACATATTTCATATATAATGGTTCCCATTGAATTACAAGAGTTAAAGAAGCAACTGAAAGACAATTTTGACAAGGTTTTTATATGCACCCGTGCTTCACCATGGGGTGTATCGGTCCTATTTTTCAAAAAGAAGGGTAGAACGATGTTACTATGTATTTATTATCATAATCTTAATCAAATAATGATAAAAAAAGTATCCTATACCCCATATTGATGATATATTAGATCATATATGAGGTGTTATTTACTTCTTAAAGGTTGAACCTCAATCTGGATATTATCAGTTTAGGGTCAAAAGGGATGACATTTCCAAAGAAGAATTCCTTATGAGGTATAAACACTGTTATTTGATATTGATTCCATATATACCACCAATTCTCCAATAATATTCATAGATATAATGAATAGAGTCTTTAGAGACTACCTTGATAAATTTTTGGTTACCTTTTTATAGGATATTCTTATATACTAAAAGTGTAAGGAAGAACATGAAGATCATTTTTAAACTATATTAATGGCCTTGATAAGGGGATTTTGTATTCCAAATTTAGAAAATCTGAATTTTGGATACAAAATATTTCATTATTTGGTCATGTAATCACAACAAAGTGCATATCAAATGATCCATCAATGATGATAGGTATCGAGAAATTTTTAGATCGAACAATGTAAGTGGGATCCATATTTACTTTAGTTTACTAGGATATAAACGATGATTTGTGATAAATTTCTCATAGATATTAAATCCGCTAACCAAGTTAACACAAAAGGGATTAAATTTACTTTGGATAAGGAAATATAAATAATATTTTATGGAACTATAGAGTAGTTAGGTCATTGCTCATATACTTATATTATATTGTAGTGGGGAAGGGATTTTAATATACAATGATACTTTAAAAAATGGTTTGGTATGTCTCATCATGAATAATGATAATGATATTTATTATGGTTCATTGTAATAAAATACTCAAGAGAAAAATTTCCCGGTACATCGTTTAGAGTTAGTGGTAAGGATCTTTGCAATGGATATTTGGTGACATTATCACTATGGAGAAAAGTGTGATATATATATATTGATCACAGGATCTTGAAATACATATTCACATATAATGAATTGAATATGTGTCAATGGAGATGGTTGGATTTCATAAAATACTATGAAATATTAATACATTACCAGCCAGAGAAGGGAAAAAAGGAGGTTCATACTCTTAACATTAAATATCATGCTCCTCTATCTAGGATGTGGATTGAAAAAGACCCAATACTCATGGATTTATAGATGATTAATGTTAAAGTAGTTATGAGGGGAAATAAATTTTATCTTTCTTAACCAAATTCTCGAACTTCCATTTATGAAAAGATAAAATAAGAATAGAAAAATGATGGATTTATATGGTTTGAAACCCAGATATGTTTCCAATAAAAGTTGTAATTGATGATGTAAATTTTGGATGATGCTAGGAACTCATCCTTCTCTATCCAACCTGGAAGCACAATGATGTATAAAGAACTGAATAAAAACTAATTTTTGGATAATATGAATAGAGAAATTACAAAATGCATATATCGATTCATTGTTTACTTAAAAGTTAATTATGATTGAAAAAATTATAAGGGTATGTTGAAACCATTTTCTATACCTATATAGATATGGGAAAAAATCACCATGTAATATTTCATAATAGTATATGAAACAACTAAAGTCTATAATTATATTTTGTTTATAGTTGAAAACCTTAAAAATTTAGTACATTTTATTTCTTTAAAATATGAATTCTTTCTTAAAAAATCACCAATATAAAAGTAATAGAAGTGGTAAGGATGTATTAAGTACCACAATCCACTATATATAATTAGGATATGAGGTTTACCTTAAGACTATAGAGAAGTATTTATATTTATTTGGAGATAGAGTATATTTTTAGCACGAAATATCATCCTAAGGTAGATGGTCAGTCTGTATAGTGACCCTTTCCTTTTACACATATTATTACATTATTTTAAGAATAATTTACCATCAAATTCAACCATGGATCGTAATGTCTAGTGTATTTAGCAGATTAGGTACATAATCAAACATCATAAAATAAAATAAAAAAAGTATTTTATTTAATCGTCATAATGTATTCCTAACTCCATTTGAGACATTTTATATTCATAGGTTAACCTGGTGAATACATGAACAAAAGGGATGAGTTAAAAAACCCAGTAAGAGAATAAGAATATGAATAAAGCATAACCCATGGGTTTGAAGGCATAACAAGATGACATAAAGGAAATATAAAATGAATAAAATAAGGAATAATAGTGTGTAGAACATGAGAACATATAAACATAACATCATAGGAATGTGACAATAAAATATAACATGACATAAACGTGATCCAAGGCTAGCTGCCAAGACAAGGTGGACAAAGTCCCATAAAAGAATCTGGTTCACCCCCTATTCCAACCTTAAGTCTCTTGAGACTAATCAATACCCAATGAATTATAGAAATATCTGGGATAACCCATCCTAAAATGTTCATGAATATGTTTTTCACATGAATAACCATGTATAAGGAATCAAACATAAATATAAGGGTTACCCATGGAAACAATGGGGTATCACAATCATGTCAAAAGGCATAGAAAAAGGTAATATCATAAAATTGTACATGAAAGAATTGTTTTAAATTATACATGGAAATTAATATTGGAATTTAGTCATATATCATGATAATTTATTTCAAAGCAAAGTGAAAACATTTAAAAATAGTGTTAATAAACTTTAGAAATAAAACATTTTAGTGCGTTTAAAGGAAAATATTATTGATTCCTTAATGAGAAAAATGCATAGAATTTTCTATAAAACCATAAATGAACCAAGATAGTTTTTCATGATAAAATATTTGATTTCATAAATATAATGTTGGCTTAAAACATATTATCGATGGTACTTGGAAACGGGTAAGAAGTCAGGAAGTTCCCTTTAATCGGACTTGCTTATCAGGAATAATTGAGAAAGAAACCATTTTAAAACTTGTATTTACCCATATAATAAGGATGATAAAAACTATATAAATGCGTTTAGAAAATATAAACATAATTTAAAAGATTTAAATAAAAAATAATGATGAATTTCATTGCGGTAATGTGATAGAAAGTGTAACCTGATGGAAAAAATGGAGGTTCGAGTAGAATCTCATACCTTATGTCTGAAACGACTCTGTACTTGACCATAATGTTCTAGATGATAAAATTAAATTAATTAATTAATTAATTCAGAACATTTAAACTTTTATTTTCTTTATTATAAGTTTATTAAGTTCACTTATGGCCTTTTTTATGGGTTATGAGATTCATTTTCGTCATTTGGGAGTGTTGTTCTTCTTGGTTTTCATGATCCATTACTTGTATACATGTACAGAAGATCGTGTAAAGTCGGGGTAATTGTCCATAATTGAAATTATATATTATTAATGATATTATATAGGATTTATTTATATTATAAATAATTTTTTTAATTTGTTATGAGGATGAATCATTATAATTTTTTTAAGGATAATCATTTAGCTTGATTTTGGTGGTTTTCAATTAACATGGAATTGTTTTGTTATATCATTATTATTATGTATATATGTCATTTTTAGAACGTAAAAAAGGTTATAAAAAAAATTTAAAATATATTTCAACCATTATAAGGGTTTTAATACTATCTTTGAAGTCGGTAAAGTAAAATTAAAACATTTATTCCTTGAAGGTGATAAAACAACACCACATAGACGTTTCCATTTTTAAAAAAATAGTGATATGAGAAGAGGTTTGATTATATATTTTACCATTATAATAGAAAAATTAAAGTATATATAACATAATGGATTTATAATTCCAGTTTGAGGAGTGTATTTGAGGATATAATAAGAAAAAGAGAAGAACTTGAAAATAAATAAAAAGAAAAGAAAGAGGAGTTTACCTCTTGAATTCCTTCTTCTTGAGAACCTCCTTAGAGAAAAGGTTTTAGTAATTTTTTGAGAAAAAAGGTTAACAGATGTTTGATATGGGCTTTGGAAGATATTTGAGAATAATTCTGACTAGGATCAAAGCTTGAGAGGTCTGAGAAGAAGATATGGTGAGAGGTGGTATTTATAGGTGCAGAGAGGGGTGTTTTCTCATTATTTTATTCATTAGTTTATTATTTTTCCTCAAGACTAGGAGTTTTTTGAGAAATACTACCTAAAATATTAACATAATGAATTATAATTTTATATTTTTGGCTTACATGATCTATAAACAATCTATGACTCCCTAATTCATGTATTTAGCTTTTATCGTAAATTTTCTTATTTTATTATTCACAACAATTTCCTGTATTTTAGAAAAAAACTCAAAAATTCCCCCTAACCAGTTTTTGATGTATAAAATTCAGAAATGAACTCTATTTTTTGAAAATAATTTTTTAAATATGATAAATTTAATATTTAGTTAAAATCATCATTTATTTGGAAAAGGCCAATTTTAAAATTATAACTGATTTTCCGACACATTGAAAAATTAATTAGTGTCTCATAAAATTATCTTATAATCATAAGATAACAATGTATTAATTTTTGAATACATTTTATGGAAATAAATATTCTTTTAAAACATTATATTTATTATAAAATTTAAAATAAACACTTATGTTTTATAAAAACATTGACAATAAATTAATAATTTCTAAAACATTTATTTACTTATACTATTATATAATTATATAAGTTTTTCATTGATAAGATAGATAAATTTTATTTATAATTTCATGGGTGTGGTTACTTATTCTATTGTCCAGTTTTCTATTCTTAAGGGTCACATTACTATTCTAAATGTTAAGTTACTATTTCATCGATATAGGTTTCTTAACATCTAGAAACACTTATTATTTCATTCATTATTCATTTATAAAGTCTTTATTGTGTTATTTATGTGATTTTATTTGATTCATACTGTATGAAATAATTATAAGAAAGGAATTTCCTTCGATAAAAATTTTGGGTTTTTACATTGTCCCCCACTTATGAAATTTCACCCCCAAAATTTCATTGTACATTCAATGATTAAAACTTGGATGAGTACTTATCCTTAATTACTTCCTCATGTTCCCATGTTTCCTCTTATTACTTATGGTTCCTCCATAGTACTTTGACCAGGTGGGTAGTCTTGTTGCATTAAAATTTATCTCTATGATCAAAGATATTCACTGCTTGATCCTCATATGAGAGATCACTATCCAACTCTACCACCTTTAAATTTAGTATATGTGATGGATCAAGTATGTATTTCCTCAAGAGGGATACATTGAAAACATCATGTACTTGAGAAATGGTAGGTAGAAGTGCTAGTTGATATTCCACAGATCTAAAACAATCAAGAATATCGAGGGGGTTGATGTACCTGGGACTTAGCTTTCCTTTCTTCCAAAATATCATGATCCTCTTCCATAGAGATATATGTAAGAATACCATGTCTCCAACTATAAACTCAAGTTATCATTGAAAATGTTTTCATAGCTCTTCTGTCAACATTGTGATTCTTTGATGTTGTGTTGAATGATTTTCTCCATTTATTATATTTCTTCAACGATTTCAAGTCCTAGCAGCTTACATTCACTGACTTCATCCCAACATTCTAGTGTTTTTAATCTTTCCTCATAAAGTGGTTCATATAGAGCCATTTGGATACTCAAGTGGAAACTGTTATTGTAAGAGAATTCGACCAGTGGAGGATTTTGGTCCCATGATCCTTTGATTTCCCTAGAATATACTCTAAAAAATTCTTCTAGTTTTTGAATAAGATGATTAGATTGGCCCTAATTGTAATGATGATAGGCTATACTGATGTTCAGATTAATGTTCAAATCATGTTGGTGACTTTTCTAGAATATAGAGATGAATCATGGGTCTTGATCAGATACAATGTATAATGGTACTCCATGTATCCTTACCAATTATTTGATGTATATTTGTTCTATTTGATCTAGTGAGAAGTCCTCTTGAATTGAAATAAAGTGTTTTTCTTTGTAAAATAATCCAAAACAACCCATATTGCATTGTTTCCTATTGATATCTTTAGAATTCTAGTGACAAAGTCCATGGTGATGTTTTCCCATTTCCATGTTAGTATGGGTAATGGTTGCATCATCCATTTATACTTTTTTCTTTCAGTATTCACTTGCTGAAATAGCTGCAACTATGATTTATATTCCACGATCTCCTACTTCATATTGTCCCACCAATAGTTCACTCAGAGATCTTAATACATCTTTGTTCTCCTTGGGTGAATAGAGATGGTTGTTCTATATGAATATTAAGAATCTATTTATTTATCTACAGATTTGATGATACACATATTCATGACCCAAATATTATGACTTCATCCTCATGGATCTGGAAGTCAAACGATTTCAAATTTCTGATAACTTCTACCCTCTTTTGAATTTTCACATCAATCATTTGAGCATCTTTTTTCTTCTATATGGGGAAAGTTGAAAAATAAATTTAGAAATGATTGACTACATTCCTTCTTTAATGATCCCCATGTCCATTCTTCTCAAATCTAGGAATTTTGGATCCTTCTCAATTCTCACCATTGATAATGATGAGGGATCATTTTTTCTTAGATCATCTTCTACTTTATTTTCCTTATCAGTATGGTATTTGATTGGGAAATCATAATCCTTAATGATTTTTAACCATATTCACTGGTTCATATTAGTCTCATTCTATGTGAATATATATTTTAGAATCTTATAATTACAATATTTTTCACACTTCTCACCATAGAGATAATTACACCAGAGTTTCAATATAAAGATCACAGTTTCCAACTCCACATCACGCATGTGATATTTTTTCTCATTAATTTTATACTTCCTTGATGTGTATACTAGCAGTTTATCATTTTTCATCCGTACATATCCTAATCCCTTCTTTAAATCATTGTTTTACTTCATAAATACTTCCCCACTTGTTGGTTGTGTGAGTACTAGTGTCGTGATAGGTGTCTTCTTCATCTCCTTAAAGTAGTCTTCACATTCATTGGTCCAAAAAAACATCACTACCTTCTAATTCATCTTTGTTATTGGGGTTTACAATTCGTATAAGTACTTTAAAAATCATCATTAATACCTATCTAAACTAAGAAAACTATATATCTCTATTCCAGATGTTTTCATGGGCCACTATTCGATTTCTTTTGTCTCATAAGGGTCTACAATTATCTCTTTTCAGGTGATTACATAACCCAAGAATTGTACTTCCTCCATCCAGAACTCACATTTTTTTTACTTTTCAATATTTTATCCCATATCAAAGTCTTTATAATCGCATTAAAATTCTACTCACATTCCTCCTTACTCTTGGAGTATATTAGAATATCATTAAAAAAGACAATGACAAATATGTCAATGTAATTTCTAAAGGCTCTGTTAATTATGTCCATGATATTACTAAAGAATTAGTGACTCTGAATGGAATTACTATGAACTCATACTTTCCATACCTTATTCTAAAGATAGTCTTGAGAATATCTTTCTACCTCACCTTTAATTGGTGATATCCTAGCTAAAGGTAATCCTTAGAGAAATAACTGGCCCAATGTAGTTGATCCAAAAAAGTCATATATCTGTGGAAGGTGATAATTATTTTCTATCGTGATTTTGTTCACATCATGATAATCAATGTAGATATGCATTGATCCATCCATTTTATTGATAAATAGGACTGGCTCATCCCATAGGGAAGCACTCAGGCATACAAAACCCTTTTTCAGATTCTCCTGTAACTGCTTCTTTAATTCTTTCAGCTCAATGGTATACATTCTATATGTTTTCTTTGATATTAGAAGATATCCAAGAATAATTTATAGTGAGAAATCAACCTCTCAATTAGGAATAAGAACATGAAATTCTTCAAGGCATGATGGAAATTTTTTGAGTATGATTCTCTCCTTTATCTCAATCATTTGAGCTATATATTATTACTTATAAGGAAAAAATATCCACAATTGAGATGATGATTCTGGGTGAGATTCATCTTCGTCCTTACAATTTTACAAAATTGGATGATTCTCTGGGATGTGAAGAGTGATCTCACTTTCCCAACAGTTGATGTATTCTTTATATAAATATATAAAATCCATGCCCAATATAGCATTAAACTCTACCAAAGGTAGTACAATAAGATTTTTTGGGATGTTCAGTCCACAAGCATTAGTCGGGGAGGAGTTATAAACTTTGGATGCATTAATTTCAACATTTTTTGTACTCATAGATATCTAAAACTTCAAATTTTTTGTGGTGATTAATATTTAAACTAAACTTGAAATATATTAAATAATTCATAGAACCAAAATCAAATAGTATGTTCTATATTATTGAATAAATAACCATTGTACCTATCACCACATCACTTTTGGGCTCCACCTTAATATTTTTGATTGCATATACCCTTCCATTATTCCTTGGAGGCTGTTTTTGTAGATTGCATCCAACAAGCCTTGGATTATGGAAATGGCTTGCATAATTCCCATGTTCCATGCAGTTGAAACACTTCACTATATTTTTAGTGTTGATATGATATTTCATTTCTTATTCAACATTAGTGGGATTATTCATATCCCTTTGGTAGTTATTTTCTATATTCCACTCTCTTCCACATTTGAATCCTTTCTTGGTTCGCTTTAAGAAGTTTTTAGAATAATTCTTCCCACACTTTTGACACATGGGATGTTGGGTCCTCTTTCCATCATAGGATTTATCTGTTGATCCTCCCATATTAGACTCCATTTTTTTTATTTTTATCACTAGGTCCATGAGGCCACTAAAATTATCCAATCTCTATTTCAACCTTAAGTTCACAATAGAAAATCTCTCTATAACTGTCAAAGTCTCAAAATTCCAATGCTTTTTTAGACTCGTCATTGGTTCACTATAGAATAAATCTACCTTGATTTAGGTGTTCATGATAATGATAGAGGAATTTATTGCATGCCTTGTCAATTTTTCATTGTATGTGTTAATAGACTCATCTTCCTTCTTCTCCAGTCTAAGGAATTATCTTTCCATATTGAGATGGAGGGTTTGGGGAAAATATTTATTCCCATTTCATGGACAATTTCCTATTTGGACTTTGTGTTATTTATTAGTTTCCATCATTTATCATCTTATCAATCAAAATGATATACCACCAACACAACTTTATATTCTACTTCACATTGGAGGACAAAGAATATCTTCTCAATTGAGTTAATCCATTGTTCTTTAATGAGCAGACCAGAATACCCACTAAACATGGGAGGCCTTTTCCACATAAATTATTCGAGGATGACTTGATATTTCTTAGGAGAAAGAGGGTGTTCCACATGATTAAATTTATTATTCATAACTTAAGACAACTAAAAAAGTATTGTCATTAAGTTTTGAGCACCCATTCCCATCATATTTGGAATATCATTAAGAAAATCATCACATTTTCCATCACATTTATTATTGGCACAAGTTCTTATTTTTCTAGCCATTAACTAAGAAAATTATTGTACAATTAGGGAGAATGAATACATATCTAATAATAATATAAAGAGGAGTCATTAAACATATAAGCATATACTTTTATATGAAACTTATATCCTAACTCGTGATTCCCTAGGTTTCAATATAGGTTATCCATGATCTATTTCCTAACATATATTCTTATAGGATTTTTTTGTTCCCTTAATAATGGTTCATAATGAGCTTATGAATTTACCAAAGCATATCCCTAGAGAGTGTCAAAACAGGTTACCCCAATTTAAGCATGGAACACCTTATCAGAGTTACTACTTCTAGGTACATATGCTTCATAAGAACTTCCACTTATAGTATCAATACATGGATTTATTTCCTTGATAAACCCCTTACTCTATACTAACCAAATTTTTTGTGACGTTTTCTCATAATTAGTCTTATCCCTAAGGCTTTAGCTAGAGTTTTCTAGTCCTAATCCCAAAAATAACTAAACGTTTCCTCTGATACTAACAATAGATACCCTTTACATTTACACATATTATTAAATGATTATAAGCATAAATAACCATCAAATACAACCACAGATCATAAATTCAACTGTCCTTGAAATAATAGGTATATAATTAAATTTTTTGAATCCAAAATAAAAACATCTTTCATTTAATCTTAATAATGAGATCCTAACTCTTATTGAGACCATATATCTATATAGAGTAACCTTGGGAATACATGAAAAAAATGGTTGAGCTAAAAACCCAGTAAGGGGGTAAGCATAGTAATAAAACATAAAACGTGGGTTAGAAGGCAAAACATGATTACATAAAGCCATAAAACATGAATAAAAATAAAAAAAATTGTATGTATAACATTGGAACATATATCCAAGACATCATAGAAATGTGTCAACAATATATAACATAAAATAAACATGATTCACGGCTAGCTTCTAAGTCATGGTGGAAAAATTCTCATAAAGGAACTAGGGTCACTCCTTGTCCCAACTTGACATCTCATGAGACTAAAAATTACCCAATGAATTGTAGCACTATCTGGGTTCACCCATAATAACATATTCATGAATATTTTTTCTACATGAAGAATCATATATAAGTAATCAAACATAAATATAATGGTTACCCATGGAAAGAATCGGGTATCATAATCATATTAAAAGGCATGACAAAGGGGAATATCATAAAAGTGTCCATAAAATAATGGATTTAAATTATAAATTGACATTAATAAGGGAAGGTGGGAATAGATCATGATAAGTGATGTCATCATGAAGATAAAACATGTAAAAATAGTGTTTAAGAATCTCTAGGAATAAAACATTTTAGTGTGGTTTAAAGAAATTATTAATGTTTCCTTAAAGATAAAAGTAATCATTTATTGCATAAAACAAGAAATGGAGAAACATTGGCTTTAATTATAACATGATTAATTTTATAAAAAATAATGGTGGCTTAAAAATAATTAAAAATGGTACTTTAAAATGGGTAAGAATTCAATAAGTTCCCTATAATCGGGATTGCTTATCAGGAATAATTGAGAAATGAACCGTTTTGAAATATGCATTTCCCCATAAAATAATGATGTTGGGATCTAGATAAATTATTATGGAACATATGAAAATAATTTAAAATATTTATATTAGAGAAAACAATAATTACATTGGGGTAATTATATAGAAAGTGTAACCTATAGAAAAAAATGAGGTTTGGGTAGAACCCCTTTCCTTATGTTCGAAACAATTCTTAACTTATTCTTAATGTCCTGTATAATAAAATTAAATACATTAATTTATTAATTAATAACCTTTTATACTTTTATTATATTTATTATAACTTTATTAAGTTCATTTATGGCCTTTTGGATGGGTTATGAAATTCAATTCCATCATTCCGGAGCGTTGTTCTCTTTGGTTTTCATGATTTGTTACCTGTATACATGTATGAAAGATCATGTAAAGTGGGAGTAATTATCCATAATGGAAATTATATGTTATCAATGGTATTAATGTGTCGTAAATTATCTTATAAATCATTTGTTTATATGGTATGATTTTGAATAATTAGATAAAAAAATTAATGATAATAATTTAGGTTAATTTTTGTAGTTTTCAATTACAATGGACTTGTTTTATTTTATCATTTAATATTATGCATATATGTTAGTTCTAGAACCTAAAAAGGGTTATAGAATTCATTTTAAAATATTTTTGAACCATTATTATTTTTTAAGACCATGTTTTAAGGTTATAAAGGAAAATGAAAACTTGTCGTCCTTAATGGTGATAAAATTACACCTCATGAACGTCATTTCCATTTTTAGAAAAAAGAGGGAAAGGAGAAGAGGTTTGATTATGGATTATAACATTATCATAATAGCATTACAGTATATATAATTTAATGGAGTTATCATTCCACTTGTATGATGGGAGGTGAGGATAAAATAAGAAAAAAATAACATGGAAATAAATAAAAAGAAAAGAAAGAGGATTTTACGTCTTGAATCCCATCTTCTTGAAAACATCTTTAGGGAAAAGGTTTTATTATTTTTTTGAGACAAAATTCAACTAGACATTTGGTAGGGTCTTGGAAAGTGGTTTGAGTATAATTTATACAAGGTTCAAATCTTGAGATGTGTTAGTAGAAGAGGTGGTGAGGGGTGGTATTTATAGGGGCGGAGAGGGGTGTTTCTTCCTTATTTTATTCAATAGTGTATTATTTTTCCTCATAAATATTAATAGTTTTATCATTATTACCAAAAATATTAAAATAATAATTTATAGTTTTATATTTTGGTATTACAACATCCATACATCATCTATGACTCCATAATTCGTGTATTTAGCTTTTATCATAAATTATCATATTTTACTATTCACCAAAAATCTTGTATTTTATAGAAATACAAAAAAAATCACCGAAACCATTTTTTGATATTTATAATTTAAAAGTGGTCTGAAGTTTTTGAAAACAATTGTATAAATAAGATTAATTTAATTTTTTATTATAATTATCATTTATATGGAAAATACCAATTTTCATATTCTAATTGATTTTGTAACACTTTGAAAAATTAATTAATTTCCCATAAAAATTAATTATAATCATAATATAAAAAATATTGAATTATGAATTCATTTTATGGAAAAAAATTTCCTTTAAACCAGTTTATTAATTATAAAATTCAAAATAAACACTAATGTTTTATAAAAATATCAACAATAAATTTATAATTCATAAAACATTTATTTATTTATAATATTATATATTTACATCATGATTTCATTTATAATACGGGTAAATTTTATTTATACTTTCATGGGTGATGTTACTTATTTTATTATCTAAATTACTATTCATAAGGGTCACATTACCATTCCAGAGGTCATGTTACTATTTCTGCGGTATAGGTTCCTTAACTTCTATAAATACTTCTTACATCATTCATTATTAAATTATAATGTTTTTATTATGTTATTTATGTTATTTTATGTGGTTTATATTATATGAAATAATTATAATACGGGAATATAATTTGATAAATTTTTTTGGTTTTTACATACTGAGAGGAAAATTCAAAATCTAGAGGATATACTAAGATCGTGTTTGATAGATTTCCAAGGATGTTGCGATCAACAACTTATCCTGATAGAGTTATCATATTAAAATAGTTTCATTTATAAAATCATATTAAACCATATGAGGGTTTTTATAGGAAGAGATGCAGTACACCAACATTATGGGTTGATGTGGGAGAGGGGAAGTTAATAGGTCCCGTCCTGGTCCAAGAAATAATAGAGAAGGTTCAAACCATTTAGCGGAATGTGAAAGTGGAATTATAAACCCCCTGTCTCTAGTAGCCTCAAACAAGTGTTTACATTATTATATTGGTACTAGATACAAGAAATCACATCTCAAAGGACTAAATAGTTTAGTCATTTTGGTAAAATAGATATATACATGATTCCAATATTACATTATAAATATAATAATATCATAATAATTATTCTTACATACTTTATATTATTTATAATATCCTTCTTCATAACCTGGGGAAGGGGAAAAACAAATGGTGATCTTAGATGCTCAGTAAGGGTTACTTATGATGAAAGATATCATGAGTAAATATGGAATAATTAACATTCTATATTAGATAATTAAAACACCATCCATTCAATATATAAAACTCATGGATAATGAAAATTAGGTTGTTAATAAATTAAATGCACAATTTTCAATACTATTGACCAAGTCCACTAAACCCATAAATCATGAATCTTAACATCAAGGCCTCTTATCTAGGATATCATCATTCAATGAAGGTTTCTCAACCAATATAATATCATTGTATGAGAAGTCATACCCAAGATACCTAAATATTATGAAATGATCTTATAACCTCATCCCATACATCATACCAACTTTCTTTTTGTCATGAGACATATCAATTCATAGAGGGGATATCTTTAATCGGGACCTACATATTACATTCACATCCTAATCATGCCTTATACTTTTAATTATCAATTAAATTCATTCTTAAAATTCCTTATAAATAAAAAATTATTCAAATTGCATTAGGAATATATAAAATCAATACTTTATCATTATATACCATCTTGAGAAATAATAATTATGGTGAAAACAAAATGACCATTCGGCGAAATTCTCTCACCTTCTCTGCCTTCTTCGATAAACCTAGGGTTTCTTCAATTCGCAATTGTGTTGTTATCTTTTGGTTTCATTCTGATCTCCTCTAATGGATGGATTTGATCCGGAATGGGAGACCACCTATGTGGTTTGTAAAATGAATGATCAAAAGAAAGAAATTCCTCCTGTGGTTCAGCTACAAGGCATCTCCATCATCGAAGCTCTTAGAGGTGTGGATCCATGTAATGCCTCGACATCATGCATCCCTCTCTGCAAAAAGCTAGATGATAGAAAATTTGGGGTTGAAGCTGACCCTAATGCGCGGCAACAACGCTCACAGATGTGTAAATTTTCAGTAATGGCTTGCATATCATACCTCATAGGCGATAACCCATGGTCCAATCCGGAGTTAAAATAAATAATCACACACATATGGGGTTTCTCTGACTGGAGGCTGGTTCCCATCGACAAAGGGTACTTCCACATGCTGTTAAAATCACAAGAGGCACTTGATCAAGATTGGAGGTTAGGAAACCTGCAACTACAACCTGGATTTCTTCGCATATCTGACTGGGACTATAGATTTAACCTGAACACTACAAGAAATTCCATGGTTCAGATCTGGGTGCGTCTACATGGGCTTAGTTGGTATTTTTGGCATCCAAAAATACTCAATGACATTGCTTCTTTCATAGGTACACCACTTAAAATTGATCAACGTACTTTGAATGATGATATCAGTCTCTATGTGAGGGTTATGGTCAAAGTTGATATCTCTGCCAAGGTCTCAGATGTCATTTCTTTCACAACTAATGAGTTCAAAACTAAGATTCATGTTGAAACTAAATGAATGATTCCATACTGCGAGTTCTATAAGATTGTCAGCCACTCTATTCAGAAATTTCGGGTGGTGCAAAGCCAAGTTGCACCACCCGCCGATGATGGATGGACGGAATTGAATCGTAAGAATAAGAATAAAGACTCAGCTATGACTATTCCTGATGCTCACAAAAATCGCTCGAATGTTTGGGATAAGAGAGTGAATCATCCGGGTGAGAGCTCGGGTGTTAACTTGGAAGAGCAGGTTGAAGCATAGGAGGATGCAGAAATCGAGCTAACAATCATGGAAGATATTCCACATATGGTTCTGAATGTTTGTGAACTGCCTTTGCAATCTCCTTTGAAGGATGATGTTGTTTCGTTGGTTCAAGAGCATTCTGAGCTCATGTCAGTGATAAATGAATCCCCCCTCATGCTTCCAAGGTTGGATTTTTCCAAGGCTTGACATGCTTTCCCGGATGATTCAAAGTCAAAGGCAGCTGATCTTGCAGATGGAATTTCCATGACCACTCCCCAAGATGCCTCTGTTCGTGTAATCCTAGTGGTTATAGAGCCAAAGGTAGCTGCTCTTGCAAATAGAGCTTCCACGCTCACTATCTAGGCTGCCTCTCCAGTTATGAATCTCTTTGAAGCTACAGATTGCATCACTCCTTTTATATGATATGATATTCTTAATTCTCCCTTGAACATTTTATCGCCTGCTCAAAATGATAAGGCTACTTCTTTACAGTTTACAGGGACAGTAGACATGCATGCCACTCTTGTTTTGTCTTTTGTTCCTCAGTCTTGAACCCCTCTCGAGATTTTTGATCCTTCCTGATCCACTGATAAAGTCACTAAATCTCCCTTCATAATTAATTAAAGTGTTGTCATAGATACTTCTAACCTTTTGTCTGATTCCCCAATGAGAAAACAGGTTTTGAAGACTACTCCAGCCTCCTCTTCAAATCTTAGGAGATCGAAGAGGAACAAAGGCTCGAGTGGATCTAAGAATAAATACAGGATCCATGGCTCCAAACACCGGTTTTAATGGATGTTATCTTTTGGAATTGTCAGAGTATAGCTAACTTTGGCATTATTTCTGTCCTTAAAAGAACTATCCTGACTCATAAACCAAAAAAAATTTCTCTTTCTGAACCAAAAGTCGACTACTCTTTGAATTTTATGCACTTTTCTTCCTTTGGTTACAATTTTTTCGGTTCTTGCAATAATAGAAATATGGTTGAATCCCTCAGGATCTTTTATCACTCTTCACTGAAAGATGTTAAAATTCATAACTCTTCTGATTAAATTCTAACTTTTGATTATGTTTTTGATAATCTCTATATGTACCGCACTATTGTTTATGATAAGAACCGCTACCAGGATCGTAGTCCCCTTTGAAATGACATGTTACACTTAGCTAATTCTATATCCGACCCCTGGTTAGTGATAGGAGATTTTAATTCCATCCTTTCCCCTTGTGAAAAACCTGGCCCTTCTCATTCTCAAATATCTTCTGGGGAGTTTAGATCCTCTATTGAAGACTGTAATCTGGTTGAAGTTAATCTCACTCGTGCAAAGTTTACTTGGTATATAAGGCATTATAATAGGATAGTTGCTAGTAAACTGTATAGGGCCATCATGAATCTCTTGGTGCTCGATGCCTGGGACACCATTTCTAGTATCACCTTACATAGACATTTCTTGGACCATCATCATATTTTGGTTATCTTTCACTCTATACGTGACAAGCCCAGTATTCCCTTCAAATTTAACAATGCTTGTTCAGGTGACTTAGAGTGTTCTAAGATTATTCAAAATTGCTTGAATTCGATGAGTCATCACTCGGATGCCTTCTCTTTTATTATTAAACTCAAACATCTCAAACATTGTCTCAAAGGTTGGTGTAATGCTAAATCGAAGCAAATTGATAAGGACATATCCACTCTTGAGACTGATCTCAACCAATTACAAAATAATGCCACCCATTTTGACTTCTCCTTTGATCCTCGTCATGAGGTCAACATTTCTATGAAGCTTAACTCTTTGTTAGTTCTGAAGGATAATATCCGGAAACAAATTTTCAAAAACAAGTGGCTCTCTGATGGTGATCATAACACTAAATTCTACAATTCTCTGTAGAGGGTTAGGAAAGTCTGTCTTCCACTTTCCTTTTTAAAAGACAATGACCTCCTCCTTGAATCTGAGGCCTCCATTGCAAATCATGTGGTTTCTTACTTTTAGAATATCTTCAATGGGGCTCGAATTAACAAGGACCTCTTCCTTGGGATCATCTCATTCATGGTCTAGGAGGAAGACAAAAACTTTCTCCTAAGCACTCCCCTTGATCATGAGATTAAGGAAATTGTCTTTAGCCTCAACCCTGACAGTTCTCAAGGACCTGACGGTTTCAACAATGGTTTCTTTCAACATCACTGGAATGTTATTCATAAATATGTGTTTAAGCTTGTCAAGACATTTTTCAATAATGGGTTCCTTCCTCATGGTATCAATGCACAATTCCTTACCTTAATACCTTAGGTTCCCAATGCCTATGAAATTCACCTGTTTCAGCCTATTGCTCTTATCAGCTCCATTTATAAAATTGTTACACAGCTCTTGGCCAATAGGCTCTTCTCTTCGTGTAACAAAATTATATCTTAGAACCAATTTGGATTCATCAAGGGGCGGTCTATTCAGGACTACATCTTCCTTGCTTCAGAATCCACCAATGCTCTCAATAAAAACTCTAGAGGAGGCAGTATTGCTATTAATCTTGGAATTAGGAAAGATTTTAATACTATCGACTGGGGTTTCATTTTCAGGGTCCTTCAGGGTTTTTTCTTCAATGATGTTTTTATTAGAAAGATCAACTCTCTTTTTAATTTAGCCTCTATTTCCATCCTTATTAATGGCTCCCCTAAGGGATATTTTAAATGTTCGAAGGGAGTCTGACAAGGTGATCCCCACTCTACCATTATTTTTTCCATTGAGTAGGATTACCCAATTCTTCTCCTCACCTCTCTTGTGAATCAAAACAAAATTAAGCCCATCTAAGCTGCCTAAAACCTTAATGTACCGACTCATCTCCTCTATGCGGATGACATTATTCTTTTCCTTAATGGTGGAAAACGCAACATCAATAATCTCAAAGATGCCTTATCTCACTATAAAGAGATCTTGGGTCAATACATTAGTTTGAGCAAATCGTTTATCTTCATTAGAAAAAGTTTCTCCATTTCTAGAAAAAGTTACATCATTGAGAGTCTTGGTATCAAAGAAGGGTCCTTTCCTTTTACTTACATGGGTGTTCCTATCTTTTGGGGTAGGCCTAGATCTTTGTATTTTAATGATCTGTCTGACCAAATCATTAATCAGTTTTCTTCTTGGAAAGGAAAATCTCTTTCTATGGCTGGTAGAATCTACTTGGTGAAAGCCTCTATTGTCTATAAAATGGTTTATTCGCTAATGATTTACAGATGGCCTTCCAGTCTCCTTAAGAAAATAAATACCTATATTAAGAACATTGTTTGGATGGGGATTATCCTTGATAAGAAGGTTGTCACTGTTTCCTGGTCTACCTGCTACAAACACCTCAATAAAGGAGGGCTTGGAATAAAAAACCTCAAGTATTTTAATAAACCCCTTCAGGCCAGAATCACTTGGAACTTAATAAAAAAACAAATCTGACTCTATTTCTTTCATTAAAAATAATTTCCTAGAAAATCTCAAATTCCGTAACATGATTTATGTTAATTCTTGCCTCTGGCCGTCCATTAGAATCTCTTTTTTCAATATCATAAATAACCTTAGATGGATGGTTAACTCTGAGTTAACTCTGAAATTCTGGCTTGACAACTAGGCTGGTGTTCCCCTTAGTTTGATGCTTCATTCAAATGCTGTTCCGGATTCTATAAACTGTACCATAAAGGAAGTAATGCATTCCCCTCACTTAGACATCCTTGATCATATCAAACATGTAGTTGATGGCTACACCTTCTCGAATGATGAGTACAGACTTATTTGGGCACCCGCTCACAATGGGATCCTTGATTTCAAAGCTTATTACAAGAATTTTTTCTCCTCCTCTGAGTCTAACTTTTCTTGGTTGATTCCTTTTGATAAACCTTAGATCAAACCTTCCAGACATAATCTCGTCTGGCGTATTTCTAACAAGAGCTTACCCATGGAGGTTTGCCTTCAATCATTTGGTGTCTAACTCAGCTCTAGAGGTCACCTATGTCATTAACATAGGAAGGACATCAATAACTTATTTTTATCTTGTGACACATCCACTGCTCTTTGGGATTTTTTTAGTGACATTTTTGACTGCTGATGGTTTCTTGATGACTCTATTTTTTCTTTACTCAAATGTTGTGTAGAGCTGTAACATTCTCCTCAGATTAGAAATCTCTTTTTATCCACCGTTGCAGAGCTCCTCCACATTATCTGGTATGATTGAAATTCTATTATCCACAATAGTACCTCAATCAATCTTAATGCAGGTCGGGCGAGAATTCTTATTGCTATCAGGGACACGTCCACCCTTCAGAAATCCTCCTGTGCTAACTCGGTTGGTGACTTTGTCATCCTTCGTTAACTTATAATCAATGGGATTTACAATCAACTGAAGCACTTCATTGAAGTGTTCTGGAAAGCTCTGATTCCTGGATGGATAAAAATCAACATAGATGGTGCCTCTAAAGGAAATCCTGGTCCTGTGGGCTATGGGGCCATATTCAGATACTATATTGGGCATTTTCATGGCTGCTTCTTTGGTGGCTGTGGATCTTCCTTCGCCCTGGAAGCTGAGATGATGGCGTTGATTCATGCAGTCAAATTCATTAAGCTAAAAGGTTTGAATAATATTTGTATTGAAAGTAATTCCACCAACATTATCCAAGCTATTTGGAATGGAGTGGTTCACCTTTCTTGGTCTCTTACAGCATGTTGGAAGAATTGTCTTAGCTCACTCCAGGAGATAAGATACATTGCCACCCATACCTATCGGGAATAAAACATGGTGGTTGATGGTCTTGCCAACAAGGGTATCAACCAGGACATTACATGGTGGGATTATTTACCGGTTGATCTCCTTTATTATCTTCAAATAGATTGTAATAAAATTTCCTCCATCAAACTCTTGTAATCTTTCCTTTTAATAATATTTTGGGTCTTGATCATTGACCAAGACATTGCCTTTAAATAATAATAATAATAATTATGGTATAATTGAATAATGTCCCTAGTAATCTAAATGGAGGTTTTTGCAGTTAAAATTTTATTCAAATATCACAAGAACAATTCATGAAGAAAAATACGATTTTTATTTTAAAGCCCCTTATTAAAATCAAAAAAATTCCCAAATATTTAAAAAAAATATCTAAAAATAAACTAGTAAACTTGTTAAAAAATATTTAGAAAACAAGTGTTTATAATGGCGTGAAATTATATTCATGCAGTGTATGTTTATAAAAATATTCCTTTAACATTTTTGGTAAAAATTCAAAAGTACCTAATTTAGAAAATGAAAAGGTAATAAATAATTTAAAAAAAATTTAAAGTGTCAAAATAACTATACAAAATAATAACATAATACTAAAAACCTTTATGAAACATTTTTAGAAAACAAGTATATATAAGAAAAATGATTTTCGACAGAAGATAGAAATAAATTCAGTTTTCTTTAAAAATGTTATTTTCCATGTTTTGTATTTAATGAGAGGAAATTAAAGGAAAAGATGTAATCTAAAGAAATAAACATATTAAAATAAAATTATTGAGTTTCTTGAGATATAAATTATAAAATTATAGCTTCTAAAGCTTAATCATAAACAATATTGGTAAATAATGAGATTATAACATAATTCCCTTAACACTTTGGTCAATTTTGAAACAAAACCTGATGAAAGAGAAAACCTTATATAGATTTTTAAATAACTATAATTTTCATGATAGTAATCATAAAATTAATTCATGGGTGTTATATACACCGCATAAAATAAACAAGTGTTGAATATGTCATGTGTGTCACAGAAATAAATGTGAGATAAAAATCCATTACATTAGGCATGACATTCTTTGTAAGAGATGTTAGATTCATGTATAATAATTTTAAATTTATTATAGTTATATAAAATAACCATATAAATTCTTTTAATATCATATATTATACACTTATAACATTTAAATAGTCATTTATTTATATTTCTTTATTAAAATCACTATTTATAAGTATTACCTATTTCATATTTTCATGAGAATGTTGATTTGGTTGTTCCATAACATGTACTTTGATCATTCCTAAATAATATATATAACTTTAGTCATTATATATATATATACTATACATTCATTATACATATATATATATATATTAATTCTTAAATTGTAGAGATAGAAAAATGAATTACAACATTCATGGAGATGGTAGACCGCACATAAGCATAGACGTTGTTTAGCTTTTCAACGAAAAAAATGATAAAAGATAAATAATTATTCACACTTAAAAGATTATTGATATATCTTATATATAATATATATTCATTAAATATATCATTGTTACCATCTATGTAAAATAGAGACAAAAAATAAATCGGATCGCTTCGTGGATGTGGTATCACACGCGTTCGCACAAGATACATTATCATTTTCCAAAAGAAGGGGATGCAAGATGTTAGATATTATTTTATAATTATAGAAGAATTATTATGTCATATATATAATACATATTTACTATTTTTATTTTTATAATCATCTAAGAAAAATGTTGAGGACAAATGAATCTCACCGCTACATGGAGAAGATAAACCATATGTACGCATGAGCGATGCATTCAGTTTTTACAGGGTAAGAAAGAGATGGAAAATAGGTTTTACATAATAATAATCACATATAAGTATATTTATGATATTTTAGTTATAATTTTAGGTTGGTTAAAATATATTTATTAGAAGTAAAAGAATAAGTAATCATTAAATAATTAGTAAAGTTGATTACCTCTTCTTCGACAGATATCTTTTTTATCCCATCTTAAGAACCCTTTGAATGGTATTTTAATATAACTAAAACATATAAATCGTGGATATGAGAGTTTAAGATATAATTGGTTAGGGGTTGGTTGAGAAATTTTTTCTTTAAGAAGGTGTAAAGAATAAATGAAAGGGGTTTCCTTTTATATGGGAGGGGACGAGCACTTTTGAAAATTTATAAAATATTAAAATATAATAAGTTTTAATCTCATGTAAAATGGTTTCAAAATGAAATTTATTAAAATATAAGTATTATATTAATATAATCATGTAATAAAATTCATATTTGTTTATAAATCATTTTAAACCATATAATTTGGATTAAATCCTCAGTTAACCTATTTAAACTTTAAATGTCGTAATGAATTTTTTTAATATTATATGGTTCTAGTTTTACTTATATAGTTAAAATTAGCTCATAAATTGAAAAGGGTTGAAATTATCGACCAATTATAATCATAATTTTTCAATTTCAAGAATTTTATGATTTTTAAATAATTTAATAAAATATTATTTTCTATAAAATACCATTATTCGCATTTCAAACACTATTCATTTACATTGACTTTAAAGTCATAAATATAGTTATGGAATTAGGATATAAACCATTAAAACCTCCATAAAATGTTTTATTTATCTATAAAAATTCATAAAAAAAACTAATTGATCCACATTTTATTACTTTTAATATTCCTAAAATAATTTGTTTTACTTTTCTTTTAATTGAATAAATACAGTTTCAGCATTGCGTACTAATTTAAGGTAATTATTCAATCACAAAAAATTATAAATAAATAATCAAGATAAAAATTATTAATTATTATTAAAAAACATTTATAACAAATATTATCCACTTTTTATCCTTATGAAAAAAATTAAAGAGATTAAATTTCAGAGAGTGGCATTTTGGAATTTTCTTTACTTAAGATAATATAAATAACATTGTTAAGGGAAAATTGAACCAAAATTCCATATTTTAGTATTTAATATGTTTATTTTATAATTTATTCCAAAAAGTAAATAAATTCAAGTTTTTGGTTGATTTTGAATCCTTATCTCATTGTTTTAACAATGTTTTACCCATTTTACCATTACTAAGGTAACAAATATTTACTACAGTTACTATTCATAATGAATAAAAAATAAAAGGGATCTATTCAAAAAATTTGAACATACTAATTCAAAATATAGTATCAATTTTTTAAAATTTAATATATATAATTGGATGAAATAAATTTTATTATAAATGGGTAAAAAGCTATGAAAAACTATTTCTTGAATAATGCATTCTTAAGAATAAATATATTTATATAATATTCATGAATATTGCTGATTAAAACGAAATTTATTGTAAAATTATAAATAAAATGGGTCAAATTTCAATTTAAGACCAAATAAAAATAAAAATATGATATTTATATTTTATTATTTAATGAAAATAAAATATTGTATTTTTAAAAATCTAAATTTTCCACTATTCACGGAAAAATCAATCATTTCGGAAAATTTTAAAAGATTAAGTCTAAGTTAATTATGATATTAGGAATTTAAAAGTAATTTAGTTTTTATTAAATTATATTTTAAGATGTTCTAGATATTAATTATTATAGTCTCACATAAATTGTAATAAAAATCAATTTTTAATAAAATATATATTTTTAACATAAAATCACTTGATTAAAAATAAAGTAATTATAAAATAGGAATTTAACAAATAAATATTAATCAAGTAAACAATTTGTATATATATTTAATAATTTTGTTAATCATATGCATACCCATAAGTTTAATGGCTATAGTATAATATATTGCATTTCTTTTTAAGCTCAGTGTTTTATTTCTAGAAAGCTATCAAACGCTTACAATTTATTTAATGTGTAATATATTCTAATTTCTTGGGTTGTTACATTCTAACCATTAAATACATTTCACCCTCATGATTTTTATCCTTGTAAATAGATATTAAAAATATAAATATACCTTTTTTTAAAATATATGTTGTACAATGGGATAATAAAACTACATATAAGAATGGGAAATGAGAAATGTAATGGTTACCTGAAATAACACATAATCAGGTACCCTGATAAAGAGAAAATTTATGGGAAGTGAAATTATATAAATGCATTTGAAAACTAACATCTGGGGACTAATATTGAGGTATATAGAATGTGGACATATGAAAGATAATGATGACAAAACCATACATCAGCATTGTGTTAAAAGACCATAAATTTATTAGAAATAAAGGAAAAAGAATAACATTTTTACATAATGGGATTTTTTATATATTATTTTAGGAATAATAAACTAATTTGAAAAAAGTAAAAAATAAATACACCCTAAAAATTAGTATAATTTCAATGCCAAACATAACTATAACAACCATGTTTGAAACTAGGGAATTATTATTCATCTGAACAGAAAGCACATATTAACCAGATTCCTATTTGGTGTCTTGATTGACAATTCTTTCCAAATGGTGTAAAGGGATGATTTGATATCCATTAAAATAGTTATTAGATCCAAAATCATATAAATCATGTGTTTATGATACCTATTATTACACATTAATGGATTTTAACTTCAGTTGTACTAATTTTATAAGAAGGGGCTTCTCCCCTGAGCTTCTTCTATGATAAGTTCCCTTGGAATTTTCGACATTGGTTTGAATAATTACACATATCCTTATATCTAAATAATTTTATATTTGTTATTTATTTCTTTTCCAATCATTCAAGATCCATATAATCGCTTTCTCCTTACTTGAAACAAACTGTCATTCCCATTAAAAGTATACTTGTTTGCTTCTTTCCATGATTATCACACATGGGAAGTTCTATCTTTACTTTATTTTACATCACCTCATTTATTTTCTCTTGGTTCTCAGTCATTCTATTCTTATATATATATTTCCTTTTAAAATATATGACTTTAAGAATTCATTCTCTATTATTATTTCACTTTATTCCCTATCATCATATGATGAAAATGATTGAGAGACTAGTTCCATTTAGAGGCTTGGATTTGTCCTATTTAATAAAAATATAATATTACTTTCTGAATTATATACATACTCTAAATTATTCCTTTATAATCTTGTAAAGTTTTCCTTTAGCTATGAAAAAATTTCCTCTTCCTTATTTCTAATGTTTAGGAATTACCTTTCCATATTATGTTTTTTATCATGAGGAAATAATATCAAGAATAATATTAGTTTAAAAGTTATCCATTCTAGGTTTTCTATTTTATCAAACCATTCAGTGGTCTATATCAATAACTACTATTGATGGATATCCAATTTTAAAAAATAAACTATTATAATATCCTTTTCAATTTAATTAGTTTCTAAAGATGGGATTTTTTAGGGATTTAATCTTTTTTTTAGTTACCAATAGATCAATATTTTCACTAAAAGATGAAGGCTTCTATCACATGAAGCAATCTGACATAGGTGAAATCACACTGTGGAAAAATAGGTTGTTCATATGGTAAGTATTAGTCATTATATCCAGAGTCAACTACACTAATATAGTCATGATCTACTAAGTTTCAACACCAGATGTATTGGCTTATCAGTAGGGAAATCCCTACATTGAATATAGGTGTTTATTCCCTTATTATATTATACACCAAAACTAATAAATAACACACATTGAACTCTCTTATAATCATTATGAATACTGATTCATAAATTAAAAAACTCTATAATGGTTAAAGTTCTCAATTACTATAGGGGATTTTCATAATTATCATGTTTCCTATGTTCATTTAAAATCTAGTTCCCATTTTTTCTGCTAATCTTTATCTAACATCATCTATAAAAACCCAAACTCTTGTATCCTATATCCAGTGTTTATTAAATTTTCACTAGAAATAATTGACCTCATTCCAAAAGACAAAATATTTTAGTATTCATGGATACTTATTTGATTCCTATGTTACATTAGAAATATAAAAACGTATCATAAGAATCATTATTTCATACGTCATATAATTCCAAAAATCCTAATTTATATCCCAGGGAAAGAGAGAAATAATAATAGGTGACCTTAGATAGTTAGTAAGGGTTACATATAATAGAAGATATCATGATTAAATAATAAATAATTTACATGGTATATTGGAAAATCAAAACACATGCAACATCATAAATAACTTGAGTTCAGTGAGATTACATGGATAATATAAATATAAAAAACACATGGATATTGGGAATTTAATTCTTAATAAATTAAATGCATAATTTCGGACAGTCATGATAAATTCCACTCAACCTAGAAATCATGAATATTATAATCAATTCCTCTAAACTAAGAAATTATCATTCAGTTAAGGCCTCTCAACCAAGCCATTATCATTGTATGGTCACACGTACATCAAATACCTAACTATTATAAGATGATCTTATATATTTAGACTATACATCATGCCAAATTATTTTGTCTCATGAGACATATCGACACACTGAAGAGCTATTTATAACCAATCCCAACCCTTTATTTTCATGTTTTATGCATTCCATATATTTTTAATGATTAAAACAATTTATTCTTGAAGTTCATTGTAGTTAAATAATTATTTGTATTGAATAAACAATAGAAAACATTAATAATTCATCATTACATAACATACATGGAAAGAATTAGTATTGTTTCATTGATTCATATCCCCTATAACATAAATGGGTTTTTTCAATAGTAGAACATACATTTAAAATACAATTTTAGCATTTATTGAGGAAAAAACAAACCTTTTCACTTTGAAATAACACACAAAAATATAAAAATTTCCCAAATATTAAATAAAGAATTTTATTTTAAAATAACCATGTAAAAATTTAAATTAGGATTAAAATCATTGATTTTCTATCATGGTGGTACATTACTTTCAAGTCGTGTATGTCAAAAAATATTCCTTTCATTTTTGTAAAAAGTCAAAAGTAACACATTTTGAAAAGCTTAAGAATATTAATTTTCATAATTTTTTAAAAAAATTAATAATGGGTAAATATTAATCTAAAAACTTTTATGATAATTTTAAAAACATTATTTAATTTTTTTTTATAAAAATAGGATTTGGAATAAAAAGGATTTTTAACCAAAGATAGAAATAAATTTGGTTTTCATTAAAAATATTCTTTCAATATCATGAGAACATAATGAAATGAAAATTAAAAATTCATATTTTATGACAAAAAATAACCATAGGATAAAAAAATTCATGAGTTCATTGAGAGAGATATCATAAAATTTCATCCTTATAAACTTAATCATAAACAATATTGGTAATCAAAGATATTGTAACATAAATTCCAACATTGATAAAATTTAAATAAAAATATCATTAAAATATATCATTATATGGATATGTAATTCCCTATAATTATCATGATAAAAAGAATAAAATACATTTGTGGGTAGTATATACACCACATAAAAGAAACAAGTGGTGAATATGGGATGTGTCTCATAAAAATAAAAGTGAGGTGAGAATTTGTTACCTCGGATCTGGCATGATTTGTAAATGATTTTATCCAACTATATAATAATTTAAAATTTATTAAAATTATATAATAGAACAATATACATACTTATAATATCATATACTATCCACTTATATCATTTCATAACTCGTTTATTAATAATTCTTTATTAATATTGTCATTTCAGGGTGTTAATTGTTTCATTTTTTATGAGAATTTTAGTTTGGTATTTATGATCCCTGTAAATCTTTCATGGTTCCAAAATATACGAAATTATTTTAAAGATAAATATATATTATAAATTTATTTTATATAAATTTGTATTCATCCATAAATGGTATAATTATAGAAATGAATTACACTATACATAGAGAAGGTAGTCCTTGTTTATGCATGAATGTTGTTTTAGTTTTCAACGAATGGAACAAAAGAAAGTAAAATAATAGTTCAATTTAATAGTATAGTTCATATAACACATATATCTTATATATTAATTAAATATTTCTTTATTACCTTAAATGTAAAAAGTAAATGAAAAATGAATCACATTTCATCAAGGAGGTGGTAGCCCACACGTACGCACGAGAAATGTTATCCTTTTCCAACTTATGGTAAGGTAAGAAGGTAGGTATTATATTATAATTAAAAAATAATTATTTTTTAATAAATATAATATATATTAATTATTTCAATATTTATAAAAAACCAAGTAAAATTGTGATTAAAATAATTTCTCCGCTATGTGGAGACGGTAAGTCGTACGTACGTACAAATAATGTTTTAACTTTTAATAGGATAATAAAGAGATAGAAAATTGATGTATCATAATAATAATAAAATAAAATTATATTAATTATAAAATTTTTTCTAATTTTAATATGGTTACAATAGACATAGAAGAAGTATAAGAATAAATAAACTTGAAAGAGTTAGTAAAGTAGATTACCTCTTCTTCAGTAGAAATCCTTTAGATACATTTTTAAGGACCCTTAGAATGGTCCATTAAGATTAAAAAAATTATTAATTAAAATATTATTAACTTTATAAGGTGATTTTTCAGGATTATTTCATCTAGGTTTCTCATTATGTAGTAATGAAAAGACCTTAGTAGTGTTCTTTTATAAGTGATGGGAGGGTCACTTTTGTAAATTCATGAAATATTATAATATGATATGTATCTAACTCGAGTAAACCTGATCCAAAATTTAATTCATTAAAATAAAATGAATATATTATATTAATAGAATGATAAAATAAAAAATCATAGAGGTTTATATATCATTTTAAGCATTATCATTTGTATTAACCCTTTGGTTAATTAATTTATCCCTAATTGTGGTAACGACTATTTTAGTCTTCAAGGGTTATAATTTTAATTATAAGGTAAAAATTGTATAATAATTATAAAATTAGTAAATTTTATACCAATTATAATTATAATTGTCATATTTAAATTTTTTTTTTGATTTTTAAATTTTTTAATAAAATATTATTTTTCAAAAAATATCATTATTGACATTTTTTATAGTATTCATTTACATTGATTTTAAAGTCATCGTGATAGCTATATAAATTGAAAATAAACCTTTAAAAAATATATAAAATATTATATTCATCCAAAAATTTATTTTTACACAACAATTCATACAAATTTCATTAATTTTAATGTTTTCTAAAATTATTTATTTTACTTTTCTTTTAATTGAAAAAATAATATGTTCGTGTTGTATTAGAATTTAAGGTAATTTTTAAAACAGTTAAATTTATAAATAAATTACCATGATAAAAAAACTAATTATTATTTTAAATAATAATTATAATCAAAATTATCCAATTTTTGACCTTATGAAAATTTTAGAGATATTAAAGCTAAAAAAATGACATTTTTGGAATTTTCATTACTTAAAATCATATAAATTTTATTTTTAATGGAAAAAGGAACCAAAATTTAATATATCCAACTTTTGAGAGTATAATTTTGACATTAATCTATTCAATGATATATATTCAAGTGTTGGGTTGATTTTGAGACCTTATCACATGGTTTTAACCCTGTTTTATAGATTTTACCCTTACCGAGTTGACAAATATTTACAACGATTACTATTCATAATAACTAAAAATAAAAGGGTTATGTTAAACATTTTTCAAAAATATTGATTCCAAATATGATATCCATTTTTCAAGATGTATTCCCTATAATATGAAAAATTCAATATTAATAAAAATGTCTAAAACGCACAGAAAACCAGTTTCTAGAAAAAAATGTTTTATGTATAAAAATTAACTAATATCAAAATCATGAATATTGATTTTAAAATGGAAATAATTTTCTAATTGTAAAAAATAGATCATAGGTAACTTTAAAACTTAATCCAAAATATAATGGGACATATAAATTACCTTATTTAAAAAGAAGATAATATATGAAAAAACTGAATTTTCCACTATTCACTAAAAAATCAATCATTTCATAAAAATCCAAAAATTTAACCCAAATTAAATTTTGATTTTATGAATTAAAATTTTATTTCATTTTATAAAATTTTATTTCTAACGGTGGTGAAAATTAATTATAATATTCACATAGAAAATTCATTAAAAACCATTTTTGAAGAAAACCTATTTTAAAAAGTTGAAATGAATTTAACAAGAATTTAGTACTTATATATTATGAATTAAGTGATTAATTTTATTTAAGTAAAAAATTTCCTTATATATTTCATAATTCGGTTAATCGTATTCATACCTATCAATTTAACAACTATGTTATAAAATATCTTGGTTTATTTGAAGCTCGGTGTTGTGTGTCAAAAAATTATTGAACACATAGAATTTATTTAAAGGAAAATATATTATAAAATAAAAGGGTGAAAATTATAACCCATTAATTAAATTTATCCATCAAATTTTTTTTCAAGGTTGAAAAATGATCACAATTTTAAAATACCTTTATTGAAAACCCACATCGTACAAAGGGATAATTAAACTTTTTCTAAAAGGGGAAGTGGTAAACATAAAGGTTACCTAAAATAACACATAATCAGGTACCATAATAATATAACAATGGTGGGAAGTTAAATTTTAGATATATATGAGAAAAATAATGTCTAAGGGATAATATATAGTGATGGATAACATTGTCATGAGAAAATAAATGAACATAAAACCATAAATTAGTGAGTGGTAAAAAGACCACATATTTATTATAAATTAAGGTAAAAAGTAACAATTTTATTTGAAGATCCTTTTATAATATTATTTTATGATGAATATTATAATTCCTAAATCATTGAAAATAAATAAACCCAATAAATAATGATTATTTCAACACCAAATGTATATATAACAACCATGTTTTCATCTAGGGAATAATTGATCAACTTAACAAAAACTATTCGATAAGAAGATTCCTAATAGGTGTCTTGATTGATAATTCATTCTTCATAGTCTCAATGGATGATATTGTATACATAGAAAGTGTACATAGATATGGAGGCAAATAAAGAATGATTTTTTGATACCTATTATTACATCATAAGGGATTTTAACTTCAGTTTTATTAATTATATATACTTGGCCTTCTACCCTTAGCTTCTTCTATGGTATGTTCCCTTGATTCTTGGACATTGGTTTGAATAATTACCAATATATTTATAGTTGATGTATTAAATATAATTTATTTATTTGTTTTCCTTTCATTTAAGATCTTTATAACCCATTTATACACTCTAGAAACAAATTCATGTTCCCATTAAGTAATAACCTTGGAGTTTCATTACACAATTATCAATTATGTGAAGTTCCATCCTTAAATTATTTTACTTTGGTTAATTTTATTTTTATTAGTGCACATTCATACTCTTCTTCTCTTGATTTCCTTTGAAAATATATGACTTGCATAATTATTTCTCTATTCTAATGGAACTTGATACCATATCTTTGTATGATGAAATCATTTGAGAGACTAGTGCCCTTTATAGGCTTGTCTTAATACCATAAAATAAATAGTCAATATTACTTTATAGATTATATAAATATTCCATAACCGTCTTTGTTAATATTTTAAGTTTTCTACATAATGAAAACAATATCTCCTTCCTTATATTTTAGATTGAGAAATTTTCTATCAATATCAAATCATTACTCGTGAAGAAATGATTTCTCAATGAATATCACCTTATAAGTTTTTCATTACATGATTTCTATTTCACAAACTAATTTAGTGTTTTAGGTCAATGACCACCATTTATATGAATATCTTTTCAAATAATAAACTTCCATAATAACCATTTCACATTCATTACTTCCAAAGCTAGGGATATATTTTCAAGGAACATAATCCATTATTATATTACCAATGGATTAGTAGTTCAATTAAATTAGTAAGGCATATATTTCATGAATGACATAGGTGAATCACATTGTATAATATTGGGTAGTTCCATACAATCAAGGTTATTCATCATAACCTAAGCCAACATCTGTAATATGACCATGATCTACTTGGCTCCAACACTATCTATATTGTCTTACTCAGTAAGAAAATCCCTACATAGACTATAGGTGTCGATTCCCTTTCTTTCCATAGGTGTCATCACTAAATAATGGAACACACTAAGTTTTCCCATAATCATCTCTAATGCTGATCCATAAATTAAAAATCCCTATGATGGTAAAAGTTCTCAATTACTATTGGGGTTTATCATAATTATCAGGTTACCTATGTTAATTTTAAATCTAGTTCCCAAGGTTTATAGAAAAATTTATATAATATAAACTTTAAAAATCCCAACTCTAGTAGCCCAGATCTAGTGTTTACTTGTTATATTAACAATAGATAAAGGTGATCATATCACAAGGATCGAATTTTTTATTAGTTTTGGTAATCTATATGCATACATGATTCCCATATTAAATTATGAATATAAAAAATAGCATTAAAATAAATCTTTTATTATCAATATAATTAATAATAGCCTTCCTCATATCTTGGGGAAATGGAAAAATAAATCATGAGATAAAACATCTAGTATGGGTTATGTAAAAAAAATTCCACCATGATTAAATATGTAATAATTAACATGACAGTTTGGATAATCAAATTGTATTCCATTCGATCAATAACTCGAGGTCAGTGAGCATCCATGAATAATATCAATATATAAAACACATAGATAAGGAATATTAAATAGTTATTAAAGGAAATGTATATTTATATCAATAAATACATTATCATTTTACGGGAAGGAATACAACAAATACCCAACTATTATGACATGATCTTACAACCTTAGCCTATACATCATGAAAAACATTTTTATCTCATGATACTTATTAATAAATCAAAGGGTTATCTATAACTATTCTTCATCCATCATTTTCACATCCTATGAATTCCTTGTATTTTGAATGATCAATACAATTTGTTCTAAATATTCCTTATAATTTATCAATTATCCATATTGAAATAAGAATACATAACATCAATACTTAATCATAATAGACTGTCCAAAGAAATAATAATGATGATATCATTGAATCGTAACCCTAATAACATCAAGTTGTGTTTTCATAGCTGGAAATACCTTCCAAGTATCACTAGAACATTTCTTGAGGAAAAATACCCTTTTCACTTTGAAACCAATTATTAAAATATAAAAATATACAAAATATTAAATAAATTTTTTTTTGAAAATAAACATGGAATCTTGTAATCCGAAAAACATTAATTAGTTGTGAATATGGGAAATTACATTCTTTCCATATATGTCAAAACAATGATTCCTTTCACATTTTTAGTAGAAAGTCAAGAGTAAATCACTTAGAAAATGAAATCAAGATTACTTTTAAACAATTTTTTTTAAAATAAATGATCTATAAAAATGGATTTAATAAATCATAAGATAATATTTAAACCATTATTGGTGTCATTTTTAGAAAAAATCGATATATAATAAAAGGGTTTTTTGACTGAAGAGAGAAATAATGTTGGTTTTCATTAAAAATATTCTTTCAGTCAATTGAGTGCTTAAAGAGTTGAAAATTAAAGGAAAACAAGTAATCTACCTAAATAACCATATTTTAATAAATTTAATGATTTTATTGAGATATTGATCATAACATTCCATCATCTAAAACTTAATAATAGGAAATCAGTATAACCATTTAGATTATAAGAAATCCCTAACCACTTTGGTTACTTTCGAATCGAAACATTGTGAAAGAGAAAAAGTTATATAGATATTATTTCCCTATAATTTTCATGATAATAATCATAAAATTAATTCATGTGAAGTATATACACCACATAAAATATATAAGTTGGGAATATGGAATGTGTCTCACATAGATAAAATTTAGATGAAAATTCCATACTTGAGATCCAAATTGCTTTGTAAGTGATTTTATCTTCCTATATAATAATTTTGAATTTATTTAAATTATATAAAGGATATATATAAACTTATAATATCATATATGATCCACTTATAACATTTAAACACTATTTTTGTAATAATTATTTATTAATATCATTGTTTGGAAGTGTTAACTATTTCTATTTTTTCATGAGGATTTCGGTTCTGTATTTCTATTCCATTTAATTTAATCATGGATTCATCATATTTTTAATTTTATTCATAATACACATATATTATATAATAATTATATATATTTAAATTCATCCGTAAAATTTATAGATATAATGTATGTAAAGGTAAGAAGGTAAGTATGATATTATAATTATAGAAAAATTATTATGATATAATTATCATATATATTATTTATTTAAATTTTAATAATCGTACAAATAAAATTGTGATGAAAAACGAATTTCATGGTTATGTGGAGACGATAAGCCATATGTACGTAAGAGAAATGTTTTCACTTTTAATATGATGATAATAAGGTAGAAATTGGTTTTCTAATAATTTTAATAACATATAATTATATTTTTTATAGTTGATTTATTATTTTATTATAGGTAAAAAAAAATTATTTGAAATAAATTAAGAACTAAACAATAAAGAGTCGGTAAATACAATTACAACTTCTTCGATAGACATCTTTAGATCCATTCTTAAGGACCCATGAAATTGACATTTAATAAGAATAGAACCTCTAATTATTTTATAGATAAGTTTATAAGATAATTGGGTAGGTTTTTTTGAGATATGTTTCTCAAGAAGGTGTAATTAAAATATGGAATGGGTGTCCTTTTATAAGTGTGGGGAGGGACAATTTTTAAAATTCATGAAATATTGCAATGTAATATGTGTATAACTCATGTAAAATGGTTCAAAACTAACACTAATTTGTAGATAATGAGGATATGGTATTAATATAATAATCCAATAAAATTTATATAGGGTTTTATTTCATTTTAGACCGATCATTTGGATTAAACCCTTGATCAAAAAAATTTAACCTTAACTATGATAACAATTTTTTAATATTAAATGTTTATTATTTTACCTAAAAGGTTAAAATTGGATCATAAATAGAAAAATGATGAAATTTTATACCAATTATCATAGTATATTTCTTCTTTCAGGATTTTAATGATTTTTTAATAATTTAATACAATATTATTTTCTATAAAATATCATTAATATCATTTATGACACTATTCATTTAAATTGACATTAAAATCATCAAGATAATAAATAAATTATAATTTAAACCTTTCACACATCACAAAAAATTTATATTTATCTAAAAATTTCATGGAAAATAATTATTTATCCATGATTTATTAACATTAATATTTTTAAAATCAATTATTTTATTTTTCTATTAATTGAATAAATATTGGGTCGATGTTTCACAAGCACTTATGATAATTAATCAATCACTAAAAATTAATAATAAACAAATGTGATAACAAAATTAATTTTTATTTAAAATATATTTTTACTACGGAACTAATTCTCTTTGTATCCTTATGAAAAAAATTTAGAGATATTAAAGTCAAGAAGATATATTTTGGAATGTTCTTCATTAAAAATAATATAGATTCCATTATCAAGGGAAATAGAACAAAAAATCCATATATTATAATTTAGGATGTCTATGATCGAATTTATTTCATATAATGCAATAAAGTCAAGTTTTGGGTTAATTTTGAGACCTTATCTCATGGTTTTAACACTATTCTACCCATTTTACCTTTACTAAGGTGAGAAATATTTACCTCGATTACTATTCATTATGGCTAAATACAAAAAGTTAATATTGAGAAAATTTTATCATCTTGATTCAAAATATGGTATAAAATTTTCAAGATTAAATATCTTTATGAGAAATAAATAAATTTCAATATAAAGAAAAAAAAACAATTAAAAAAACTTTTTGCAAAAAATTTGTTTTTAAGCAGATAAATAAATTTATTTCAAAATCATAAATATTTTTGATTCAAATGAAATTTATTATATTATTATAAATTAAATTTATCATATGTCACTTTAATACCAAATAAAAAATATAATGGAAACTTTCAATTACCAAATTTAATAAAAATAAAAGACAGTATTGGAAAAATATGTATTTTTCACTATTTACTGAATGACCAGTCATTTCATAAAAATACAAAGAAAATTACCATAAGTTAATTTGGAAATTATTAATTAAAAAATATATTATTTTTATTAAATTAAATTTCTAAAAGTTTTAGACATTAATTATAATATTGATACATAAAATGGAATAAACTTCATTCTTGATGAAAATGAACTTTTGAATCATAAAATATCTTTACAAAAAAAATTATATATTATAAATTATCTTATACATTTAAATTAACTAAAAAATTATATATATATATATATATATTTCATAATTAGGATTATACTATTCATATCGATCAATTTAATGGCTATGTTATAACATGTCATAGTTCATTTTAAGATCAGTGTTGCGTGTCATGAAAGCTATCAAACACAAACAATTTATTTACTGAGAAATATATTATAAAATCTTTAGTTGTTACATTCTATAAACATCAATAAATTTGTCCCTCCAAATTATTATCTTAGTTAATAGTGGTTCAAAATTTGAAAATACTTTTGTTTAAAACCAATATCATATAATGGGATAATAAAACTTTCTTTAAAAAAGGTAAGTGGAAAACATAAAGGTTACCTAAAATAATATATAACTTGGTACCCTAGTAGGAATAACATTTCTAGGAATACAAATTATAGACATATATGATAAAAATAAAATCCAAGGAATAATAATGAGTGATATTAAACACAGTCATTAGGATGTTAGTGACCACAAAACCATAAATTAGTGATGGGTTAATAGACCACCATTTTATTAGAAATGAATATAAAAGAATAAATTTTTTATTTCATGATCCATTTACTATATTATTTTATGAATATTCTAATAATTATTGAATTAAAAAAATTAAACACCATAAATAAGGATTATTTTACAAAAAAATGTAAGTATAACAACCATGTTTGCAACAAGGTAATAATTGTTCATCTTAATAGAAACTACTCGATAATTAGATTCCAACTAGTTGCATTGATTGATAATTATTTCCTAATAATTTAAAGGGATGATTTGATATCTCTAAAATGAGTATGTTTATATTGAATTAAATAAATTATGATTTTAGGGTACCTATTATTACAACTTAATGGATTTTAACTTCATTTGTAGCAATTGTATAAGCTTTTACTTCTCCCCTTGGATTGTTCAATGGTATATTCCCAAAATGCTTGAGTCATTGGTTTTAATAATTCCACATATATTTGTACCTTATGTATTGGAAGAAAGTGGATTCATTCTTTTACTTATATTCAAGAACCATTTAAACCCTTTCTATTCTCTTAAAAAAACCTCACGTTCCCATTAATAAGGTACATGAGGCTTTCTTTCAACAATTATCACATATGGGAAGTTCCATTTTATACTTCTTCTACTTCACATCATTTTTTTTTCTAAGTGATTAATTATCCAATTCATCTCTTTATTTATTTTGAAGATATATGACTTCTAAAATCGTTTCTCCACACTAATATAACTTGTTACCATATGATAATATGATGAAAACGTTTTAGAGACTAGTTCCCCTCGAAGGCTTGGCTTATACCCATCAATGAAACATTAAATCATAATTTTTAGATTATATATGTATTCTATAGAATTCCTAGATAATATTTTAAATTTTTATAGATAACTAGTAATACATTCCTTTTTATTCTATCTTATATTGACGAATTTCCTTTCCATATCAGCTCATTTCTCATGAGGAAATAATTTCTCAAATAATATCAAACTAAAATTTCTCCATTCCATGATTTTTATTTCATCTACCCCTGTAGTTTTCTGCATAAAATACCAATATTGATCCACATACTCTTTCAAATAATAAACTACCAAAATTACCTATTCACTTTCACTACTTTCCAAACCTAGGATTTTTTTCAAGGGATTTAATCTATTTTTCATCTACCAATGGTTTTTTATTTCCATTAAAATATATAGGATTATGTTTCATGAAGTGATCCAAAATATGTGAATGAATCTATATAAAACTTGGTTGTTACATATGGTAAATGATATTCATCATAACCTGAGTAAAATTCCCTAATATGTCTATGATATTCTTATTTCCAACACAAGTTGTATTGGATTATCGGCTGGGAAATACCTACATTTACTATGATTGTTAATTCTCTTTCTTCATTAGGATCCATCACAAAAACGTGGTACACACTAAGTTATCTATTAATGATCATGAATAATTTTCCATAAATTAAAAATCCATATAATGGTAAATTTTCTCAATTAATATAGGGTATTATAATATTTCCCATGTTACAAATATTTATTTAAAATGTATTTCCAAATGTTTCAATTAAAATTTCTATAATACCAATTGTAGAAACCCCAACTCTAGTATCATAGATCCGATATTTACTTTACTAAATTGGCACTATGTACAAGTGATCACATCCCAATGGACTAAATAATGTAATAGTATTTATAAACTAGATACATACATGATTCTCATATTACATTGGAAATATAACAACATGGCATAATAATAATTCTTATATCCTTGATATCAGTAATAATACCCTTATTTATATCATGAGGAAAGGGAAAAAATAATTTGTTACCCCATTTTCTCAATAAGGGTTACATACAATAGAAGTTATCTTGAGTATACAAGGAATAATTAAAATAGTAGAGCATATAATCAAAACATATTCCATTCAATCAATAACTTGAGTTCAATGAGAATACATGGCTAATATCAACATAAAAAACACATTGATAAAAATAATTTACTTCCTAATAAAGAAAAATCATAATTACATACATTCATGATGAAGGCCACTCAACCAATGAATCAGGAATCTTAATATCAAGGTCTCTCAACCAAGAAAATATCATTCAATCAGTGCCTCTCAACCATGACATTATCGTTTTATGGGAGGGAATAAACCAAATACCCAACTACTATTTCATGAGCTTATAGCCTCATCATATACATCATGACAATATATTTTGTCCCATAAGACCAATTTATCATCAAGGGGATATTTATAACTGTCCCCCACCTATCACTTTCATATCCTATGCGTTCTTTATATTGTGAATTATCAATAAAATTCATTCTCAAAATGCCTTAGAAGTCAAAGATTATATATTTTGAATAAAGAATATTAAACAAAAATATATTATCAATATAGACCATCTAGAGAATGAATAAATATTTATTAGTGTATTAGATCCCAAATAACATAAATGGGTGGATTTATAGCTTAAAATTTCATTAAAAGAACATTGGGACATTTCTTGAGAAAAAAATACCCTTTTCAATTTTAAATCACTTAATAAAATATAAAATTTCCTTAATATTTAATTAATTTTTTTTTGAAAATAAATTTTGAAAATTTAAAGGAAATTTAAAAACATTTTTTATTTATGATGGTGGGAAATTTCATTCATGCCTTATGTTAAAATAATGATTCCATTAACAATTTCTATAAAAATCCAAAATAGCCTCATTTAGAAAATGATATGAAGATTCATTTTAAACCATTTTGTAAAAAAATAAATAATGAGCGGAAATTATATTAAAAATTATATGATAATATTAAAAAAATATTTGAAAACATTTTCAGAATACATGGATATAGAATAAAAAGTATTTTCGATTGAAGATAGAAATAAATCCGTCATTCATTAAAAATATTATTTCAGTATCTTAATCACTTAAATATAGGAAGTTGAAATTAAAACATGTAATATCTTGAAATAATCAAAGTATAATAAGATTCATGATTTTATTAAGATAAATATCATAATATGTTATCATTATAAACTTAATAAGAAAATAATCTTGAAAAAAATGAGACTGTAACATAAATACCATACTAATTTGGTAAATTTTTAATTAGAACCTCATTAATGAGAGAAATTTAGATTTAAATGTAAATTACTATAATTTTCATGATAATTATCATAAAATACATTCATGAATATTATATACACCCCAAAAAATAAACAAGTGGTGAATATGGAATGTGTCTCACAGAAAAAGAAGTGAGACAAAAATTCCTTACCTCAAATCATA
Source organism: Viscum album (assembly GCA_963277665.1). Lineage (NCBI taxonomy): Eukaryota > Viridiplantae > Streptophyta > Magnoliopsida > Santalales > Viscaceae > Viscum > Viscum album. Next base: position 1,538,327,167 of record OY728138.1, read on the forward strand.
CTTTCTTTGTAAGTTCTTTTATAATACTATATATTATGCTTAAATTTAATATTATTCTATAAAATAACCATAAAATACTTATAATTTTATATATTATCCACTTATAACATTTAAAAACTAATTTTTTTAATATTTATTTATTAAAATAATCATTTCTATGTGTAAAATGTTTCGTTTTATCATGAGAATTTTAGTTTTGTAGTTTGAGTCCCTATACATTTATCATAGTTTCATAATATCAAAAAAATTTATTCAGGATATAAATATATTATATATTAATTATATTTATATTTATATTCATCCAAATAAGTTAGATATATAAAAATTAGTTACACCATTCATGGAGACGGTAGGTTGTATATACGCATGAAGGCTATTTCACTTTTCAACATATAGAAAGAAAGAAATAAAGGAAATTAGTAATTAAATTTTATAGGATAAATTATATATCATATATATCTTATATATTCATTAAATATATCCTTATTACAATCTATGTAAAATATAATTTTAAAACTTACAGCATTTCTTCATGAAGGTGGTAGTCCACACTTACACACAAATGACGTTATCATTTTCCAACAGATGAAGAAGTAAGAAGGTAGATATGATATTATAATTAATAAAGACTTGTTATTTAATAAATATTTTATATATTCATTATTTATATATTTAAATCCATTAAATTAAAAATGTTATGAATAATTAGTTTTACAGCCATACTGAGATGTTAAGTCATACGTACGCACTGGTGATGTTTTTGCTTCTCGAAGGGCGAAAAAGAGATGAAAAAATGGCTATAACATAGTCATAATAACATATAATTATATATATATTATTTGTTGAAATTATTATTTTATGTTTTTTACATTATATTTATAGGAATAATAATAAGAAATAAACTTGAAAGAGTCAGTAAAGACGATTACCTCTTCTTTGATATATTTTCATTAGATCTCTTCTTTAGGATCCATGGAACTGTCTATTAAGAAGACCAAAGCATCTTATTTCAGTATATTTAAGGTTAGAAGATAATTTTTCCAGGTTTTGTCGAGATTTTTTTCCCATGAATGTGTAAAGAAAAGAGGGAAGGGTTGTTCTTTTATAAGTGAGGGGATGGGGACTTTTGAAAATTCATGAAATATTATAATATAATATGTGTCTAAATCATGTAAAATGGTTTCAAAATTACATGGATTAGAAGATAAAGATTATATGTTATTAATATTATCAAAAAAATAAAATTTATATAGCATTATATATCATTTTAGACATTATCATTTTGATTAACCGCTTGGTTAACTTATTTTAAGAATAACTGTGGTAACAAATTTGTAAATATAAAAGTGTTTTAAATTTACTTATATGGTAAAAATTTTATCATAAATGGATATTGGAAAAACTTTTATACCAATTATCATCACACTTGTCCTTTTTTTATGAATTTTAAATAATTTAACAAAATATTATATTTTGTAAAGTATCATTAAATTAATTTTTTTCTTTTTATTTACATTGAAATTAAAGTCATAAAGATAGTTGTGGAACTCAAATATGAACCACTAAAACATCTCTAACATGTTATATTTATCTAAAATATTCATGGAACCATATAATTCACTGAAATTGTATTACTTTTAATATTTTTAAAAATAATTTATTTTATTTTTCTATTAATTTAATAAATATTGTTCCAACATTGTATATGAATTTAAGTTAATTATTAAAACAATAAAAATTATAATAAAATTAACATGATAAAAAATAAATTTATTTTTTAAAATAAACATTTATAATTGAATTTATCCTCTTTTTATCCTTATAAAAAATTTAGAGATATTAAAGTCAAGAGAGTGACATTTTGGAATTTTATGAACTTAAAATAGTATAAATTTCATTATCGAATAAAAATGAACCCAAAATGACATATATTAAAATTTGGGATGTATATGGTATAATTTATTCTATAAAATTAAATAAAGGAAACTATTGTGTTGATTTTGAGACCATATCTCATAATTTTGACCCTCTTTTATGCATTTTATCCTTACTGAGGTGACAAATATTCACTACAGTAACTATTAATACTGACAAAAAATAAAAAGAAAATATTGAATTAATTTTAAACTCAGGATTAAAAATATGGAATCCATTTTTCCATATTCAATATGTATAATTTTTTGAAATAACGTTTAATATAGATGCGTAATACGAAATGAAAAAATGTTTCTAGAGAAATGAGTTTTAATTATAAAAATTAACATATATAAAAAACATGAATATTATTGATTCAAATGGAATTAATTATAATATTATAAATAAAATTTATCATATATAACTTTAATACCAAATCCAAAATATAATGTGACCTTTAAATTAACTGATTTAATTAAAAGAAAATACATTATTTGAAAAACATGTATTTTTCACTATTCATTGAAAAATTCAATCAATTCTGAAAAATATAAAAAAATTTACCCTAACTTAATTATGATATTATGAATTATAAAATGAATTATTTTGTATCAAATTAAATTCCTGAAAATGATGACACTTAATTATAATATTTTCACACAAAAAACAATAGAAATAATTTTTTAAGAAAGTGAATTTTTGAAACCTAAAATAACTTTATAAAAAATAGAGTACTAATATATTATTCATTAAATCATAAATTTTAACTATATATATATATATTTAATTTTGTTGTTAATACTATTCATACACATCAATTTAAGGGATATATTTTAATATATCACTATTCGTTTGAAGCGTAGTGTTGTATATCAAGAAATCCATTGAACAGTTATAATTTATTTAAATATAAATATATTCTAACATCTCAGAGTATTATGCGAAAAAAGTTGAAAAATGAGTTATGAAAATAATATTAAATTAGATATAGTGTTTGAAGTTGGTGACAATGGGTTCCTTGAAATTTCTCCATAGTGGAAAGTTGTGAGATTTATGAAGAAAGGGAAGTTGGTCCCCAGATATATCAGGCCCTTCAAAATCCTTGACCATATATAGGTTACAAAATATCTTTTAGTGATACTAGTGCACATCCCCCTAGTACACAAAGTGCTCCATGTATCAATTTTGAGAGAGTATATACTAGACCCTTCAAATGTGCTAACCTCGGAAGTGGTGTAACTATAACATGATCTCTCATAAGAGGAAAAACTAGACAAAATTATAGATTCAGGAGATATAGTGATGAAGAATATGACCACAAATTTGGTAAAAATTTTAAAGTGAAATTATAAGTTTTAGTATGCTAAGTGGGAACCTGAGTATGTAATGGGATAAAACTATCCTCATTTATTTTCATTCATGTAATGAAATTTTGAGCATGAAATTATTTTAAGGGGGTATAATTTAATGACGCATTTTTTCCATACATAATTAAATAATGTGTCAGAAAAATTTCTATAAATAAAATAATGAAAAAATATATATAATTTTAAGGAAGCTATAAAATTAGAATGGGTATAAATAGTAGTAACCGAATTATGAAATATATATAAATAAATAAGTTCATAAAAAACAAAACTGAATAAAGTTAAATTTAAATATCAATAAATAATTAAATCTAGGAAACTAATAGAATATTTTATCACGATTTAAATTAATTTTATAAAACGTATATTATTCATGATTTAAATAATTATTAGTATAACTAATTTTAAAAGAATAGTTAATATGCAAAAACATGTTTTCTTATAAAAAGATATTTTTCATGATATTTTATGATTTAACATTAATATTAATTTTATATATTTTTAGGATGTGAATATGAAAAAACTAATATTATTTTTATATTTATAAAATACAAATCATATTAATATTAATTTTTAAGACTTTTTATAAATAATTAATTATCAGGTGAATAATGAAAATAATGATTTTATTAATTCCATCAAGTTATTGAAATTATTTTATTATATGAATACATTTAAGTTTTTTGATAAAAAATAATTTTATATTATTTATTATAAATTATAATAAATTATTTTAGAATCAAATTTCATATTTAAAAAATCATGCTCAAAATTTCAGAAATTTATGAACCGTTTTAATGAAAAATATTTTTTTTCAACCATTGGGTTTTAATAATTATAACATGATGAACTTAAGTTTTTTTATTATTTTATTTTTAAATAAATAACCCTAATTATTATTATTATTTTAAATTCATTTAAATAAATGGAATTTATAATTCTACCCCAACCATAAATCTTTTTTCTTTAAAATTATCATTTTCAAAAAACAATTTTGTTGTGATATTGTGTTAAAATTAATTTTCCATAAACGTGTGATTTTTGTTTCAGATTTATGATTTCATATTTAGAATAAGTGGTTAAAAGTCATATATTAAGGGTCATTTTATTTTTAGCCTTAAGGTATAAATTACCTTGGTAAAAATTTTTTTATCTTGGTGAAAACTAAAATGATAAAAGTGACCAACCTTAGTGGTAATGGGGGAAAAAATTTAAAACATGTTTTTTTGATTTTTGAGGTGTGTATAGACATTATATAACCTCAAAGACATTATTTAACAATTTTTAGGAACTTTTATTGGGATTAACTTCTCATTATTGAACAACTCCAAATAATTTTTTATTTTATAAAATCACTTTTAATGCTATAGTGGGAACCCTCACACTTTCCAAATTCCACATTCCACATTCCAATGGGCCAAAAGATAACAGATTCAAAATTCAAAACCAAAAAACCAAAAAGGGTAACTCTTATCTCTACTTCCCCTTATCGTAAAACCCAAAAGTATACACCCATACATTACCAAAAAATATTATATACAATATTATCCATATTAGTTAGGTTCATGTGTTCTCAGAAGACAACATCTCAATGGTTTAATACCCTTCGCAATGGTGATGATCTATAAAGTGAGGTATAAGTTCTTAAACCTCTCTTTCTTTTTCTTTTTATTATTTTATTTTATTATTCATGAAATTTTATTTCATATATGAAAATTAAAACATAATTATAATTATTATATTTTTATTTTATTATAATTATGGTACAATTATTAATCACCCTCCCCTTTTTGATTAATAAAAATGAAAATGTGAATCGTCTGTTCTGCAGACTACCGACTCTACAAATAAACATGTTTCATTTTTTCACTTCACTTCCAAACATGGATGGTTTTAGTTTATATTTTATAATGATATATGATATTTATTAGTAATATATATCATTAATATGATTATTTTCTAATAACATAAAATGTAATGATCATTATAATACAATCCATAGATATTAAAAAAAACCTAAAATGAGTTCTTTACCATTTTTATTTTAATGAAAATAGACTAAAACTCTTTTGTAATTGAATTATAAAATTATAATTTTTTACAAAACATCAATTCTATAAACTTTAATGGGATTTAAATGATTATATTTTATATTAAAAAAAATATTAATACTTCTTTTAGGATTGCATTTCAAAATTGTTATGATTATTTATACAGGATTTAGGAAATAAATTTCAAAAATCCAATACATGAAGAGAATTGTTAGTAATGAAGAATATAAATATAGTTATATAAGAATAATATTATAAAATAAGTAATTAATTAGTTTTTAATTATGATATAATAATTTAAATAATTATGTGGAAATCAAGGGTAATAATACGAGGCTTAGTAACTCAAAATCCTTTCTTTGAGTTACAAAATTTATTATTGAACGTCATTTTTTCAAGACCTTTAATTTTGATATATTTTATTTCCTTATTTATTGGATAAAAAAAATTTGAACCAGAATAAATTTCATGTGAGGTACTGTTTTTATTTCACTTAAAAACAAAGGATATTTTTAAAAGGGGCTCATAACTATGACTTTTACAAAGGTGAATAAAAAATGTTTTCAAAAAACTCATTTCTTGATTTGGTTCTCATTATATTAAACTAAACTATCTCTCTTGAAGTGATGTTTTACATTTTATTACAATATGAAACCTTTTTCATAATTATATTTTTATATCTTATGATTTCCTATGTTCATGTTATTTGATATCTTTGAGAAACCCAATCTATTTCAATAGGTTATTTAAGTTATGATGATGATCAATTTTAAGTGGAACATGTATGTATATATTATGATGGGTAGGGTTCTATATCGTCCTTTATTAAATTGGTATAATCATATAACATAGAATATAGTTAGTCATAAACATAATGGGTTTGTTCTCATAGGTATGGGCTTGATGAGTTTTCTCACATTTTGATGTATGGACATAATGAGTCTATTCACATAGGTGTGGGCATAATGAGTTTGATCAATCATGTTTTCCTATTCTTATGGATGTGTTGAATTTTCAATTTTAACAAGTTATGAAACATTTCAAAGTTTTTTATCAAGTTATTATATGGTTTAAGATGCATTTAATTTCTAAGAAATTTCATACTTTCATGATTTTTCCTTTTCAATTATCTCGCACCTTATGTCCCGTTCACATGTTATATGTTTTTATGTTTCCTTAAATAGATTTTTATGATATTATGTGTCTCCATCATGTTTTTTGGATTATAATTCATGGTATTATTATCTATTATTTAGATATTTATTTTTTCTTCACATTCTCCGCGTGATTAGGATCTAATAATTTATGATATGTATTTTCCCTTACCAAGAATTTGAGATCACCCCTCCCTTATGTTTGTGTTTTCAAGGTTATGAATATGATTACATCATATGTGATGTCTAATAAAGGGTATATAAGAGAAAATGTTTGAAAAAATTCTTGTAGGTGTTATAAAATAAGATGTCTATGTAACTGATTTTAAAGACACTAATCCTTTTAGTCCATGGTTGTTTTGACTAGTATGTGATGTATTATTTAAACTGTGATATTAATTTAATATTTAAGTCATGATTTTATTGGGTCTCTATACCAAATCGTTCAAAAGGTTTAAAAATATAATTGTTACCTGGAAAAATATTTTGAAAAAACTAGATTCACCCCCTCTCTAGTGTTTCTTTAATGTTACACTAGTACTTTCATTGGTGGAGTGAGAATGTAAAACCAAAAGTTATAGTTGAATGAATGTGTTTTAAAAAATTACATCTTTGTAGTAGTAAAGATACCTGGGATTCTATTGAACCCTTTAGAAGATGTTGTTGTATTTTTTTGTTTATATGAGTTTAAGTGGGATGATCTATTTTATTGTATTTCCTCATAAATACAAGTGGTGTTGTTGTGGATGTTCTATAAATAACTTTTTAATAGAACATTGAATCTTTTAGCATTTTTTTAAAATTAAATTGGATTCCATAAAGATGTCTATTAATGAAAGTGGAGAGACCATCCATGTAAGGAATATCATTAGGATGAATTTTGAAGTTTATTTGATGTTTTTGGGAAGGATGGATGAAGTGATGGGTTGAGTTAGAGTGAAATAACAATATTAAATATTTGAGGATTGAAAATCAAAAAGGCATGAGATCTATGTACTCATCATCTAGAGTCTATATAACCATGAATCGGTTAGTTTAACCATTGTTTACATTTATGTAGCCATCATTTTAAGTTTTGAAATAATTAATTTGTTTTCAAAACCATCATCTAGGAACTGTGTAACCATCATATACTATTAGGGTAACCATTATTCTTAAAGAAATAGAATAATTATCATTTTAGGTAACAATCATTACAAGTATAAGTCTATGACCTGTATACACATCATTTGATCTATGTACACATTATCTAAGTTATGTATGCATGAACTAATATCTACATACATATCAACAATTAGTGTTTTATGAGAAAACTATATAATTTAAATTCAGTTAAAATATGAGTAATATTATAAATTATTATTTTGAATATAAGGAAAATAAAATCAGATGAAGATTTAAAATGATATTCATAGATAAAAAATATCTTGATAAAGCATGTGATCATAAATTAAGGGAAAATAAAATGAGAAACAACTAAGGAGGGATTTGGGTGTAGAAATTAGTTTTATAAATTACAAGTGAATGTGTCACATAAAAACCACATGAATCCTTGTATACATGGATATTTTAAAAAATAATATCTGTGTAGATTTTATGGAAACTTTAAATAAATGTAAACACCCCAATAATTAAAATACCATGAAAATTAAAGAAGCTTTATTCAGAAGGAGATATTTCTGAATTTCATGACTCATTCCTGAATTATTTTGAATGATATGATCCATGTCACTGAGAATTGTGGGTGTTTTTCTTAACTGAATATGTAATTAATTATTATACAAGATTTGGTGAATAAAAAGATAAAATAAAAATAATAAAGGTGTGAGAAAAGGGAAAACCAATACACTACTTTATAATTGAGATTAATTTTGAAAAAATTAAGGATGGTACTATGATAAATAGAGGGAGAAGATCACGTGTGGGGTCACAATAGATGCTCAAAGCTTTATTGGTGGTCATTTTCTAAAAAATTAATTTTATTAATTCATAATAGTAACTATTTGGTTCCAAAATCTATACGAGTTCAAGTCTATACATCAAGTTTCTTTTCATAAGAAGAAGAAGAATTTCTGTATGGGATAATAAACATGAAAAAATAGGGACACTGTCAACCTTAAAGGAGGTGAGACTAATTAACAAATTTGATGTTTATATTTTAGTTCCACTTTATTGAGTATAATGAGAGGGAAGTGTTGAAAAATTATGAAAGTGTATTGGATTTCAAATAATTGTTCACACTTACTCACCACCCTATAAATTGGAATCGCCCTTCATGTGATCCAATAATTGGTATCATCGTGAATTTATATTCTCTTGTGTCTCACAAGTTCTTGATATGAATTATCATAATTCAATTAACATGAAAAGAATCCCAAAATTTTATGGAAAAGGGTTGCATTATTGGAAAGAGATAATGGATCCTTTCATTATTTCTTTGGGTGTAGATGTTCTTGATTCCATTAAATATGTATTCACAGTACTACATATAACCTCTACATGGTATTTGATTGAAAATAGGTATATTTAAAATAATATAAATGATATGAATAAATTATTTTATTCATTATCAAAAAAGATCTGGAAATTGTTATGGGTTTAAAAAATACAAATAAAATTTATTCAAATCATTAAAACATTTATGAAGAAAACAAAATGGTGAAAGAAGAAAAGTTACAAATTAGTCGAAAATAGTTTTAGAATTTTAGAATGTACGAGGATGGATCTATTCATGTGTTCTTTACCAAAGTGAATATAATTTTCCAAAATATTAGAAGGTTTTTAGAAACCCTTAAAGACTCTACTGGGGTAAAAAATTGATTATAATATTGAAAAAAAAATTAATTCCATGATATGTTCCCTTGATTATAGATATATTTACCAATTTACCGTTGATGAACTTCATAACACTGTTATCAATTATGAAATTAAAGGAGGATATACTCTTAATATAATAGATAATCAAGAAAAAGAAGTTTATTTTCATTTATTTCAAAGGATTGAGGAGAGAATAGATATAGGAATACTCTAATGAAGAAGAAAATTTTGAATATTATAATGAGACTCTTTTTATTATGTCAATAAAGTTCACAAGAGGAGGGAAAGGCAGGTATGAAGGTAAAATTCATTTCAAATGTTTTATTATTATGGGAGGGTCAGATATTTCTTTAAAAAAACTCACATAAAAATGAAGGATATAATGATATTAAGGAAATTACCAGGAATAATACAGTAGGGTTGATTCATTAAATGTTTGTTCAAATAAAAATAAAAAAACTCTGACCTATTTATTTTAGAAAGAAATATCTGTCAATATAATATGGTGTTTTTAATAGGAAAGAAAGTGGGGATGAGTAATAGAAAACTTCCAGATATATCTCTAAAATATTTATCATAGAAAAATAGTAAGAATAAGTGAACCCATAAAAATATGAGTCTCAATATAACAATGTGTTTTGTATAGAGGAAAGAGAGACTGCTAAATAATATACTATGGTAATGGAAATTAAAATGAATTTGAAAGAAATAGGAAGGATAAGAGAGTACAACACATATCCAAAAGGAGGTTCAGATAATCAAATAAAAATACAAGTTAAAAAAGATATTATTTTCAAATAAATTGAGATAATAAGGATTGATATTGGAAAAAGGGGTAAATCATTGAAGGAATGACTTATACTGTTATCATTGAGGATAAAGAAGTTGATGAACTAAAAAATAGATGGATGATATTGAGAAGAAAAATGAGAAAATTGTATATAAAAATAATAATTATTTTAGTAAATATTTTGAATGATTCAAGTTACATGAAATAAGTTTCTACTATAAATAATACGTAAGATATGAAAATGTAAATCCTATAGAAAGACAATTAAAGAATGAAACTACACCCACTAAATAATAAAATGAATATTACAATATTGAAAATTGAAGAGTCTTAAAGAAAATGTTAAATCAAATCAAATCTAGGAAGGAAAAAATTTAAAGAATCTATCTACATCAGTCACTAATGTTCGAGTAATAATCCCATAAAAAGTATTTGTGACATTTATTTACTTAAGAGAATAAAATATAACAAGAAAATAACCCATTAAACAACTGAATTTTTATCAATGCTGAATATTTTAAGGGTGATGTTGTTGTTTTGGTGTGTTTAGCTAAAAGTCCTAAAACTATTTTTATAAGATTTATTTACTCAGATGGAGAGGTTAGAAGGAATCAAGTGGAATATAACAACCATAGATAAGAACTCAATCAAGTCATAAAAAAATTAGAATAAAGTTTAATTAAGAAATAGTTTTGAAGGATTTAATAAGATATATAGAAAGTGGGATAAAGAAGTACATAATTTATATGTGTGTGTTTCTTTTATTCCATCTAAGTGGAACATATTTCATAGGTATGGAAAGAATCAGAAACTGAGTCAAAAGATCCAGTTGGAAAATTTTGATGAATTTTAAATTAAAAATTTTATTTATAAAAATCCTTAGATCATGGAAAATAATTATTCATCTCAAATTATTGGAAATTTGATGAATTTAAAAATTATAAAGAAGTATTAAAGAGGCACTATGAAATTTGGTAATGAAATGTATCAAAAAATAAAGGTTATTGGCACAAAAAATATTAGAAAGAATCAAATCATCCCTAATAGTTTTTTTGTTTTTGGGTGGGTTAAAAAATAATATATTGAGTATATAAAAACTATTTTATGATATAAATGAGGTTATGAATAGGTAAAATGGGTGCATATTATAAATAATATGTGATGGGGCTATTATAAAAACGTGTTTGAGAACCCCATGAATTTTTTTTAATTGGAGAAGTAGGTGGACGATATTACATCTGTCCAGAAGAAAAAATAATAATTTATGGCATAGAATACTTGATTAACTTATCCAAAATAATATGAAATTTTTAATCAAATAATATGTTTTTGTTAATACAAAAACTTCTAAATAGTACACTATCACATTTTTTAAAACCAATACAGAGGAAAAAATGGTGAACAAAACTCATAAGGTTGTTAATATTTAAACATCAAGAGCCTCTTAAACTAATGAACTTTAATATATGTGGTCCTATGAGTGAGAATTTTAAAAATAGGGAATGATATTTAATCACATTCATAGATGATTTCACGAGTATTACATGCATCATGTTCATGTCACACAAATCACAGACCATAGATAGATTCAAGAGTTTTAAAATACTTTCAAAAAAACAAAATGTTTTTTACTTGATAAAATTGAGAAGAGATAAAGGAGGTGAATATTCCAATCGAACATTCATTGAATATCTCAAAAAATAGTCCATCATACATGAATTTAGTTATCTATATACTCCTTAATAAAATTGAGATTTTGAAAGGAATAATTTAAGTATAAATGATATGGATGGAACTATATCAGTATAATATGATACCTCAAGTTATTATTGGTTATAGGATATCAAAAACACATTAATGATTCAGAATAGATGCCTTAATAGACCAAATTTAGATATGTGTCCTTATGATATGTGGTTCAAGAGAAATACAAATACTTAACACTTTAGGGTGTTTTGAATTCTATTCTTAATCAAGAAGAAAAATTGAATTTGAGGAAAATTTGGTGAAAAAATAAATGATGAAATCTTTCGTTGATACATAATAAGTGGGAAATCCTACTGATACTACAATAAGAAATATAAAATAATTATTTTCAATTATGAATACATAGTATTATAATGTAAAAAAAGAATCAAGAATATTATAATTACGGATGATGAGGTTAATGTTTTCATTTTTGATCCTGTTGAATAAAATGAATAAAATACATAGATTTATACTGAAGATACATATTGGGTATTCTCTGGTGATAAAGATGTAGAAATGAAATTCAAAGGATTAAATTAAGGTCATAGAAAACATATTTTTGTTGAGAGTATTATTAGGGATCATAATAATTGTATAAAGGTAAGTAGTAATATCATGGAAACATGTCATACTAGTCTGTTATCAACGGTTGAACCTTGGATAACTCAAGAAAAATTTTAACACAAGGAGTGGGTTAAGTATATGAATGAAGAACTTATCCCGATTAAAAATAGTGAGACATGATAACTTGTTACAATAACTAAATAAAATAATGCGACTGGGGGAAAATGGATCTTTCAGAATAAGATGGATGAGAATGGTGATGTTTTTAGAAATAAATCGAGGTTAGTTTGTCACGGGAATTCATGAATCTAAAGAGTTTGTTTTGAAGAAACCTTTTCTCCAGTATCCATTATTGAATCCATTAAAAATTTTCCATCAATTTCTTCCCAAAAAATATTTTAAATATTTTAAATTATTGCTATTTTTTTTTTCTGAATGGTGATCTTGATGAAGAATTGTGAATGGAATATCCTAAGGGATTTATGATAGATTTGGATAGAAATAGGGTATATAATTTTAGTAAACCCCATATATGGATTGAATAATGATTCAATAGATTGGTATTTTATGCTTTATGAGTGTCTAAAATCCATGAAATTTCAAAAAGGGTGGGTGGATAACAACTTATTGGTGAAGACGACCAATATCAAATCACTTTTTATGATTGTGTATATTGAAGACATAATTGTTTTTGGAAATGAGGAAAGATTGTATGGGGAGTTATCAAGGACAACAAAAGAAATATTTGAAATTTAATTTATTGGATAAATGATATTTCTATTGTGGTTAAAAATATTGATTAATATATTTCGTTTTTATCTTGTAAAAAAATATATTCTAAGTATATCTTGACTAATTGTGGTGTATATAAATAAATATGGGTTTCTACACCCATTTAGGTGGGAATCAAACCGAGCAAGGATATTGAAAGGAAAACTATTAATAAGAAGTAGGTCAAAAGTTTGATTGGATTTCTTATATACTTGATAGAATCTAGGACTAAAATTATATATGTTGTGACTCTATATGTCTAATATCGATTAAATCCAAATGAAACACATCTTTTGTTAGAAAATAGGATGTTAATAAAAATCTCAAATACTTTTAATTATAGAATGATGTATACTATGACATGTGATATGGATCTGAGAGGATTTACTAATGATGATTGATCATGGGATAAGAATGATATAAAATTCAAATATAGTGGAGTATTTTTATTTAATACATTATGTGTTTCTTGGAATTAAATTTAAAAAACATCAGTGAAACTAATAGAAACTGAGGATAAATATGTGGTTATTTCACAAGTAGATACAAAGATAATATAGATGAAGACACGACTATAGGAATTGAATATTAAAGCTTCATATAATATTATTATAGGTTTTCATAATCATAGTGACATAAACCTATCCAATAACATATCACAACACTCCATGAAAAAATATATTTAAATAAATTACCACTTTTTAAAAAAGAAAACATTTAATAGGGTATTGTTAGGATGAATTTTGTTCGTTCAAAAGAACTTGTTAATGATGTTTTCACAAAACCCCTAAAAATGAACAGTTTGAGAAGATACGGATGAAAATGGAAGGGAAAATGAATCCCTCTCATTCAGGTCAAAATAATTGAGTTTCCTTCTTTATTCTTTCATGCTTAAATTGTTTTTAGGGGATTCCATTTTCATTGAGATAATGTTTTTCTCTTATAATATAATCTATTTTAATTTGTCTATTGAGTATTGTAGGAAATAGATTTTCCTTATCTGTTTTAGGTTAATCTTTTGTAAGATCATGAAGAATCAAAGGGTTAAAGTGAGGCATTTTAAAGACAATATTTATGATTTATTTAATTAAACTTTTTTTTACAAATAGATGTCTCTCATAGTCCTATTGTTGATAGCTTCATGAGTCTTTTCTTTGAGGTATTTGGGTTTTTTCACTATCTTTTGCAGTATTAGGTTTTATTATCAATAAAGGTGATAAGTGGTGGTATTGAAAATTATAGTGAAACAACCAGGGATGACCTAACATGCCACCTGACTTAGATATCCATAAGGCTTGAAGGTCATTCTTGATCCCCACGAGCTCGATACAAGTATCTAGCCATCATAATAAATGCACTGGGATTGATTTCTCCCTTAAATCAAATATATAAGATAATAGAACATCTACTAAGATTCCATAATTGACTATAATTACAATGGGAATCAATGAAGTACCAATAAACATAACTATAATAAACAAGGATGGAAAAAAATCCTTAAAAAACATCACAGATTCATCCCTTCTTCATAAATACCAAAAAATATCCATAAGAAAAACAATATAACATGGCATAAACAGATACAACTAAAATAGCCAAAAGTAGCTATAAGGATGAATTTTTGGGATGATACAATCACTAAAAAACAAAAAAATACAAAAAAACATGATTAAATCTCAAAGATACCTCCATGAAACTTATGATTTCTCACAATCTCTCAACTCAACTAACAACAATCACAAGAATAAAACATGAGTATGGCTAAAACAAACCTAGAACATGCAATATATTGGCATAATTTCACAATCTGACTCACCTTTGTCTACCTGGATGGAGGTAAACCATGTTTTAAAACCCCAATACCACCTATAATTGGGTAGTGGATGATGAATAACACTGAGTAGGAATATCACACACACAGGAGGTCTTAGCCTAAAATTCAAGTATTCTAACGCACAACCAACTCCATGTAACACTGCTGAGGAATAACTAAGTACGAAACATATAGATTGCAAAAAAAAATCATGAAATAACCTCTATGAAACACATACCTGATTGAAAAACATAATAAAATTAATATAAATGAGAAAAATAAACACTCAACCATAAATACAGGGGATAAACCCAAACTGACAAAAATTATAAAGAGTAAAATAGAGTAGATCCCAACTCCAGATCCAAGAGTCCAACCACCGAACATGGTCAGTGCTACCACATAATGCTAAGATCCACCAATACCAGGTTCACCATAGTAATTTCTAAACTATCTATAATATTCATAAGACAAGACACCTGCAGGAAAATCCCATGCATGTGGTATGATATACATACGTAGTAGAAAAAAACAAAAACACCAAAAAAAACATCAACAGTGAGTAGTTAAATTATCATATCAATGTAATTTAAATTATATTATGAGATGAAAACCATACAAATAACCTAGATACACGCAACAAGAATCCCAAATGAATAGAGAAAGGGAATATCTATCTCCACATCCCAGCTAAGAATGATGAGTCATCCTGCATCTCTAAAGGTCCATCTCTGATGCCCAGAATCATGAACAACCATACAAGAATCCATGTGGTGGGTCCCCCACCTCACTAATGAACTCAAAAAATATGGGAGCACCATATCCTGACTAAATATTGTGTAATTACTCTGAATAATGGGTGTGGACAGACCATACTTTTCTATTTTGATCCACATATAAGGGAGCACTAACTCCAGTAGAGGGCCCACTCCCCACCAAATTTTTAAGACGAGGGAGTACCACTCTATAGATAGAAGACCCATTCCCCATTTAGTATGGGGAGGATAACTCTACCTATGTAAATAGTATGGGAGACTCTCACCCTAGGGTGATAGGGGAGTATTGACCCTGAGAACACTCTGATGATCACACCCGACCACTTCCATTGGAAAATCATCACTTAGAGAATAATCCCACTATAATCAACTCACATCATCTTTTTGTTGTTGAAACCAAGGACACCATCTCATTTTACATTTAAAAATACTCTTGATAGGAAACTTATAGACTCAAATCTATATCCTAAAGATGGAGGTATGCAAGGCTAAAGATTAAGTGCTCCAATATGCCTTAATATAAGTACACGACATGTCCCATGGGGTACCTGAAATGTATCTATGAGTATGAAACATTACATGTCTCTCTGTTTTAAATGAAATGGATTCCTCTAGATACATGACATGCCCACTTGGGGTATAGGGTGTGTAGAGTTTAGTCTGGGACTCAGAGTTCCATCATATCTATCCCATGTTCTCTAGACTATGCCCACATGAACTAGGTGTTCCTGTGTACATAGCCTTGTCTAGGCCTATGCACACACACTCTTCAAAGTACATAGAATGTTCCTCATTATAAATAGTGTTTTAGGGATTGTTTTGAAGTCATCTTATATCATCTACTCATTCACATGTACTTTCCAAATACATGGTATGTCCCATGATATACATGGATTTTGGGGCCACATGGGATCCAATGTGTGTGCTCCCTATACACAATGATCCCTCCACCAAGGATTACACTACATGTGAATTGGAAAACATGGCATGTAGCACCACATGGATTCCTAGATATGTACTCCCTTTACATTCTTAGTTGGTCAGCTAAGGGTCACATGGAATGTGGCTCCACCACCTGAAATTTTATTTTTATCTCCATGTGAAAACCCTAACCACTTCAAATATTGGACTACACATTCTGTGTTCCTGGTCTTAATGCAGTGTAGTCGGTATTTGGTAACAAATACATAACCTTTACAAATCTTCTGCTCAAACTTCCTCCGCTGCCAAATCCACCATGAGACTAACTCTTATTATCGGATCTCAGTTTGGATGAGACCATTGACCAAAACATTTTATGAATTGTTTTTTGTTATAAAATATCATGTAAAAACAAACCAAGAAAAGTTCATCCTGTGCATTACACATCATGAATCAAATACTCACAATGTGAAATATTTGGCAATTTAGAGGTATAACACTACACATTTCACATCATGAATCTCACTTATATGAAGTGAAACTTTTGGACAAAACCAAGAACAACAGTTTTGATGAGAATATATTCTGATGACTCTATTTTATGACCTGGGATGACCCAAAATCATTTATGAGGCCATTATGATTCTATGAGGGTGAGATGAAGTCTTACAAATAGATACATATGGGTATAAGGGGATCAACCCGTGAGGGAATATATGGATGATGGACTGATTTTATGTAATGCTACTTATTTATTTCATTTTATTTCTTTTCTATAATGTATTCCCTCTCCCAAATAAACTTAACTTCCTCATCGATGGAGGGGTAGTTTTTTTAGTGATCAGAAAAAAGGGAGGATAGAACAATATCATAATGAAAATGTTTTTATTTTTAATTGAATAGAAATACCTTATTTATTCATATATCTGATATCAATTATATTTTAGTTTTTAATTCTAAATGTAATTATTTTAGGGTTAGATTCCATTTAATTCAATTTCCCCAGTCAGTGATCCATATCTCCCACAACCAAATTCATTTTTGTAAACGATGAAATAATCTAGGGTTGGGTGGTGAGTTATCAGTGATTTACATCACAAGTGTAGAAATGTATAAAGGATTATTGGTTATTCAGTAATAATAATTATCAGTTTGGGATTTCCCTTATTAATAAATTGGACTTGGTTTTATGAAACCCGCATAGGAAGGAGAGTAGAACAATATGATATTTCATTAGGGTTATTATGAAACTCACCATCTAGACATGAGAGTGATAAGAAGCAATTATAGGTTCTTTATCTTTCCATTTTAATAGGAAAATGATTATGATAAATACTGAAAAACCTTGATATCATAGTACTAGGTCTATCCAAACCCACAATGATCACTATATTTCTCAATTATTTTTGAATCATTCAAATTAAAATGTTTTATTATTTAAATTTCACAAACCAAAATTAAAATCAACTTTTCCAAAAATAAACTTAAAGTGAAAAACTTATTTTGAGTACAATTCTCTTCTATAGACTACCTAGTTAACTAATATAATATAATAAGTAATAAAAAATCCACCCCATGACTATATTGTTTCAACCATCCATCATCAGTTTCCAATTTCTAGAAATATAAACTACTTGAAAAATGGCACTAGTCGTACCATTCTTCCACTGTACGTTAAGCTGAGGAATGAGGAACATAAATCAAATTATTATCTACCAATGATCACCCACCATCATCATCACACATCAATCACTCAATAAATCATGAACCTAAACCGTTGTTATTGATATATTGGGATGAATACAAATCATTTAATGATCAAATAATGAGCATTTGTTGAACCACCAGCCAATGTAATTTTTGGCAATAAATATACATAGAATCAGGGAAGAAATACAAAAATCACAGAAGAGGGAAAAGACTCAACTATTATTCAGTTTGGACTTGATTCATTGGAATTAGAATGATGAATGAAGAACCATAACCCTGATTATATCAATTCCCCCAAAAACCTGGGAAGATATACCCACACCCACTACCATGATTGACCCGTCAGTCAAACTATTAATTGAATTGGAATTCATTAATCATAGGATAAATAAATAGGGATACATCCACATAAATAAACATCCTAAATTGATTTAAGATTGATCACTAATGAAAAAAATTGTGTTTTTATCATTGGTGAGATCCACAAAATCCATTTCATTGGAAATCCTTGCGGCACTCTGATCATTGAACCCTAGTCCTAATGTCTTCCAATGTTCCCCTGATGATTTCTTCTCAAATCCTAAGGTTATTTGGATAACGATAGGGATTTAGATTAATGGGGATTAAATAAGGGGATTCTTGGTCATTAAGAAAAAAAATTAATTAATTTATCATTTAATATTCTGCTCAAGACTACACTAAAACCAACCACTCAATATCTACAAGGATTATATTTTACCTAGGGTAAATCCCAAATTCTATATTCAACTACAATCTTATATTTTTAATATGAGACTCCATTTTATATTTATTAAATTATTTCAAAAAAACTATGTTCACATGATATAAAATATTTAATATTTTTAATATCACTGCATTGTGGCTCCCTAGGGCCCAAAATCCCCTTCTAACTCAGTTCTTTCTTACAAAAATATTTCTAAAAATATTATAATGTATTATATAGAAAAATAGAGTCATTAAATTCTCCTAAAAATCATGGATTTTAAACCCCAAAATTGAAAACCTACTCATGAGTGAGGATACTAAGATCTCATCTATGTCTCCCACTCCCATAATCTCTCTAGGGAGATCTCGTGGTGCCAATATGCATGTACCGAAGAGAAGAAATTTCCCATGAAGGGTCTCCTCCTGCTAGTTTTAAACACCACCAGGCACTGTGAAAAGGTAAATCCATATTAAATGTCCATATCATCTTGGTTGAAATCATTAAATGGTCCATGCACATATCTCATCATCTATGTCATGTGGAATACATTGGGTTCCCAGTCTAACTACAGTCATAGTTTCAAGTTGTAAACCACCTCGTTAACCCAATGCAGTAACTTGAAAAAGGGCCTATGAAACTCATAGATATCTCATCATCCTAACCAAATCTATGAACCTAAGATATGTGATACTCATAAGAAAACGTGGTCTCCTCATAAAACTATAATTTCCTCCTTTATTGGTCAAAAAATTACTCTTGATAACTTTGGGAAATACTCATGCACCCATAGATGAATTGATCCCATTACAATAATAGGTCACAATAACTCTAGGCCCACAAGAACTATCTTCTTCTGGATCGAACCAGTACATTAGTGACCTACATGGTATATCATACATGGCCTCAAATGGTTTAACATTGATGGTGGAGTGGTAACTATTTTTATAAATAAATCTACACTGATGATAGAAGATCCTCCCAGCCATGGCCCCTAACTAATTTTAAAACATGAAGCATATCCTCCAAAACCTAAAATATAAACTCTTCCATGCCATGTACTTGGGGTATGAACACCATGCTCCACCACAACTGAGCTACCAAAGGCCTATATAATCCTCTCAATAATATTTATGTGAAGAAAGCATCACATTTTGAAATGATCATAAAGGGAATTACATGAATCCAAACTACCTCATGTATGCACAAGAATCCCAGACTCTCCACAAATATTTACCCTCACATGGCTATTTAGTTGTCCAACTTAGTGATTCAGTCTGTGATCAATCATATATCATTGTGAATTATCTATAATTGTGTAATCCTTGTCATGAGAACCAAAAAATACCATCCCATTTCCACTTCCAATTGGGAACCTCGGTCTCCTCCTAGTAATAGGTGATACATCAAGATTTTAATTCAACAACACGCAGCAACATCCTTGACCATCCAAGCTAATTCCAAAGGATCCTATTACACCATCACCATACAAGGATATATTTCTGAGGGAAATAAATCTCCTTAGAACCTCCTGTTATAGCACAACTAGTGTCATCTTCCTTTCTCAGATGGTTGATGTGATCACCATATATATAAATTTCATTAGGAACATGTCTATTGGATATATGGTAACACAATATCTCAAAATTGATGTCCCCATGTTGTGCCTTCCTAAATCACTAATGAAGAAAATGGGTAAAAAATATTGAATGGAGATATGTTGCATCATCCTCACCCTCAATTAGAAACTGAAAAATGGTTAAGTGCTTGAAATAGAATTTTCTTGGACGTCCTCAAATGATTAATTTAATTTTGGGGTACTTAGGTGCAGCAGAGTGGCTGACCAAGGTTGTTTCTCAAATGAGAAAGTAGATTAAAAACAACTTTTTAAAGGTATTCTAAAAATAAAATAAAAGAGAATAAAAACACTACTTTAAAGGATGGGGGTTGGTTATAGTTTATGAATCTAGAAGAAGTTTTCTGGAAGAAGATTTTATATTTTTTTTGTTTTTAGTTTTGAAATGAAGTTCGATTAAAATGACACAACAAAAATATGTTTTTTAGACAATATTTAAAAGACATAATCGATATAACTCTACCTATTCAATAATTTATTAATCATTATCATTTAAATTAATATTTACTTAATTATGATCCCTAAATTTTTTAACCCCATAACCCTACGAGAATTAACCTTACCACAAAGATGAAATTAATTAAACCCTAGGCTAGCTTCGGAACATGCTATCATAGCACTCTGCTTTGATTGATGTTCTAAGGCTAGATTATGGTAAGTGGTAAATTAAGGCACATAACCACTCTGGAAATGAGGATTAATTGAGTTTATGGATTCTATTTGAACTCTACAAATTGATCCTGTGTGGTCTCGTATTACCGATTAAGATCGCGCTCTCACAATTCACACAAATCCCGACCTCACGCGTTTTGTGTTAATTGTTCAATTACTCACTAAGTTTCTTATAATTTAAAAACTAAATTAATGGATCATGTTTAGTAAATTAAATTATATCATTGATTTAAAATAAATAAATGAAGAAGGTGATAGGTATATCGATTACTAAAAATAACTACTCTTCCATGGGCGGTGTAGTCATCGTAGAAGCGAATTGCATTTGCAACAGTTCAGAATGGGTATAACCCAATATTGATTCTACTATTGAGTTCCAGCCAAAATAGGAAGATTAATGAAGAATAAAAATAAACAAAATAGTGGAAAACTGATGAAATTAAAGAGGAACAAAGAAGTTTATTGAAATAGCAAAAACATTACAACAAAGAGGAGGAAGAGAAGAGCAATTTGGAGGAGATCCTAGCTTGAAATCTTCCCTCCTCCAATAGTGATTTTAAATTGCAAGGAACCACTGCTCTCAATCCTCTAAGCCACGTCCCAACCCCTCCAAAGGAAAAAAACACTAATTTATAGAGTGGAGGGGAGGCTAGGTTTAAAGAGGTTTTAAGTGTGAATGGGAAATATCGGCCAAATATTTTAATACAAATTGCACCGCCCATTTGGCCTCCAAAACGCGTGAACCATCTCTCCTTAAAGGCGGATGGTTTGTGTAAAAATGAATTCTCGAGCTCCTCTCAAAATTTGGCCCTAATCCAAGCACGTATTAAGAAGTTATGGCCCAAATATAGAACCTATATCCATTCTGGTGAGTCCAGCCCAACATTGCCTTCATGGCCCATTTTCAACAACCAAATGCACTCTTTAGCTCTAGTGTCCTGAATAAAAGTTCTAGAAAATTACTTGATAAACAATGTTAAAAAAATTCAAATTCATATAATAAATATAAAAATATTTATCTTCGAAATACTACAGTACACTATAAAGGGTAAAACTGGAATTTTCACTAAATTTTCAAATGAATTAAAAATCCCAAATATTTTATAAATAAACATATTTAGCACAATTTGAGGAAATTATATCATTTATTATTAATAAAATATTCAACAAAATAGTGTTTTATCAACTCCCCCACACTTACCCTTTTGCACTCCTGGGCAAAACCTCATATCAAGTTAACATCAATATCAAATCAAAACAAATTTTAAAACACATATCATTGAGATCCATCAATTCCACACCAAAAATCAAAAGATATCATGCCTCATAAAAAAACCTTATTTCAAGTTCTCCATTTATGTCATTCAATATATTTCCACTTCATTTATCCTCCCATGCACAAAACACTTACCTCGCTTGAATTTTCTCTCATCCCTCAAATATCATTTTTTTGCAATGTCTTTCTCATCCAAACATATAAAAGGGTCACCATAGGCTTGATAAATTCATACATAGCTACCCGATGAGAGTCAAGGACATATGTTTATCATGAGGACTTTTTAGGGTTGTTCTGTGGCTTTCGGTTGGTATGATTTAGATGTGAAAAATTATGAGTCTGAATGAGGAGGACTTGAATATTTTTGAAGCAAAATTGCATTAATCTAATTTTCACTTAAATATAGTCTCATCATCAATCCCCATAGTATCAATTCAGCTCCATCATCATGAAAAGTCATGGAAAGTTTACACCATTCATCATTTCAGCATAAAAAATTTCAATCTTCTCAAACATGCTTTTCTTGAAAGCTCCAGATAGACAAAGATTTCTTCCTCAATTAGAAGTTCCAGAAAGGGTACAACTTCACTTGTCATGAAAGCTCCAGAAAAGGCACATCTTTTAATATAATGACTTTCTTCAGCAGCAAACACATCTCTTCAAAATTTAATTTTCCACCCAAAGTATCACAGAATGTGGTACCACAACACAAGATAGCTTCCCCCACACTTAAGCTCAACTGGATTATGCAATTTCACTTCAAGAGTCGGATGGATAGGGAAAATAGGCTAGTAATGTGGCTAACCTAACAGGCTGTGCATGGAATCTAAGGGCTAAAAGGATTAAATGTTCAAGGTAGGCCAGTATAAAAAAGGATTATTTGAAATAGTGACTTCAATACCAAACAAATGCCTCAATAATTTAAACATAAGTACCTCAAACCCTCAAGTTTTGATAGGAATAGATCAAATTCAGGTTAAATCAAGCATTGTTTGGTTCTCTCAAGAAGTGAGCTGAATGTAAAGAATATGAAAATAATGGTTTAGAATCCTCACAGGAATGTGGTTTCAAATATAAAGATAGTGAGATGTGGCATGCGATTCAAAATTCAATGTACTTTTCATGATATTACTAAATATTTGAACTTGAAACAAAGTCATTTTCAGCATTCATTTAAGCTCATTTTCATGGTATAAATTGTTTCACTCATTGATATGCATTTCAAAATTATGATGAGAATCATTTCACCTCAAAAATTTCAAAAACACAAAGAAAATTGAAAAATAAACAAACAAAATTTGAAAAACACACAATTGTTTTTAAACAGGAAAACAATTGAAATTACTAAACTAAAAGGTTCACTCCCCCACACTTAAAATATTGCATTGTCCTCAATGTGAACCCATGAGATGATATATGCACATGAAATGTATAATTTTAAATAGAAAAAAGAATAATAAAGTTAAAGGGTTAGGAATAGCCTGATGTGATCAAGTGATGATGGGGTCATGCAGTGTGATAAAATCCACTACATCAGTAGGAAGTCCCTAAATATATCTCTTCAAACATTTCCCATTGACTGTAAAGCTCCTTCTTGTGTCCTCTTGTGTGATATCCACTACACCATATGGAAAAACATTACTCACAACATAAGGACCTTACCATCTGGAACACAACTTACCAGGCATCAGCTTCAGTCGTGAACTATAGAGAAGGAATTTCTCTCCAACATGAAACTCCCTTTGTTGGATCATTTTGTCATGAGATGCTTTTGATCATTCCTTATAGAGCCTTGAGTTCTCATATGATGACAGTCGAATTTCCTCTAGCTCTTGAATTTGCAACTTCCATTGAATTTCAGCTTGGTCCAAATTGATGATGCATTTCTTTATAGCCCAATATGCCTGATGCTTGACTTCCATAGGGAGATGACATGATTTCCCAAAAACAATCCGAAATGGGGACATAACAATGGGTGTCTTGTATGCTATCATATAAGCCCACAACACACCATCCAAGCACTTGCTCCAATCCTTCCTATTTGGCTGCACAATTTTCTCCAATATTTGTTTCAACTCGTGATTTGAAACCTCAGCCTGGCCATTTGTTTGGGGGTGGAATGGAGTTGATGTTTTGTGTGTCACCCTATACTTTCGAAGGAGGGAAGAAAAATTCTGATTACTGAAGTGTGTCCCTTGGTCAATAATGATGGCCTTCGGTACTCCAAACCTGCAAAAAAAATTTCACTTCGACAAAGTCCACAACAACATGAGAATCATTAGTCCTCATGGCCTTAGCCTCCACCCATTTACTCACAAAATCAACAGAAAACAAAATATAGAAAAATCAAAATGAACTAGGAAAAAGACCCTTAAAATCAATGCCCCATACATCAAAAATTTCACAGAATAATATGGGTTGTTGGGGCATCTCATGTCTCTTAGAAATGTTCCCAGTGTGTTGGTAACGAGAGCATGAATTACAAAACACATGGGCATCATGGAATAAGCTAGGCCAATATAATCCAGAGTCCAAAACTTTCCTAGCTGTCTGTTGGGGTCCAAAGTTTCCACCATAAGCAAGTGTATGACAGAATTGCAAAACATACTCAAACTCATGATCAGGAACACACCTCCTAATAACTTGGTCACTACACATGCTCCATAGGTATGGATCATCCCAAACATAAAATCTTGACTCACTCTTTAATTTTTGGACTTGATGTTTCTTTAAATTTTCAGGGATTTCAGAGGCAACAAGGTAGGTCACTAAATCAGCATTCCAAGGATGCATTCCTGAGATGGAATAAAGACGCTCATCGGGAAAAGTGTCCCGAAGTGGTACCTGGTCCAAGGTGTCATCCTCTAGTGTGTGAGTAAGCCTACTCATGTGGTCCACCACCATGTTTTCTGACCCCTTTTTTTCCTTTATCTCAATATCAAATTCTTGAAGAAGAAGCATCCATCAGATCAGCCTGGGTTTTTCATCTGTCTTCTTCAAGAGGTACCTCAGAGTGCATGGTCAGAAAAAACAACTACTTTAGAGCCCAATAAATACGAACAAAATTTATCTAAAGCAAATATAACATCAAGAACCTCCTTTTCTGTGGTTTTTTAGTTTTATTAGGCTGAATCCCATGTCCTCGATGCATAGGTGATCACATGTGAACGTCCCTCCACCATCTGAGATAAGACAACTCCAATCACGAAGTTGAAGGCGTCACACATAAGCTCAAAATAAATGTCCCACTGTGGGGGCTGTATGATCGGTGGAGTGGTCATAAACTTCTTTAGCTCATCAAATGATACCCTGCATGAATCATCAAAATTGAAGTCAATATATTTTTTAAGCAATCGAGATAAGGGTAGAGCGATCTTACTAAAATCTCTGATGAAGCGTCGATAAAATCCAGCATGTCCAAGGAATGATCGAACATCATACACAAATGTAGGATATGGGAGGGATGAAATAATGTCTACCTTATATTTATCAACTTCAATGCCATGTTGTGAGACTATATAACCTAAGACAATTCCCTTTTCGACCATGAAATGACATTTTTCAAAATTTAAGACCAGATTCTTCTCAATAAAACGATGCAACACATCATCCAAACTAGAGAGACATTCATTAAATGAGGATCCATAAACTGTAAAATCATCCATAAATACCTCTATGCAGGTATCAATGAAATCTAAGAAAATACTCACCATGCATCTCTGGAAGGTACATGGGGCATTTCAAAGTCCAAATGGTATCTTTCGGTAAGCAAAGGTACTGAATGGGTAGGTGAATGTCGTCTTCTCCTAGTCCTCTACTGCAATGGGAACCTGAAAATAGCCAGAGAAACCATCCATGAAGAAATAATTCATCTTACCTACAAGTCTCTCAAGTATCTGGTCAATGAATGGAAGTGGGAAATGGTCCTTACGAGTAGATTTATTTAGTATCCTATAATTAATACACACTCGCCAACTATTTTGTACTCTTAGAGGAACTAACTCATCATTTTCATTTTTTATAATAGTGAAACTAGTTTTCTTTTGTACAACCTGGATAGGGCTAACCCATTGTGAGTCAGAAATCGGGTAAATGAAACCTGCCTCAAGTAATTTTTCAACTTCTTTATTAACAACTTCTAAAAGTGTTAGATTAAGTATTCTTCGTGGCTATCTAAGAGGATTATCCCCATCCTCCAAGAGAATCTTATGCATGAAAATAGATGGGATAATACCTGATATGTCTTCCAATGGCCAACCAATTTCCCTAATGTTATCTCTCAAAAGATTCAAAAGTTTTTCTTCATGTTCAAAAGAGAGATTGTTTGCAATGATAATAGGTAATCTATCACCACACAGAAGGTATGCATATTTAAGATTTAGGGGCAATGGATTGAGTTCCAATGTAGGGGGTGATGTATAGATGGAGATATTTATGCAACAGACATATCTGCACAATGAACATCGGTATCAGAAAAAAAAATCATCAAAATTGAAAAATAATGCATCAAATCCATCAGCATACTCAACAGCCATGTCATAATTAGAGTTCACATGATCAAAATCAGAATATGATTCCATTTCAAAATCAAATCTTAGAGAGTCTTGTTCCTTAGAAATAGGTGTAGAAGTACTCTTAGACATCAAACTAGAACCAATACTCATAATCTCCCTAAGTATAGAACAATCCAATTCCATGGTGTTTTTACTTGGTGGTTCAAATGGGAGATAACAAATGAAGAATGATCCTCTGAGGGGTACTTCATGGAATCCACAACATTAAATATCACAACTTCATCCCCAAATTCCATGGAAAGTGTACCCTCATTGACATTTATGATAGTTTTTGAAGTTTTGAGGAAGGGCCTACCTAAAATAATAGGGGCAGGAGAACTTACATGATCATCCTCCATGTTGAGCACATAGAAATCCGCTGGAAAGATCTTGTCTCTTACTTGGACAAGTACATCCTCAAGAACTCCCGCTGGATATGCCGTAGATCTATTCGCCAACTGCACCACTACTCTCGTCAACTTCAACTCACCAACCTATAAAGAAGATAATACAGAATGAGGTATCACATTTATTGAATCTCCTATATCACAAAGAGCATCGGATAAGTGCAACTCCCCTATGGTACATGGGATGGTGAATGTCCCAGGATCCTTGCACCTTGTTGGTATTGCTAGAGTTTGTGTAATGAGTGCTGAAACATTCCTTCCAAGGTTGATCCTCTCATTTCCTTTGAGCCCTCTTCAATTGGTACAAAGTTCTTTTAATAATTTCTCATACCTTTGGATTTTCTTAATGGCTTAAAGTAGAGGAATGTTGATCTCCACACGCTTGAATGTGTCAAAACCCTCCTTTTTTATTTCTTCTTCAGCCATCTTCTTGGTTTGAACAGCCCTGTTTGGAAAAGGAAGGGTTTTAGGAGGAACATCATCAATCTTTTTCTTACCTTTATCTTTCTTGATGGATTTCTCATCAGTCGGTATAGAATGTGCATTGTCTGGAGTTGAGGTGAATCCCAGTGGAATGGTAGGTATAGATTTATCTTTTATTTGATTCCCACTTCTCAATGTGATGGAACTGGCATTCCCCTTTGGATTTGGAGTGGGTTGGGAAGGTAGATTTCCATAATTCTTACCGAAAAGTTCACGGAGGGCTGTGGCAATCTGGCTCATTTGAGTCTTCAACTCTCTCAACTATGAACCTTGACTCTTCAGCTCATTCTGTTGATTAAGAACAATTTGTTTCAAAATGTCATTAGTGTTGGAGTCTACCTTGTGTTGGAGATTCCCTTGTTGCTGACTTGTTTATGTTTTAGCTTCAAATATCTTTTGGGGTTGTTGGAAACCCTGTTGGTAAGGTGGAGGCTGCTGGAATTTGGTTGAAAAGGGGGCCTTTGTTGATGCCCAGAGCCATACCTCATGTCTGATTGATCCTTACACCCTTGGTTTAATGTTGGTGCAAATGAGTCATACTTCTTTTGGGGATGTGGTTGTTGTTGTTGTTGATATCGTCTCCCAGGGAATATTGCTGCACAATCTTCGGTTTCTTGTAGTTGGGGGCAACAGTCAGTTGGGTGGCTTGTCTCAGTGCAGATTCCACAAGGCCTTGAGGGGGGGGGGGGGGGGTAGAGATGTATTTTGTGCCAAAGCAATTTTCCTCACCATAGTTGTAAATTCATCTAACTTGGTATCAATCAAATTACTCTCAAGATAAGGACTTACCCGATGTACTCCCCTGACATGTGGTGTACCTCGATCACAAAATTGTTGGGAGTTTTGGGCCATCTTGTCGATCAATGCACGTGAGGCTACTGGTGTCTTGTCCACCAATGCTCCTCTAGCTGCAGCATCAACCATGCTCCTCTCCATGGGTGTGAGTCCTTCGTAGAATTATTGGATGAGGAGTTGCTCACTGATTTGGTGATGCGCACAGCTTGCACACAACTTCTTGAATCGCTCCCAATACTCATACATTGACTCCCCTTGGGATTGCTTGATCCCCGACATCTCCTTTCAAATGGATGTGGTCCTTGATGCTGGAAAAAATCTCTGCAAGAAAAGACGTTTTAAATCGTTCCAACAAGTTACATCCTCGGGTTGTAAATAATACATCCAATCTTTCGCAGCTCCATCAAGTGAGAATGTGAATGATCTTAATTTGATTCAATCTTCAGAAAAATTTCTTGGTTTAAGGGTTGATCAAACCACATTAAATTATTTAACGTGTTTGTTTTGATCCTCACCAGATAAGCCATGAAATTTTGGAAGAAGGTGAATTAACCCATATTTTAACTCAAAGTCCGATTCGAGGTTCGGGTATGCAATACAATTTAGTTGATAGTTAATATCTGATGCAGCCAATTCTCGAATTTTTCTATTAAGTTCATTTCCATTATTTTCATCCATTGGTTCTTGTTTTAATTTGGACTTAGAAGTGTTTCCAATTTCAAAATTCCTAGAGTGTAGGAATTCCCTAGTAGGGTAAATGTCGACACTTCCCGTAGACTGAGAATGACAGATTCAAGCCCTAAGGCTGCGTTCAATCTCAGGGTCAAGATCTAAGAGATCCTTGGGATTAGTTCATGTCATAAATCAATGAAATAAAAAAAAATTATGTGAAGAAAAGTGGACCATAATAAAATAATAAGAATTTTGATTTGATGATCCCAAAAAAAGAAAATAGAAAACCAAAAAGATAATTGAGAAAGGGGGGAAAAGATAAGATAAAATATTAAAATACAAGTAAAACAATACCTATAATTAATTGAATAACTTGCCTCCCCGAAAATGTCTCCAATTTGAAAGAGCGCTATCATGGGTGTCCTCAAATGATTAATGTGATTTTGGGGTACTTAGGTGCAGCAGAGTGGTTGACCAAAGTCGTTTCTCAAAGGAGGAAGTAGATTTAAAACAAAATTTTAAAGTTATTATAAAAATAAAATAAAATAGAATAAAAACACTACTTTAAAAGATGAGGGTTGGTTATAGTTTATGAATCTAGAAGAAGTTTTCTGGAAGAAGATTGTATTTTTTTTGTTCTTAGTTTTGAAATGAAGTTCGATTAAAATGACACAACAAAAAGATGTTTTTTTAGAAAATATTTAAAAGATGTAATCAATCTAACTCTATATCTTCAATAATTTATTAATCGTTATCATTTAAATTAATATTCACTTAATTATGATCCCTTAATTTTTTAACCCCCGAACCCTACGAGAATTAACCTTACCACTAAGATGAAAATAATTAAACCCTAGGCTAGCTTCAGAACATGCTATCGTAGCACCCTGCTTTGATTGATGTTATAAGGCTAGCTTATGGTCAGTGGTAAATTAAGGCACATAACCACTATTTAAATGAGGATTAATTGAGTTTAGGTATTGTATTTTAACTCTACAAATTGATCTCGTGTGGTCTTGTTTTACCGATTAAGATCGCGCTCTCACAATTCACACAAATCTCGACCTCGCGCATTTTGTGTTAATTGTTCAATTGCTCAATTAGTTTATTATAATTTAAAAAATCAATTAATGGATAATTTTTATTGAATTATAGTAGATCATTGATTTAAAATAAATGAATTAAGAAGGTGAGAGGTAGATCGATTACTAAAAATAACTACTCTTCCATGGGCGGTGTAGTCATCGTAGAAGCGAATTGCATTTGCAAAGGTTTAGAATGGGTATAACCCAATCAAGATTCTACTATTGAGTTCCAGCCCAAAGAGGAAGATTAATGAAGAATAAAATTGAACAAAACATAGGAAAATAGAAAAAATTAATGAGGAACTAATAAGTTTATTGAAAGAGTAAAAACATTACAACAAAGAGGAGGAATAGAAGAGCAATTGGGAGGAGATCCTAGCTTGAAAGATTCCCTCCTTAGATGGTGAATTTAAATGGCAATCAACCACTTCACCTCTGCTACCAATCCTCTAAGTCACGTCTCAACCCCTCCAAATGAGAAAACCACTAATTTATAGAGTGGAGGGGAGGCTAGGTTTAAAGAGGTTTCAAGTGTGAATGGAAATCTCGGCCAAATATTTTAATACAAATTGCAGCGCCCATTTAACCTCCAAAACGCGTGAACCAGATCTCCTTACCGAAGGATTATTTGTGGGAAAATGAATCCCCGAGCCCCTCTCAAAATTTGGGCCTAATCCAAGCACGGATTAAAAAGTTATGGTCCAAATACAGAACCTATGTCTATTCTGGCGAGTCCAGCCCAACTTTGCCTTCATGGCCCATTTTCAACAACCAATGCACTCTTTAGTTCTAGTGTCCTGAATAAAAGTTTTAGAAAATTATGTTAGGAACACTGTTAGAATATTTAAATTCATATAATAAATATAAAAATATTTAGCTTTGAAATACTACAGTGCACTATAAAGGGTAAAACTGGAACTTTCACGAAATTTTCAAATGAATGATCAAATCCCAAATATTTTATAAATAAACATATTTAGCACAATGTGAGGAAATTATATCATTTATTATTAATGAAATATTCAATGAAATAGTGTTTTATCAGTGCTCAGTCACCTCACTCAACCATAGTGGATGGAAAACTTTATTGTGAGCATTAGATACTATGTTCATACTATTTGGTGGTTCTCAAGCTAGAACCGCCTCACTCTTTACTAGGTCCACTATCAATACCATGTCTTAAAATACATATCATAAGATGTAGACCTATCAAATTCAGAACTGACTCTATAAGAGCTCTTCATAAATATGGTACTCTGAGAGTACGTTCCAAACCATCATCTAGTGCATCGCATGATCCACCTTTTATGCCGAGTAATCTAGGATTCCACCGAAGAATAAATTTATGAACCGATCAAAGAAGGGAAGGATCATATATATAAGTCCCACAACTCTACTGGGTTATTCTACATGCCAAAGCATATCACCATGAACTCAAATATTCCCAAACCTATTTAGAAAGAAACTTTTGGTACCTCCTCACAAACCCGGAGCTAGTGATTACCCATCCTAATGTCAAACTCCATGAACTACTTCTCCCCTCACCACTGGTTGAAGTAGTTTTCAATTCTAATGGGTGGATACTCCTCCATGGAATCCACCTAGTCGAAGATACATCAATCCACACCTATCTTGAAGCTCTCATTCACCTCCTATGTGAATGACATAGGGATTCCCTGGTAAAAAAGGGGTCTAACAAAACCCCTTCACCACAGATTTCCCGAACCACACCATTATCTCTCATAGCTTCACAAGTTCATCCAACATGCTAGTGAAAATATCAGTTTATACCTGGGTGTTGGTTTATATATAAAAAAACTAGATTGGGTGGTAAGCATGGAACATCCTCATAGAAGGATCTCATGTACTCCTCCAAAACTACAGGGAACTAAAAGCTCATATAATCCATTACTCTAAAGCTCATACTACCAAAAAATAAGAAATTTGTTGTATGATATTGCACATGATCCCATCCTACTCCACCAAAGACTCCATACCACAAAATAAGTAAAACACTATCCCACAAACTTAGGTACACCTCACCACACAAATAACTATCAACTGAATATGGATGGTAGATAACCAGTCCATACTGGGTAAAAATAATAGGGTCTCCCTATTATTATAGAAAGATTCCACATGAGGATCTCTCTTCTCCAAAATTTAGGTCACACTATTGATAGGAGTGTGTGATCACAGATCCTCTATACAACCCCCCCCCCCACACACACACACATACAAGGGTTGAGATAAAATCCTCCCCTAGTATTAATAGGTGATGAATTGGGGCAATATTTAGGGAAATGTGGCTTGTGAGTGTGTACTAAAACTATAGATGGAGTAGGGAAGACACCTATAATAGCCTAATCCATATCCTAAGACTCTGGGTCACAAGCTTGTATAGCCTGAAGCAATACTTTACATTGACTATCTATTCACCTCAACTGGGGATCACTTAGACACCTTAGAACATCATAAATACCTCAAACACACAAGTTAAAGGGACTCATCTACCACACCTCAACAATATCAGATTTGGGTGGCATTGACACGCCTGCATAGTTTTGGATCATGTCACAAGAACGTGGTTTGATGGGGGAATCATCCCTCTTCCTTTAATTCCCAAAAAACATCAAAAATCACTAAAAAATGTGTATAATTATTCCTCACATCACCCTATATAATTCTTTCTTCTAGGACCATCATCAAGAGGGGTCCTAACTAAGTTGGGCACTCACAACTCTAGATCAAGGCAAACCAATACCACTTTAGTAGGGGATCTATCTCACCAAGAATCCCATGAAATATATATATCTATAACCAATGAATCATACAAAGAATAGGTTTATAAAATGTTGGTACAATCAAAACCAATTGTTTCACCATGATTAAAACTAGTCACAAGTGTAACCATCCAATAAGTCTGGATCCGCACAAGCTGAAAACCCAAACCACCCCCTTGATCCAATCCTCCACTGCACAAGGGGATAGATCTCAACAAAACCTGAGAAATATCAATCAATATATCATTAATAATGCGATAAGACTGTATACATCATCATATTATCCTACTGAGGCCATGCACTACTCAACATTTAGATGATCACACACCTAGACCACTGGAAGTGGGTCTATGCATTACTCAATAGGGGTAGCATATCTCTATTACAACTTGGAAGAAACAACCCATGAATGGGTCCCTTAACTGAGGCCTCATCGCTCCACTAGTCATCATCATGACACTATCTCAAAATCCTAACTTCTTATCATCGTAGATACATTTCAAAAGTTTTAAATATACACTATATTCAAAGAGAATATATGGGAAGTTGACTCAAGGACACCGAACCCACTACTCATTCCTATATAATACATAGACCATTGGTTTCCTGGTATCTAATGCCTTAATATGCTGAGTTGATAAGAAGGTATTCAGATTCAAGTTGTATGAATACATTTTCAACAAAACCATCACTGGTTACCCTATACCAAAATCCACACTTGAAACACTCTAACATTGTTTCCATAAGTTCCCAAAGCAGTCCTCATAGCAAGGTAAAAACACCAAACACCAACCTAGGGAAATAACACCTATGATACCAGTCTGTCATGAACCATCACACTAGGGCCTACTTGGCCAATGGTAAGACAAGTGTGACAACACTAATCCCACCTATAGTAGTCTTGGTGATTGTTAATAGTACTAAATGTTCATATCACACACTTGGGAGGCCTTATCCTAAAGTATATGTACTCACATTCACAAGAAACTCCATACAATAGTGAAGATGTATAATAAAGTATTGAACATCTAGAGTGTAAGAAATTCCTAAAGTAACCTATTGGAAAAATATATTATAGTACATAAATTTAATAAAAATGATATAAATGGGGAAAAATATACACTCAACTAGAAATAAATGGGGACCCAAACTGACAATAACTACAGAGTATAGAGGGGGGAGCCTTTCTTTATATCCTAGTGTTCGACCACAAAACACAGTTAGTGCCACCATGTACTGCTAATCTCTACTAATTCTAGGTCTACCATAGTCACTACTAACCTCTCTATAATTTTCATAAGACAAAACATGTGCAAAAAAATCCCATGTAGGGGCAGGTATATACATGCCCGTTATAACATCCACAAATAACAAAACATGAAGCATCAAGAGGGTGTAGTCACCTCATCTCAACAATGGAATGTCAATCATTATATGACATATTAACCATATTAATAACCTCAGAATTCTCAACAAGATGGGAAAAAGAAGAGACAAATGAGATCTCCATCTCCAAAAACCCAGCTAAGAATAATGATTTATCATACAATTTTTAGGGTACATCTTCGATTATTGGTATTGCACAACTATATGAGAATATTTTTGGAGTGGAACACTACTCAAAACTGCACTTCATATCCAAGGTAGAACCAAATCCTAGATAAATATTATGTTTTATTTCTCATGAAAGATGGTGGAGATCCCACACCACATCATTGTGCTCTACAACTGAGGGAGCATTAACTTTATTGGAGGACCCGATCCCTACTAGAGATTAAACATGGGGGAGTACCACTCTATAGATAGAGTACCATTTCCTCATATATTATGTTGGGTTATAGATTATACCTATGTAAATAGTATGGGGGACATGTTCCCGGGTATGATTGAGGATTAACAACCGTGGGAACACTCTGATGATCCCACCTGATTACTTTCATTAGTTAAGCATCACAAAGAGAAGCATCCCCCTAAAATCACATCATATGGTATCTCTGTTTCTGAAATGAATTCCACAATAAAAGTATATTTTTAAAACTACCTATAATAGTCTAATAATAGGACCAAATTCGAGTCTTGAAGAAAAAGATACACAAGGAGGAGGATCAAGGGATTCAAATTGACATGAATGGAGTACACAACATGTACCAGGGGGTACAAGACTTTTCTCTATGATTCTGGAACTTCAGGTGTCTCACTGTTTTACACAACATGTCTTTCTCTAAATACATGTTGTGTCCACTTATGGTAATCTAATTTTAGAGATCGATATGTAACTTGGTGTGTTGTCTTCTCTAGCTTGAATACTATATCCCATGACCATGTATGTAGGCTGTGATCTTGTATCTAGGCCTATCTAGGCCCATTCCCGCACACTTTTCATAGTGCAGGGCATGTTCCCAACCATACATAGTGTGTCGGGGCTAGGAGAAAACTCAGTTTGTGTCATATTCCCATGTTTATGTACCATTAAAAGTATACAACATGTATTACACAATACACAGTGTATAGGGCCACAAGGGATCCTGGGTGGGTACTCCTTGTACAAGCCGATCCATCTTCCAAGGATTACATGGAGTGTGAATTGGCATACATGGCATGTAACACCACATGGATTGATGGACATGTAATCCCTATACTTGATGAGCTATCCAAATAATGGTCACACAATATGAGAATCAACCACATGGTGTGTGATTTTTATATCCACACAAAAACCCTAATTTCCATAAATAGGGGACTACATGGAATCCATTCCTAGACTACACATCATGTAGTCTAGATTTATTTATAAATCCAAAACCATCGTGATTATTGTACTTTCTCTACCAATACCAAAAAAAATATACCATAATAAATTCTCTTAATCATGGATATCGGTTTAGCTGATCCCATCCACTGACAGTGGCTAGATTCTAGTCATCCAAACTACTCATGAAAAAACTCTAGTTGGACCATGCTGCCTCCATACATCAAGCCAAGAAATGGGAAACACTGTTATGATTTTAATCCACCTATGATCTCCCACTTTCATTTTGGTGCCTTAATCACCCCATTGATCATGAACCCAAACAATCAGTATTAATCTGTTCCAATGAAGAACGATCTATAATGACCGAATATTGGGTATTTTTTGGACTGTTGAGTAATGGAATTCTGGTGATAAAAATGAAAAAAATAAATAATAAATTCAAAAATCATAAAGTAGGAATGATAAAAAAATATTTTTCAGGGTTCGCTTTATTATTTTCTATTAAAACTATGAATGAAGAAGAAAAACCAATATAAAATCAATTCCCTAAAAACCTATAAAGATAAACCCATACCCATAACCAAGATCGACTCGTGAATCAATATATTATAATAATTGATTTGTACTCATAAAAAGATAAATAAAAAGTAATAAATACAAATAAAAAAACATCTTACCTCAATTTAGGCTTAGTTTATAACAAATGACAGATGTAATTTTTCATTGTTATCAAGATCTTTTAACTTCATTGTTATTGGTGATCCTTGCATCACTTCTATCATTGATCACCAATCCTACTGTCCACTAATTCTCATCAATTCTCTCCTATAAAATCCAACAGTTATGCATCTTACCTGAGTGATTTGGAATACTTAGGATTAAATAAAGGGTTATAGTTCAAGGAGAATAAATAAATAATAAATTTATCAATAAATTTACCATTTAATATTCTTCACATGACCACACTAAAACCAACAAATCATTATTGACAAGGATTATATTGCTACTAGGGTAAATGTTATGTTTCAGATTCAATGGTAGTGTCATATTTCCAATACAAGACACTTTTCATGTGTTATTACATTATTTTAGAAAAACCAAACACACATGATATAATATATTTAATATTATTATTATCACCACACTAAGGCACCGTAGCCCTAGAATCTCACCCTAACTCGGTGCATGTGTTTGAAAGAATTTCTAGAAATATTCTAAAGTCTTAAATGGAAAACAAAGTTTCTTTACTCATGATAAAAAATCCCATTAGGTCACCACCCACCAAAACTATACAATTCATCTCATAAGGTAATTCATAAATGATAGTTTTGAAATACATCTAGAAAGTATGCTTTACAAACATAAACATTAGAAGCCAAACTAAGTAAAAAATAACATTTCAAAACAATCCATTTTGTTTTCGTAAAATGAAAAAATACACTTTGAAAATACTCTATTGTACTAATCCATTTTCAAGTAAAAAAGCATTTTGAAATCCTCTTTAAAAACCCAAATGAAATCTCTAAATTAATAATAGGTTTCCTAAAAATATTTTAAAATAATTTAGAAGGAAATGAACCCAAACATGATTGTTCAATCATGAACACAAATAATCCACCAAAATTTTAATGATAGGAAATAATTATTAACATGATTTGGATTCTATAACAATATAAGCAGTGGAAATGACTCAATCTAACATAAGATTGATATCCCCTATATAAACCACTGATCAAGGAAAAAATGTGTCATGGGCTCTACCCTAGGGTGCTTACATGAGATAAATATAACTTCATTAAATTACCATGAACCAAATACCAACATATATAGAATCTAAACTATAATCCATCCAACTATACCACATAAGTCAAATATTAAGGGAAACCCCCTCCTAGACTTAGTTCCAAGAATGACTAGAGGGGCACTAGTAGTGTGTGAACCAACTTGTTTAACAAAATAATTGACCTCCAATTTAGTACCTGAGATCCTATAACCAATAGATATGTTAGGTGAGTGAACACACAATCCAAAATTAGCATACAAGGCATAATAAATAACTCTACCTTGACTCCACCACCCTCATAATGAATATCCCAAAAAACTTCCCTCATATATGGAATAAGTAAGCACATTCCATACAAGGGGATTAATATACATCACATAGTGACAATGACCCACACAAGGGGTGACACACAACAAGTGGTAATAAAGTGGGACTCACATGATTTAAACACTACTATTTATAAAATTCAAACATGGGATTTACCATAAAATAGGGATCCAAATTATAATCCCTTTCCATATCATAAAACACTACTTTAAAATCCTCTAAAAATACACTAAAATCACACACACCATTTTTTTTCAAAATCACCCATCGAAACAAGTGTCTTACTTTTTGAAATCCCAAAAAAAGTCTAAAGGCCATCCATTTCGATCAAAACATTTCAAATAGTAATTAAGGCACCTTAACAAGGGGAAAACCACACACACACTATTATAAAAATGATATATAGCCACAGATATATAGCCATATGTTTATTGGTCTATAGATATAACTTTATTTATATCTAGGGTTTTATTATAACTGTAGATATATGTATACCTAAATCCATGTTTTTACAGAAATCATGGGAATAGGGTTTTTTTTTTCAATATACCCTCACGCGACTCTCCTCCTCCACATGACCATCCTACCATTACCCTCGTTAGGCCCTCCACCCGCAATGATTCTATCTCTACTCTCCATGACTCTCCTCCACTAAAGTTTCTATCTCTCCTCCCCCTAATTATACTCATAAATTACCTACCTGATACTGCTTTCAACAAATCTGGACCCCCACCCTCAACACCCCCAATCCTGATAACGATTACCTACTTGTCGAGTCCCTCCCCATATCTACCCTCGACACCCAATACCCTCTGTGACCCTGACCCATCTTCATCTTCCTCTACTTGAATTCATTCCCCACCTCCTCAAATAACTCCTCCTAGCCTCCAGTGTCCATTTTCTAGAAGTTCCCCTACCTACCAGTAATTCCACCTCCACCACCACTGTACAACAACCCAAACTGAGGCCTTACTCAAACCCCTAATGCCTTTCCTCTTCAATATGTTTCATACATTCTTCTATTTAGGTTATAATTTATAGTTACATTCTTATAATCTACATTCTTCTAGTTTATAGCTTCTATTATTCTATTATGTGTGTTGGAATATTCTTAAAATCATTCACTGTAATTTTCTTAGATATAATCACCCTTTTATTTTTCATGTTTTGAATGGTAACCAGATTTCTATAAATCAGTATATTAATCTATAAAAAATTTGGTTATATGAAATTTTCATTAACATATAATTCCAAAATTAATTGTTTTATTTTTTTGTTATTTTTTTCCACAATGTTTTAAAATTATTACCTTAGTAATTAGGTTTCATGTTATTTTTTAGGAAACAAAAAATCAAGCAGTGATCACTAGCTGATACAAATTTAAAAATTATCACTTGAGTAATTTTCTTTTAACTATGTTGTTCCAACATCTTTTTAAATTATGGGGGCCTTGACCATTTTATTTTTATAATTCTCTTTTAAATTCTTCATATTATTGAATCCTTGTGATCTTAGAATATTTATGGGTCTATACCATAAGAGTATTCCTTATCCTCTTTCAGTTAGTTGATCTATTAATTTCTCTTGGGTTTGGAATGTGTTTATATGTGAATTATGGGCTTCATATTGATTAAAATTTCTTCTATACATTTATTTGATTAGTAATTAGTCTTATTGGTGGTAAATATATATTTTTTAATTTTTAGAATGATGATCATGAAGCTAAAATGGTGATATAGGGTTTGAATTATGTTTGGACATGTTTAAGTAGATGAAATGGTCAGGGAAATATGAATGTGAAATGTATAAGATAAATGCAAAATAATGCGATGATTTTTGATAGGTAAATAAGGATAAAAATTAAGAATGAAGGGGAATAATCATATATTAGGTTCAATGGAGTTATTTTTAATATAATAAGGTAGAATTATAAGTTCCATTATGAACTCATGATATGTTATATATAACTTGGTAGTTTTAAGGGGTAAAATTTATGCTGAAATGGTCATTTACACATGTTGAAATTAGTGTTTAAGATGGATAATCATGTTAGGAGAACTTTGGTGAATTAACCTCAATCTTGAAAGATTTATAGGAATTATTAGGAAATATTTTGTTGATTATAAAAATCAAGGTATTGTATTTTATGATTACGATGTTCTGAATAAACTTATAGAATGCACATAGAGTGGTTGGGGTGTTGGACATATTCTTGAGCTTACCGAAGTGTAAGATTGTATTCCCTTGTGGGATTTATGTATAAAATGGATATAGATATATATTCTAAAAATAAATAAATACATTTATATTTTTGAATATATATATATATATATAAATATATATTATTTATTCTAAAGTGTGTGGCTCAAAATACTCATATCACTCCCTCCATACCGCATTCCCTCTCCTTTTTCTCTTCCTCACCCTCTCTTATGATTGGCATCCCCTTAACACTCGTAGTTCCCTTATCTACCTCCCACACTCTATGTCACTATCTCTACCTCTTATTAAAATCCCTCCACTCACTCGGTCCCCATTCCTAGGCTCCCTTCTTCCCACCCTTTGTATCCCTCATATATCTCTCCCTCTCTTGCCTTTAGAATACACTCACCCACAGATGCTATTTTTGAACGATTTTTAGGGTTTTACGCTATATACTTAAAGTCAATTCACTCCAAATGTTAGAAAAAAATTCCTCATAATCCCACATTCTATATTTAATAATCCATTAAACTCTATAATCCCTCATCAGACACCTCATCATGACCAATTATTAGTCACATCACAGAACATTAGCAATCTTCACTGACTGTGAAACTCACCAACCAGGATACTCTGGTGAGGATACACAACTATATATATATATTTTTTCATATAACCTCAAAAACTATTCATACAATATCCATTATCCATCTTGGTTGAAATTTTTCACTTTTTTTATTTTTGTATCTCAAACTATTCATGAATGACTTAATTTGGATAGTTCACATTGCTTCCGAGGTACCAACCTTGAGGTTATACAACTGAAATAGAAATTAGTTTTTCAATAATCATTTATCTTTCTTTATTTATTTGTTATTTTATAAAAATAATGAAATAATATTTATTTATTATATAATATGGTACATTTTTTTATATTTTTTCTAAAACAAATTCATATTATAATTAATTGTTCATATCTATTCATATATATTAACTTAAATATAAATATTCATATTCTACTTTTTTTCATATCTATTTATTTTTTAAAAATAATTTTTTAACATACATGTTTTTTAATATGTACGTTTGAATGTTTTTAACTTATATGTATTGACAAATGAAGTGTAATAACAATAATTTTTGACCCATTCTTTAAGAAATGGATAGTTTCAAATTTTATTTAGTTACACACATTATGAATAAAGATTGGCATTTCTTATTACATTTTATTTTTTATAAGTAGATTCATTCATATATCACATTTAGATACAAAAAATTAAATTATTTAATGAATCTTATGTTTTTTCATTCTCATTGGTATGTTGTACAAAATAACACTTTAAATGAATCAATTATATTTTTTCTACACTGCATTCTTTTTTATGGGTTGAAAAAATTCATTTTATACAATTTTTCATATCTCTAGATATTTTTCATTTCTTATTACCTTTTATTCATTATATATTTTCAATATTAATCATTTAAATCATTTATAGATCTTTATTACATAATTATAAATTTTATTATCTTAATACAAAATATATCACTAACTTGTCCACTTTCCCTAAACTTATTCTTATCTCCCAAATATTTGTAGGTTCATGTTATCATTAATTATTTATTTAGCACACACAAATTTAAGTATACTGTAGTGAGAAGATTTAAATCTTGAGAGTAGGCGATTCTTCTAAATCTTATAAAAAATTATTATAAAATATATTTATTATATTTAGATAAAATTAATGGATCGCAAAAAATGTATTTTTTATTATAATTATATTAAATATGTAACAAATATATATTATAAATACCAATATATTTCTTATTATATGGATCATAACTTCAAATTGTGGCTGTTTTCTTCCCTTCCATCATTTCTGGGGCCTTATCTAAACAC
Source organism: Viscum album (assembly GCA_963277665.1). Lineage (NCBI taxonomy): Eukaryota > Viridiplantae > Streptophyta > Magnoliopsida > Santalales > Viscaceae > Viscum > Viscum album. The sequence goes on from OY728138.1 coordinate 1,538,369,611, forward strand.
AAAATATAAAATATATAATAAAGGACATTGTGTATTTGTGCTTCATAGAGTGATTTTTAGAGATGAATTAATATTTTATGTTCTTTAATTTAGATATGATCTAAAATAGGTAATTTAATTGGAAATTTATTTACATATAAATAATTATTTCATATTCTATATGAGCTAGCACATCCTTTAATATTACTTGTTTTTGTATGAGTTTTTTCCAACTAAATATTTGACCTCCAAAAATTTTTTAAAGGTGACAATTTCTTGGGACATTATTCTTTCAATTGAAGTGAAACTACTATTAATTGGTTTTATTTATGAAAAGTGTGCATCTATTAACAATTATATTTCTAATTATCATTATTTTTTATTCTTTCTCTTATTAAATTCATTTTTGAACTTATATAATTATTATTATATAATTTCATGTGTGAAAAATGGTCATTCCTTTGTAAGCTTATTCTATAGTAAAATTAAATTGGGAAGTTGGGTTATATATAACCATAATAAGCGGTTATTCTGGTTCTAGTAATTATTCTTCATTTTGAATTTTCAAACTCTGGTTACCTACTCATTTGATTCAAAAAATTAATTTTCCTCACTTTTGAAGGACATTGGAAAATGATAATTAAATGACACACTAATATATATTCTTCGTACCATTAATAGTTTTTTTATGAGTTTTTTTCAACTAAATAATTCACTTTCAGACAGTTGAGGAAGATGAAAATTTTTAGTACATTGTTCATTCACAAGATATGAAACTACTTCTAATTGGTCTTTGTTATGAAAATCATGTTTCCCTTAACAAATATATTTTTAATGTTATAATATTATTTTAGTGAGTAGATGATATGATGTTTGTTTTTATAATTTAATAAATTACCTTATCTTTTTGCATGCTTTTATATTTTTTATTAGTATTTTTTAATACTATACCTGGTTTTGTTCAAGGTGAAGTAGATGTTTAGTTCTAGGTGAATTTGGGACTATTATAACCTAATTTATTTTCATATCAGATATATATATATTTTTTTGTCATATGGTTTATGTGATTAGCTAAATATCATCATTTGATTTTAAATTTTCTTTTCATTAAAAACATCAACTTTTTTGAATATTAAAATTTTTTATTTAAATTACATTAGGTGAAAATTTTTAATGTCGTATTATTTACTTTAAAGACACATGTTTCCCTGTATGTACTTAGTTTTATTTATTCTCAATTTCATCTAACTAATTTCATTTTTTATTTCTTATTTTTAATTATAATCTTTAACATAATCATTTTTGTGGGTGAAATATATTATCAAGAGGAGGACCATATGACATAGTTGTTGTACTATTGTTTTTTACTCATATTTTCAATTATATACTTCATACTTATCAATTAATTTTAGTATGGTACAATTTGGAATATAAGTTGTTCTAAAATTTTGAATGGAAACACTTTCTGAAATTGGGTTTTCATTTGCGAAAAACGCCATCACCACCCTAAAATTCTTTTTAAGACTTTACATTATTTTCCTATGACATGTTTATGATAATTTATACTTTAGAAACTAGGATTTAATGGTTTGAAATTAATTTGAATAAAAATGGAGAAATTTGTATGAATTTGTTTTTATTATTATTTAATTTTGATGTTGATGCTTTGAAAATTCCAGAGTCTAAATTCATTGATAAAATTATCATTTGTTGTAAAATATGTTAATGTGAAATTCATTTTGTGCATAAAATTTATGAATTGGATGTTTAATTCTTTGAAAATATCATTTCCTATTTTAGTGTTAGGTGGAATTCTTGTTACTGGTTGTTTTCTATCTTTAGTTTGTTAATTGTCTAGATTTTGTTTTGAAATTTAAGGGCTCAATGGTATTATAATCCATGGTATTAATATTTATCCTTTATGTAAGTGTATTTGAATTAAACGTGATAGTTTTTAGCATTCTATTCCACCTATTTAACCAAATATATTATTATTTAGGTGAAGCCTATCCTTTATTCTCATTTTTCTTATACTTGCTTCTAATTTGGTTGATTCTCATTTTTTTAATGTTTTGATTCCCATTTAGTGATTTTATGATTAGCACTTTGGTTTTTTTATTATTATCTATGTCATTAATCATCATTGACCATGCTCAGGCTCATTTTGGTAAGTTCCCCCTAGTGGATTATATTCCTTCCCTCTACTCTGGAGATGGTGAACCTATAGACAAGAGTGTAGATTCTGATTTATCACATAATTAACCTTGAGTGTTTTGTGTCTTAGGAAGTCTTATTGGATGTTAGCGAGGTATTTTTCATTTACTTGCAATCATTAACCTTAGTGGTAATCACATTCTACTGGTATATCAGTGTTCATGACTTCAATTCTCTACTGACCCTCAATTATATTTGATTCTAGACAGAATTGTCTACCACACATTCCCAAGAAGTTGTAACGACCAGAACTTTTTAATAATTTTTGTTTCCTATTTTTGTGTTTTATTTTATTTTATACTCAATAAAAATATTTCATTTAATAAAATGAGTATAATTAAAATGACACCATTGGGTTTCGACTTTTATATGACCGTTGGTCAATATGACCATTGGAAACTAGATGTTACAATTATTTTCTATAAATACAGGTCATCTTGATTAATACAGAAAGAATATTTGATGGCCCCATCAAGTAGTCTTGGGCCGATCGAAGCCCATCTGATGGAACATGGGAAGGAGGTAGCACCACTGGGCTTTTCTCTGGAACAAACCTAAGCCTAGCTTCATCGTGTGAAGATGGAACAGAATCGCTTTCATGAGAAGTTCAAGCTGATAGAAATCACCACTCGAGCAATGTTGGCCAAGCCACCCCAAGATTTTATCATCTTAGCACACCTTACACTTAGGTCCTATGCTGGTGTTATAAGGGGTTATGTAATGAGAACATAACGGCCTTGTGTAATCCATTGAGATAAATAAAATTGTGATTTCTTCTTACGGTGAAGTTTCTGAATTTTCAAATGTCTGGATAAATATAGGATGTATATTATTTATGTTTAGAAAAAAAGTATATCTTAAAATATTTATGTAAACCTTAAATAATTAAAAATGTGTAATTATTTTCAAAAAATGGTCTTCTACAGTTGTGTTCCGTATGAAATTTAGTGTCTAATAAGATCAACTTAATTTTTGGTGAATAGTAAATTATGAATAGTGATTTTACGCTTATGATTAGTAGTGTGACCAAATTGATTAAGTAACCTCACTTAAGAAAGTATTGATATAATTTAGTCACCTTGATTAAGCAACATGATTCAATAAAATAGATAAATAACTGTTTCAGAAATTATTATTCAAGTATTAGTTTTTTCAGTTGAATAGGGGTTTTTATTTAAAAATTAAATTAAAATTATTTAGAATTTTTTTTTATAAAATAGAGTTCATTTTTTAATTTAGAGCATCGATATTAGGTTAAGGTGATTTTTGGGTATTTTTCTGAAAAAGTATAATTTTCAGTGAATAGTGAAAATACAGTTTTTTGTTTTGGGTGTTTAATGACATCATTAAGGATGTAATAATTATGTAATCATTCTAGTAGACTTATGAATAGTAATATAAGGTATGTGGTGTCTCATGTGGCCAATACCATGGGCAAATACCATGGGAAAGCCCATGGGTTTTCCAATACCGCCGATGAGGTGTCCCTTGGCCATTAATGACTGCTCTCCTCACTTCTCCTATAAATACGAAGCCATTACCTCATTCATTTCATTTCCAAATCCTCTTAAACTATGTTCTGGCCTTTTACCTCCCAATAAGTCCACCCAAGGTGCCCTCAAGCCTCCAAAGGTCATGAACATCAAGATTTCGAAGTTACTCTTCAAGGTAAGGGATCCTTTCACCCTCCTTTTAAGTCATGGCTTCCTTTATACCATGCCTTATAATCTCCATCTCTTTATGTTGAGGGTATGTTTTTATATTTTATCATTTTTAACCATTTCATGTCTAATTTTTGAGAGACCCTTTCCGCTCTCATCAATTTGTTTTCGGAATTTTTAAGTGACGTTGTTAGGCTGCCGAATTTCTCATAAAAGAAATCGCATATTCTATTTTATTTCAGGTTTCATTTTCATGTGGTATGTCATTAAAATATCCATACCATGATCTTATTCAGTACCCATACTATATTATAAATTATTTATGTGTGGTTGACCCTTGTCCCCTCTCTTTTCAATGTTTTCTAAAACCATGTTATATAGCCATTATGCTGTAGAAATTTCATCTCAAAATTTCTATCTCTTTCTCTCAAAAATTATATTGTTTATTTATGTGAATACCCTTACCTATTTCATTTATATGGGTGTTGATAAATATATAAAAATGATATATTTGATTCAGGAATTGACATACATATAACCCTCACTCCCTTTCCATGGGTTATAAATGACATAATGATCTTATTTTTAAGGTCTTTTTAAACATCACGATTTTGACATGGAACCCATTTCTTTGATTATATATGGGTTATTTATGAAATGTTTGATTATGGTATATGTGGATCACATTAAAGTAAATACAAATTAAGGGTGCGCCCTGATAGCACTCCAATGCATTGGGTAAATAATTAATCTCTAGAGATGACAAGTTTCATGATACCTTGGTGAATAACCTTGGTAAATTTTATGACACCTTGGGGATGGACCTTGGTGATATGTTCATGAATGTCTAAATGAAATGTTGAAGCCAGATATTCAACTTATGTTCCATGTTCTTTTCATTATGATATGCCTATACTTCCATTTCTCATGTCATTATGTTGTTATTCAAGTTCTTATTGTTAACACAAGTAATCTGATTCCGTTGTTTACCCTTACTAGGCCTTCTGCTCACCCTTTCCTTTGATGTATGTCTCTAAGATATGAGATGCAGTAGTTGTACATAGGATGAACAAATTATGAATCCCTACAAGTGGTTTAGAAGGATTTTTTATATTTTATTAAAGGTTTATTGTTCCTGATTTCCAAGACACTAGACATTAATGATCCTATGTGTGTAAAATGTAATGAAAAGTTATGTATTAAAAAGGCGGGATTCCATAGATGGTATCAAATGGAGGTTTAGTTATTTATGGAAATTAGGATATGAAAAATTTAGGAAGAACCCTATAGAAAAGTTTAAATATAAAAATGCTTCCTGGTATTTTGGTGATTATTGAGTAAGTGGTTTATCAAGAAAATACATCCCTGTCTGGATACGAGCAGGTAGAGGTGGCTCTGGTAGAGATGTACATAGGGGTAAAACACGAAAACACCGCTTTGAGCTAGAATCGAATGGAAACTGGTACATGACAACGGGCCTTACTGAACTCTTGGTTATGACATTCCTGGGGGATATGTTTGGTTAATCGCAAGATTTTTATGAATCATTATGAAGGAATTATAGAGAGATATAATTGTTCAAGAATGAAGTTTTAAGACATAGAATCCTTTATAGTTAAAAGATTCGTAAATAAAATAAGTTTCTCAATAAGATTTTATTCTTTTACAAAATGGTGGGCAATAAGAGGAACCGTTAAAATGGTGACCGCTATGGACCATGTGCTAACAACCCTCCGATGGCATCTGGAATGAAAACATTCATGCGAATGATGAATCAAATGACTCAAGTTATGGGAAATAACTTGAATCAAGATAAGAGATGGATATCACCGAAAAGGGAACAACGATCTGTTGAGTCTCTTATGCATCAGTGACCACCAACCTTTAGCGGATCGACTGACCAATTGATTGCTGAGCAGTGGATCAACTCAATCTAGAAGATCTTTTCTGTGATATGCTATTCAGAGTAAGAGAAGGTCACCCGAGCTGTCTATCACTTAGAAGGAGAAGCTTATCAGTGGTGGGAATTGATTAAAAACACAAGGACAAGAGTAGAAGTTAAGGATATAGAGTGGGAAGAGTTCATATGTATCTTTTTCAATAAGTATTTCCCTAGTTCCTGAGAACAAGAATGGAGAAGGAGTTTCTCAAGCTAAAGAAGAAGTAGAATAAATCTGTGGGAAGCTACAAAATTAACTTTACGAGGATTTAACGATGTACCTATAGCTTTTTCATAGATCTAAATGGTAAGGTTGATAGATTCTTCAATGGACTGAGACCTCATCTGTGGAAGAATATAGCCAACTGAGACTATGATAGCTATGAGGAGATCGTGCAGAGTGTGATGAAAGTTGAGCTGGAGTTTTGTGAGACACAATGGTCTCATAAATCCAATGAAAAGAAGAGATCGATGTAGCCCAGCTTAGGTAGGACCTTCAATCAGGGAAGAGGAGGCAAGAAATTTTAACTTTCCATGTGTAATAAATGTGGGAAGAAGCATGCGGGGAATTGCCTGCTCGGGAGCAGTAAATGCAACAAGTGTGGAAGAGATGACCATATTGTGAGGAATTGTCATAGTGAGGTGAAACCTCAACTTCCAAACAAAAATGACAAGGGGAAGATGGTGCATGCCCTACCAGATGTCCAGTGCTTTAAGTGTGGACAACTTAGACACTTTTCCAATCACTGTCCAAATCTGAGGGCAGTGGAGGGGAACCAACATCAGCCTCAACAAAGGCCAAGGGATCAAGTTCATGATTTTTCTATCATGACAGCTGAAGTCGAAGCTCAAAATTATTTGGTAGTAGGTACTATTATTGTTCTCTCAAATATAGCAAGTACTTTTCTTTATTATAGTTCTACGTATTCCTTCATTTCCTCCAAGTTTGCAAAGAATTTAGAATCAACACCCAATTTTATAAGAGCAGAGTTATCAGTCAAGACTCCTGGTGGGATTATCCAAGCATCATCAGTGTTTAGAAACTCTAGTATTTACTTTAGTGAGCACAATCTTATCACAAATCTAGTTGTCATTCCCATTCTGGAATTCGACATTATACTAGGGATGGACTGGCTCTCAAAGTATAATGAAAAGATCAAATGCAGAAGCAAGGAAATCTCAGTAGTCTTAAATAGAAAACCTACAGTTATCTTCCAAGGAGAGATATCTCAACCTGATCTTTTTCTAGATAAACCCCCTATATCCTTCTTCATGGAGTTGATCGGTAATGAAGAAGAAGAAGATTAGAGTTATGGATAGAAATTGCCCCCATCGTCCAGGAATATGTTGACGTATTTCCTGAGGAGTTGCCTGGACCTCCCCCAAAAAGAGAGGTAGAGTTATCAATTGAACTTGTACATAGATATCATCTGATATCAAAGACCCCATCTAGGATGGAGAATGTAGAGATGGAAGAATTAAAGAAACAACTCCAAGATCTTTTGGAGAAGGGGTTTATCCGACCGAGTGTGTCTCCTTGGGGAGCACCTGATCTCTTTGTAAAGAGGAAGGATGGATCGATGCAGCTATTCAATGATTATAGAGAACTCAACAGGATCACAGTAAATAATAAATACCCTCTTCCAAGAATTGATGCCTTATTTGACCAACTTTGTGAGGCTCAATTCTTCTCTAAGATTGATCTTCGATCTGGTTATCATCAATTGAGGGTGAAGAAAGAAGATATTCCCAAAACTGCCTTCCAATCAAGATATTGGCATTATGAGTTTGTTGTTATGACCTTCAGACTGACTAATGCATGTTCTATTTTTATGGATCTGATGAATAGAGTCTTTAAGGAGTACCTTGATAACTTTTTGGTAGTTTTTTTGATGATATTATGATATATTCTAAAAGTCACGAGGAGCATGAGGGACATATAAGGGATATTTTGTGAGCTCTGTGGAAGGAGAGGTTTTTTGGGAAGTTCAGAAAATGTGAATTTTGGTTACAACAAGTTGCTTTTTTGGGGCACATTGTAACCAATGAAGGAATCACAGTTGACCCTGAAAAGACAAAATTTGTAGAGGAGTGGCCTCAACCTACAATAATAATGGATATTAGATGTTTCCTTGGATTAACAGGATATTATAGGAGGGTTGTGAAAAAAATTAATGACTTTATAATCCATTAAACAAGTTAACTCGAAATGGGGTCAAGTTCATCTGGACAAAGGAGTGTGAGAAAGGTTTCCAAGAGATGAAGAAGAGATTAGTTACTACACCAATGTTAACTCTTCCCTCAAGTGGAGAAGGATTCATTATTTTTAGTGATGAATCTCTAAAAGGTCATGGGTGCATCCTTATGAAAAATGACAAGGTCATTGCCTATGCATATCGATAGTTGAAGACTCATGAGTAGAATTAACCTACGCATGATCTGGAGCGGGTTGTGGTTGTTTTTTATCTGAAGATATAGAGGCACTATCTTTATGGGGAGAAATGTGAAATATACACAGACCATCAAAGTTTAAAGTATATTTTCACACAAAAGGAATTGAACATGAGACAGAGGAGATGTTTAGAACTTCTTAAAGACTATGATTGTTAAATTCATTATCATCCTGGAAGAGAAAATAAAGTCACTGTTGCATTAAGCAGGAAAGACCTAGTTGTTCTTTCCATGATGCAGATTCAAAGAGATCCATTGATCAATGACCTAGTAAAGTTGGACATAGAAATTATAATGGAAGGGAAATCATCAACCCTAACCCAAATGATTTCTCAACCATCATTACTAGAGAAGATCAAGAAAGAACATAAAGAAGATCCTTTGTTGCAGAAAAAGTTTGAGGATGTAAAGGATGAGAAGTTTCCTGAGTTCAATATTGATCAAGAAGATGTACTGAAATTTCATACAAGACTATGTGTTCCATATATTCCAAAAATATAGAAGTAGATGATGGATGAATCTCATAGCACTACTTTCTATATACATCCTAGAAAAAAAAATATAGGGACCTTCATGATCATTATTGGTGGAATAATATGAAAAGGGAGATTGCTGACTACACTTCAAGGTGCCTTGTATATCAGTAAGTAAAGGTAGAGCGACAACTTCCTAAAGGGGTATTTCAACCACTACTCATACTAGCATGGAAGTGGGACAATATCACAGTGGACTTTGTCCCTGGTCTTCTGAGAACTTCCAAAGGAAACAATGCGATATGGGTTATTGTGGACTGTCTCACCAAGACTGCCCATTTTATATTCATTTGGGAAGATTTTTCTCTTGATCAACTTTCCAAGATTTACATGAAGTAAGTGGTAAGGATGCATGGAGTTCCACTTTCTATCATATCTGATCATGATCCAAGGTTCACATCAAAATTCTGGAGAAGTCTTCAACATGCTCTGAGCAGTGAATTGAATTTTAGTATGTCATGTCACCCCCAAAATAATGGTCAATATGAAAGGACTATTCAAACACTCGAGGACATGATGATAAAGTGCTAAATGGAATTTAAGGGTGGATGAGATCATCATCTCCCTTTAGTTGAGTTCTCTTACAACAACAGCTTCCACTCGAGCATTCTAATGGCACCCTATGAAGCTCTATATGGGAATCAATGTATACCTCCTATTTGTTAGGATGAAGCTGGTGAGAGAAAGATTCTTGGGCCTGATCTTGTGCAAGAGATGATAGAAAAAGTCCATGCCATCCAACAACACATTAAGGCTACTCAGTGTCAGAAAAGAGCTATGCTGACAACCGTCGAAGGGGCTTGGAGTTTGATGTCGGTGATAAGGTATTTCTTTTAATTTCACCTTGGAAGAGAGTCATGAGGTTTGGGAAGAAAGGGAAGCTCATCCCTAGGTACATTGGCCCCTATGAAATCCTTGATCGCATGGGAGTAGTGGCCTATTGGCTTACACTTCCTCCAAATCTAGCACAAGTTCATGATTTCTTCCACATATCCCCCTTGAGGAAGTACATACCTGACCCTTCACATGTACTAAACCCAGAGGTGGTACAACTGGAACATGACCTCTCTTATGAGGAGCAGCCAGTGGAGATCTTGGATCGTAGAGACAAGGTTCTACGCAACAAGACTACCCACCTTGTTAAGGCATTGTGGAGGAACCATGAATATGAAGAAGTCACATGGGAACCAGAGGAGTCTATGAGGCAGAAGTACCCACACCTTTTCTCCTCTAAGGGTACGACTTAAAAATTTTGGGGATGAAATATCTTAAGGGGGGAAGAATGCAACGACCCAAAATTTTTAATAATTTTTTTTCTAATTTTGAGTGTTATTTTATTTTATACTCAACAAAAATATTTCATTTAATAAAATGAATATAATTAAAATGAGATTGTTGGGTTTCGACTGTTATATGACTGTTGTTCAATATGACTGTTGGTTAATATGACCGTTGGAAACTAAATGTTACAATTATTTTCTATAAATACAAGTGATCTTTGTTAATACAGAATGAAGATTCGATGGCCCCATCATGCAGTCCCAGGCCGATCGAAGCCCATCTGATAGAACTTGAGAATGAGGTAGCACTACTGGGCTTTGCTCTGGACCAAACCCAAGCCGAACTTCATCATGTGAAGTTGGAACGGAATCACCTTTGCGAGAAGTTCAAGCTGAAAGAAATCACCACTTGGGCAATTTTGTCCAGGCTACCCTAAGATTCTATCACCTTATCACACCTTAAACTTAGGTCCTATGCTGGTGTTATAAGGGGCTATGTAATGAGACCGTAACTGGCTTGTGTAATCCTTTGAGATAAATAAAATTCTGATTTCTTCTTATGGTGAAGATTGTGAATTTTCAATTATCTGGATAAATATAGGAAGTATATTATTGATGTTTAGAAAAAAATGGATATTTTAAAATATTTATGTAAACCATAAATGATTAATAATGTGTAATTATTTTCAAAAAATGGTCTTCTACAGTTGTGTTCAGTAAGAAATTTAGAGTCTAATAAGATCAACATAATTTTAGGTGAATAGTAAATTATGAATAGTGATTTTACGCTTATGATTAGTAATGTGACCAAATAGATTAATTGACCTCACTTGAGAAAGTATTGATATAATTTAGGCACCTCGATTAAGTAACGTGATTCAATAAAATAGGTAAATAACTGTTTCAGAAATTATTAGTCAAGTATTAGTTTTCTCGAATGAATAGTGTTTTTTATTTAAAAATTAAATTATAATTATTTATAAAATTATTTTTATAAAAATTGATTTAATTTTTGAATTCAAAGCATCGATATTAGGTTAAGGTTATTTTTGGGGATTTTTCTGAAAAAGTTGAATTTTCAGTGAATAGTGAAAATATAGTTTTGTGTTTCGGGTGTTTAATGAAATCATTAAGGATGTAATAATTATGTAATCATTATGGTTGACTTATGAATAGTAAGATAAGGTATGAGTTGTCCCAAGTGGCTAATACCATGGGCAAGCCCATGGTTTTTCCAATACCACCGATGAAGTGTCCCTTGGCCATTAATGACTTGTCCCCTCACTTCTTCTATAAATACCAAGACATTACCTCATTCATTTAATTTCCAAATCCTCCTCAATGAAGTTATGGTCTACTTACCTCTCAATAAGTCCTCCCAAGGTTCCCTTATGCCTCCCAAGGTCCCTAACATCAATCTTTTGAAGTTACTCTTCAATGTAAGGGATCATTTCACCCTCATTTATGTCATGACTTTCTTTATGTTGTCCATTATAATTTCCATCCCTTTATGTTGAGGGTATATTCTTATATGTTCTCATTTCCATCCATTTCATGTCTAATTATTTAGATACCCTTTCCGATCTCATCAATTTGTTTTCTTTATTTTTAAGTGACGTCGTTAGGCTGCTGAATTTCTCATAAAATAAATTGCATCTTCTCTTTTCTTCCATATTTCCTTTTCATGTGGTATGTTATTAAAATATCCATATCATGATCTTATTCAGTAACCATACTATAATATGAATTATTTATGAGTGTTTTACCCTTTTTCAAAATCTTTTAAATATTTTATAAAACCATGTTATATAGCTGTTATGCTGCAGAAATTTCGTCTCAAAATTTCTTTCTCTTTCTCTCAAGAAATACTATTGTTTATTTATGTGAATACCCAGACCTATTTTGTTTGTATGGGAGTTCATAAATATATAAAAATGATATATTTGATTCTGTAATTGACATACATATAACCCTCACTCCCTTTCCATGGGTTATAAATGACATAATGATGTTATTTTTAAGCTCTTTTTAAACGTCATGATTTTGACATGAAACTCATTTCTTTGATTCCATATGGGTTATTTATGAAATGTTTGATTATGATACATGTGGCTCACATGAAATTAAATACATATTAATGGTTCTTTCTGATAGCGCTCCAATTCATTGGGTAAATAATTAATCTCTAGAGATGATAAGTTTCATGATACCTTGGTGAATATCCTAGGAAATATTTATTACACCTTGGGGATGGACCATGGTGATATGTTCATGAATGTCTAAATGAAATGTTGAAGCCACATATTCAAGTTTTTTTACAAGTTTTTTTCATTTTGATATGCCTATACTTCCATTTATCATGTCTTTATATTGTTATTCAATTTCTTATTGTTAACACAAGTAAACTGATTCCATTGTTTACCCTTACTGGGCCTTCTACTCACCCTTTCCTTTGATGTATGTCTCCAGGATATGAGATGCAGTAGTTGTACATAGGATGAACCTTTGATGAAGCCCTACAAGTGGTTTAGAAGAAGTTTTTATGTTTTATTCAAGTTTTATTGTTCCTGATTTCCAAGACACTAGACATTAAAGATCCTCTATGTGTAAAATGTAATGAAAATTTATGTATTAAAAATGTGGGATGCCATAGATGTCCTCATGTAGCTCTTCGGACAGTCATTCTCTCACATGCTAGAAATCTATGTGACCTCTAGGTGAGAATTCAATCTTCTTTTGTAGGTGTTAACAGTATATGTGATTTTTGGGATCCAATACAGGTCCTTCAACCCCTTGTGTTGAAAAAAGGTTTTTTGAATGCTTCCTCTATGTAAAACGCTTTCTTTAGTCTCAGTTTAATCTAACTACTGTCATTTTTTTATTTCATATTTTCAACTGTAATATTTAACTTTACCATTTTTTGGGTGAAATCTATTCTCATGAGGATAACCTTATGACATAGCTATTGTACTGAAATTTTTAATCCATATGATTCATTATGTACTTAATACTTATGAATTCTTTGTAATACAAGTATTTGTGGAAGATAACTTATTATGAAATGGGGAATATAAATTTCATAATATTAGGGTTTTAGTAAAAAAACATTATCACTAGTATTAAATTTTTTCTAACTCATTTAATTATTATCCTATGAAATTTTTATAATAGGGTACACTTATCAAACTATTATATTAAGGTTTTGAGATTCATTCTAGTGAAAATAGATACATTTTTGTGAAATTTGTTTGTTTTTTATTTTTTTAATTTTGATGTTGGTGCTTTGAAAACTCTAGAGACAAAATTAATAGATAAAAATATCATTTATATGTGATTTTTTTAATTTCAAATTCATTTTGTACAACAATTTTATGAATTGGATGTCTAATTATTTGAAAATTTAATTTTCTATTGTTTAGTGTTATGTGCAATGCTTGTTACTAATTGTTCACTAGCTTTAGATCGTTGATTTTCTTTATTTTTGGTTAAAATTTAGTGGGTTAATTATATTCTGATACATGGTCTTATTATATGTTTCTTTCATTTTAGTGGATTTTGATTTTACAAAATAATTAATATCCCCTTATTCCTCCTATGTCACAAAACATATTATTATTCAAGCGAATTATTTCCTTCATTCTCATTTTTTATTAGTCTTGCTACTTTTCTGTCATTTTAATTTTTCCAGATTTTTGATGCACATTTTTTGATTTGATTCTAGTAGTCCTCATGTATCTGACCACTAAATATAAAAGTTTTCATCCATTTTTTGTTGAATTATAGATTCCATTACACATTTGTGACTTTTGTAGAAGAAAAAATATCATCAATCTAATCACTGATAAAAAAATTTGAACCAACACTCTATATAAATGTCTACAAAACCTCCATGTATCATAATGAGATGTTGGTTTGAAATTTAAAGATTTTAAGTTTTCTAGAGTTATCCTAATGTAAAGGTGAGCTTGTTGATACTTAGAATCCTCCTCGTATTAAAAAACACGATGCTTTAAAATATGACTATTCTCTAAAGGTTCGTCATTATCAAAATCCTTTTAACATTCTAAATAGTTCTAAAGAAGTTTCGATCATTGAATCTACTTTTTGATGACCATGCTCTAGTTATATTCTTCAGAATGTGAAAAAGTTAAATGTTTCATATTCCTATACATCTCAGAAACAAAAATAATATTTATTTTTTCTGAAAACAATAATCATTTAAATTTTGATTATTTTAGTTCGCAGACTAAACAAGTAGTAGGTGAACCATTTTTCAATTTCTCAAAATAATTAGAGAATGGGTAACTAACATATGCATGTTCTTATTTCCTCATGTTGTTTTGAACTGGATATGTAGAAAAATATTTCTATTTAACCATAAAATTTAGGTTTCACTAATTTCTATACATTGTAGAAACTTTAATTTCTTAGTTTCATGAGAAAATGACGATGCATGCTGAGTGTGAATTGGGTTTACCTTCAATTTAAAATTTCAATAGTTGTTTACATGATTATTCCTTATGAACACTTCATACCATGTGTATTTTTTAAGAAATTTTTTCTCATATTGACTTCTTTGATGACTGCCTTCTTAATGTTTGATATGCTATATCAAATTGGTAGAGTGTTACATAAAATATTCTCTATATGATGTTTAATTTTAAAATAATTAATATCAAATATTTGCTTCAATAAAAGTTGATGTAAATAAAAATGTATGATACCAAATATATGTATAGTATTTTTATGTTTTCATTAATTAAATGCATTATCATTTATATGTGTTTAGTTTATGAGGATTTTCCTACTCCTTACACTAATATAGGTGCATATTTTAATGCATATGTCAATGCTCATGATGATGATAATGCTGGTGGTCAAAGAGGAGATGATAATGATGTTGGTGTTTCTATAGAAGATGATGAGTGTCATGATAGTTCTAGTAATACTTTTATTGTGGAAAATTTATGATGTACTTGTTATTAATTTTTTATACATTGAATTTTATAATGTTTTGTTTTATTCTGATGATATTAATATTGAAATTTTATATTTTATATTTGGATATAGTTATAATTATGGTGATGTATATTGTATTCTATTTGTTTTTTTATTTATCTAGGGGAAGAGTATTGTATTTTAGATATGTTGTTTTGTTTCTCTAGTATATGTGTGCATGAAGATATTTCTATATTTTATGAAGGAAAATTTACTCTTCATTGTTTGGTTCTCTTTGTGTTGTTATAGTAATGAGAACCTTTTCTATGAGTTGAAACTCAAACAAATTATAGAGATAGTGGAATCAAAGCTATGAGAAGCAACTGGTGAACTAGGGAAGAGTCTTGTTGAGGAGAAGGTTTTGAGAATGCAGCCTTACAAGGATGGCATGGCTTCCCAAAATAGATCAAATAAAGATATTTGTGATCTGAGAGAGAACCTGAAGAGAGACCAAGAAGAGACTAAGGGATTGTGTAGGGGATATAGTAATAGCAGGGGCACCATTATCCGATTACTTTATTCCTAATTCGGAAAAAAATTCATGTGTTTCAAATGTCTTATGGTATGTTTTAACTAAGATAATTTCCTTTTTTAATCAAGGAATCGTATTTTTGGATTATAATCACTATATAGAAGCTTCATTACCTCTCCAAACATTACTACAGTCTTAGAAAAATAAATACCAAACCTCAACCCTAGGAAACCACTCAATACAAAATTAGAAATATATTCCAACACTTTTGACACTCATATTGGGACCTAATGGGCATGGTCATTTGATATTTCTTAAAACACCCCCTTTTCTAAAACAAAAAAAACCAATTTTACTTTGATTTTTGCAACCCATAACAGTGTGGGTTATTACAAACCCCAAACACACTGTTCCACACAAAAGATAATTTATGTCACATATCTTAAAGAAACAATATTAGTTATTCAAACATGATGCACAACCAAAGTCCAATGTGTCTAAATGATCATGGTTATTTTTTTACTAAACTAAAACTAGATTTACTAATCAAAATGGTTCCAACCCATAAATTGTGACACTATATATTTCCAAAAAATCCATAATAATTCCTTTATTCTAGTGGTAATCATGAATCCCAAATTTAAAAACATCCCACCACATTGGTTAATAACACTCCTCCATACTGGTTTGTCACCACCTCGATTTCACACTTAATGCCACCCAACAATTTTCATCATAAATCATAATATCACATAAGTCCTTAATTTATCATTTACATCAAGATTATATCTATAAGAACCCATATGTGAAAGACCAAGTCACCGTACAAGGCTATTTCTAGAAAATAGATCTGGTTATACCACCCAATCATTATCCCATAGCTAGCATCTTCTACATACAGAACACACTGACCCAATATAAATATCATCATCCAACACCCATATCTATGTGAATTATATTTTTCATACATAACCTAGTCTCTCACGTCTAATAACCACCCAAAAACCATAATCACTTATGGTTTGTGATCCCTAACATATCACTCTAAACATTTCCTAAAAACCAATCAAAAACAGAATCACATGCTTAAATCATCTATAGTGTGATCCCCACATATATAATTCCTTACATCTCCCATTGAGAATAACTCCCAATGGGTTCATTCATCACATGATCATATATTCTCCAAATCCATACTCATCCAATCCATAGGAACACCTATCAGGAGCCAAGTTCATATTGGATACTGAAATAAACAGTGTTTCATTTGGGCTACACAACATGTGGGGATAGAACATTGAATTGGTGTTCACTAGAGTACACATTGAGGTATGAAGTTCTGAGATTCATGTATAGTAACCCATGATAACATCCTATTTGATATTTTAAATAAAAAACTCTTAGTGTCATAGGGTTATAGGTTATATGAAATCTTATTCAGGGGATTATAAGTTGTGTAGTCAAGTTTCCCAAAATTAGTTAGATTATTTATTTTCATTATGTGTTGAGATTAATGATTTATCCTTCTACACAATCTTTTCCATATATTTTTTCCACGTATGAACCCCTTTGAACTGCCATCTACCCTCAATGGAGCTTTACCATTTGTCTTTTTTTGTACCTATTTTTTTCCACTGCATCTTTAGTCAAATTCATTTCTAATCCCCTAAGAGAATTCCTTATCCTCTTCGAGTTAGATGACCTATCACTTTATCATGGCCTTGTTATGTGTTCATGTGTGAATTATGGACTATTTATGGACTAAAGATTGATTTAAATTACTTATATGTGTTTATTGGATTGGTAATTAGTTTAATTGTTGATAAATATATTTTTTTGGGAATTTTATATTTATTTAAAATTATTTTATGTTTTTCATTGGGGGATCTAGGGAGGATATGTGTTATGGAAGGTTTTAAGTTATAATTTTGTTCTTCTAAGTGGAGGATGTATGTGTGGTTTATAACTATGTCAATAGAGCTATATCCATAGTTTTCATCATGGATATAAGTATAAAGCCACAGTTAAGTACAGTAGATTTAAGTCATTCTATAAGGATGGTTTTTAATTGTGGAATTAGGTCTACTTTCATGGTTATAAATTGTGGCTATATGTCTATTTCCAAGGTTATAAATCATGGAAATAGGTCTATGTGGCGGAGGCTATAGACACATTTGAAAATCATGGAAATAGGTTTATTGAAATAGTTCAAACTGTTGATATAGGTCTATTTCTATGGTTTGAACCATAGCTATATACCTATTTCTACATTTTTTTATAGCTATATCCTACACCCTATTTTCATTCCAATAGGATCTATGGTAATCCAAACTATGGTTATATCCTATAGCCACGATTTTGGTTCCTATAACTATGGTTATAAACCATTACTATAGCCTAATTTTATAGCAGTGACACTCATTTCAAACCAAAATTTTAAATTCATCAAAGAATCCATTTTTAAATAACTCTGATTTGAATTCCTCATTATGAAAAAATATCTTCTTAAAACTCATTTTCATTCATTGAAGACCAAAATCAAATCAAAATCTATCAGATGGAACCATTGAATCACCCACCACTAGTTTCTGAGGTTTTTCATCTTCCAATAAAATGGCCTCATTGAAAACCTACATAAAATATTTTAGTCCAGACTCTAGTATCACTATACCAAAATCTAGGTTAATACCACCTCAAAATAAATGATCTTTCTTATAAATATTAATGACCAACTCTGGAGAGAAAATGATCAACTCTGAGAAATGTTCAAAGTACTCCTTTATTTATCACAGACCATGATGAAGGTTTTCATGCTCAATCATTCTCTTCACTTTCAAAATATTCTGAAAGAACCACTAAATAAGCACAAATCGAAAAATTTATGAATACATACCTTTATGTAGTAGAAATAGTATTATAAACTCCCTCTAAAATATTCAATAACTGATTAGAAAGCTCAGAAAATATCTCAAACATGAATATTTGGGTTCTCTAAGATAATTGTGGTCTATTCTAACTACATCACCTCTTCTTATTACCATTTACCACTTAATAAAGGAGGCAAGGATTGATTTAACAATTCTGAGATGGGTTAGGAGAGAAAAGAATGTTCCATGTCCACCACTAAACTAAAAGTATGGGTAGATTCTAGAGCTAATGAAATTATTTTTGACCATTCTAGGAATAATAATAAAAACAATATGGTATACAAAAAACATAAATTCATGCCTCAAAAATTAAAGCAAATGGTTAAATAATATGTTTGAAATAAATTCCAAAACATAAATCATTGAACCAAGGTACATCACATTCACGTTTAAAAAGAAACTTTTCTTCTAAAAACAATAAATTTTACCAAGGAATCTTTAAAACACCCTAGGGAAATTTATATTATTGATAAAAAATACAGATCCACTCTTCTGCAACAATTTAACCTTAGATTAATACACACACCTAAACAATCATGTAAAAAATTTCTTTCAAGATTTCATTTTGTTTTGAAAAATAAAAAATTTGATAGATTCGCATCAAATCTCGCATTTATTTTAATGTACCTTCCTCCTTTTTGTAATCTAAATCCCATTTTAATCCTAAAACACTTCTAAACCCCCTCTTTTAAAATAATTAATTTTATCAATACACAAAAAAATTTAAAACATCACATTTTCCAAAATCAAAGAGGTTTATAATATCTGAACTATTTTATAAAAAATCATTGGAAAAAAATCCATTTTAAACTTGGTAAGCTGGTCTAACCCCCATGTTTAAAACCCATTAACATGGGAGTTTTAAAAATATTCCCTTTCCACTTTCTCATCAAAATATTCCAAATTCTTTGGAAATAAATTTTCACATTCCAAGAAAAATACCTTTAAAAAAAATTTAAACACAAAAATTAATGTAACAATTTTTTAAATCATTCCCTTAAACTAAGATAATTTTATCTTTCCAGTGATTCATAGACTGACATTTTAAATTAAACATTTCATGAAATTCCCACAATTTTCAAAATAAGTTTTTAATACAAAGAATAACCAAAGCACAATACAAACCTTCAAAAAAGGTTCACACATAATACATCAGAAAAACATCAAATTACCCCTTAATTCAAGTCTAACAAGAGAAAATTTCATTAGCAGTGATTCAAAATCATGATGCATCATAACAACTCAACTGGAGTGGTTATAGGGTTGTGTGTGGTTTGGCTGCATGAGTTAGGAAACTGTGTTCTAATCATTCCATGGGATCTATAGAGGTGATATACCCAAACATTATAGGTACCACATAACTTCCTAATCCATGTGATCTAATCATGTAACTCACGTTGCCTTATATTTTCATAATAAAATTAAAAAATGACCCCAAAAATAACTTTTATTCTAAAATGGGATCCATAAAACATAAAAATTAACCTCAAACTAAATAAAAAACCCCATATCACCTTTTATAACTCATGTCTTAGGGAGAGAAATATTTAATGACATTCTCCCCACACCTACCTATTAAGTCCCAACACATTCCCAATTCTCCAATATACCATGACACACCCAATATAATAAGAGGTTTACTCTCAAGAACCTAGTCACTTAAAGAAATCTAGTCTTTGATAGCATTTTATAATGAACTAACCTAGGATGACCAGACACATCACTCAACCCATCTTTGCATAATTCTATAAGGGCATTCTTGATCACCATTGGTTTACAATAAGTGTTTGGTAATCATAGAAAACACCTTGAGAACAATGTCTCCCTTAAATTAGATATAGAAGATAGAATAACATCTACTGAGAGTCTAACATAGACCTTCCTTACATTGGGAATCTATGAAATATCAATAAACATAACCAAAAGAAACATAGATGAAAAAATGTGACAACCAACATCTTTTGTTCAACAAGTTTTCATAAATATCAAGCATAATCAATATGAAAAACAATACAACATTGAGTAACCGAATACAAAAAACTGAAAGAAGGTACAAGTATGGATTTCATGGTTAATATAATCAATAACCCAAAATAAAACAAATTCAACAAAACTCAATCCAAGATCAATGCCACCTCCATGCAACCTATGGTTTATCACCACCTCCTGACTCACCCAATATTGGATATAAAAAAATAAATTTCAGATACATTACCTAAAACCATAAATATATAGGCATGAGATAAAAATCCTAGTAGGTCACCACCCACTGAAACTATAAAATTCATCTCATAGGGAAATTCATAAATACTAATACTTGTAATTAGTCTTAACAAACATAAATATGAGAAACCAAAATATGTCTAAAATATTTGTTCAAAAAATTCCATTTTTTTTCTTGAAATGAAAACATAAATTTTTAAAACAATCTATTAGCCTAATCCATTTTCATGTCAAAACCCATTTTGAAATCCTCATTAAAACCCCACTTGAGAGACTTTTAATTCAAAACAATTTTTTGAAACATATTTTGAAACAATTTAAAGGTAAAATATCCTCAACATGATGGGTCAATAATACACACAAATAAGGCACTAAATGTAAGAAAATAATCATAAACTTGATATGAATGTTATAAAAATATAAGAAGCTGAAATGATAAAATTCAGAACAAGATGGACATCCCCAATACAAACCAACAATCAAGGAATAAATGTTCCATGGGATCTACCCTATGGTGATAACATGAGACACATCTAACTTTATTAAATTAACATGGGCCAACTACAAACATATGTTGAGTCTAAATCGTAATCCATCCAACATTCCAACACAGGACTTGTTACAAAGTAAATTCCCTCATATCCCTTGTGCTTATTAATACTAGAGGGACACTATAATCATGTGAACTAAATTTTATAACAAAATAATAGACCTCCCACTTAGTACCCAACTACCCATGACCAATAGAAAAGTGATGTGAGTGGACATGAATTACAAGATCAACACACATGGAATTCATAGTAAATCTCCCTCACCTACACCATCCTCATTATGAATAGCCCCAATCACTTGACACATCCATGGAATAAATAAGTAAATTCCCACACAAGGGGATAAATTAGAATCACATTGTGGAAATTACCCATATAAAATGTAGCATCAGACTAGGGGAAATCAAGAGGGTATTACAAGTATTAAACAATACTCTTTATAAAGTTCCAACTAAGACTCTATTATAAAACATGGCTCATAATTCCCATTCCTTCCGTATCACAAAATATTAATTCAAAATACTTTAAAAATCCACTAAAATAATCTATAAAAATGAAGAATATATGTCTTTGGGTTATGAAAAAACAATTTTTTAACATGATGAAAATTTATTATTAAGGGGATTAATGTTTTCTCTAGAGAATATAGTGTTATGGGTGTGTTTATATCTCATTTAATGGTTTTCAATTGTTGTAAATACTTGATAATTTTTATTAGTTATGATATATGTTAAAATAATAGTTTAATATACTTATATCCTTCCTTAATTATCTTATTAAATCATTATTCAAATTATTCCATACTCTTACTCTAAACAAATGATATTTGACTGATTACTATTATATGGTTCTTTCAATTTGGATAGAGAAATAAAAAAATCATTGTATCCC
This sequence comes from Viscum album, assembly GCA_963277665.1. Classification (NCBI taxonomy): domain Eukaryota; kingdom Viridiplantae; phylum Streptophyta; class Magnoliopsida; order Santalales; family Viscaceae; genus Viscum; species Viscum album. The sequence continues at coordinate 1,538,391,730 of OY728138.1, forward strand.
CTATCCTTTTTTAGACTTTTAATCACATATCTCTGATCACCCTAAGATTATTCCACTAATTTCTATCATATACAGGGATGTAGGTATGCATTTATTGTGTGTGAAATACCGATAGTGAGAGTAGAATAAATTAAAAGTAAAAACAGAATAAATTTATAATTGACTAAACCATTAAAATATGTATAGGAAGTAAAAAAGAGAATTAACCAATTGGAATTCATAAATAGCGGAAATCATGAAATTATCCTTGTCTTGACCACAAATTTCATATGGTTCCATCATTAAAGTTATTATAAAAAAAATATAAGGTAGTAAGAAATTACAACGGTAGTGAGTGATTGTAGAAACAACTACCCAAAATGAGTGAGATAGAGTGTAACTTTTTTCAGTGAATGATTCTTCATTTACAGAAGATCAACTGGAAAATCATGGAGTGATTAAAAATCCATCATGTGATAAGAATAGGTATCTTCAACTTCATTGGGTGACTCTAGGAATGTTTCTCAATTTTAGTGTCAAGTAGGGCCTATTTGATTTCTCTGAGCATGGAAATTAATCACCTCAAGAATAATTGGGTGGTAATGTTTTAGTGTAGGTAGGTTACCTTTATATAGGTGTACACTTATTCACATAATAACCAATACAAAACTCTATAACTACATTTATGCGGGTTCCATGTCAATCATGTAGGCAAGCCATGAACCATGAACATGTGAACTATCCCTTATGCAAGTCCACTATTAACTTGACTAAAGTAGACTTTACCATCTTATGGCTCTCCATTACCAATAATTATGTCTAAATGAACCTTATAAAATTCTTCCTTCACCATTACATGAGTCATCCCACTCTTTACCAAGCGATACCACCCTTACACAACTCTTCCCTGGCGTTCACACAGATGGTCATTACCTTTATGTGGGGTTATTTTACCTTTACATGAGTTAACCTTGACCATTATGTATCATATAGGATAAACTTAATCATAGTATGGATGGATCCAGTCGAGGAATTACTTTGTGATAACATGTAGGTGATAGATTATTTTGACTCCAAAGAGTGTGGTTTTAGGCAGTGGAGCTTCTGTTAATAGGGTATTTTCCTTCAATTGATCTTCATTGAATGGTTTCATGGTAGTGGTATAAAGAAGTAAAGGCAAAGACATGTGTAATGAAGAATAAATCCTCAAATTGATATAATATAGCACTTGGTAAGCATGGGTATTCATTTCCATGACCTATTCATGGGTATGGTCTTATGGCCTTTCCATTTTTTACATCTGCATATGAAATTAAAAGTAGAAGTTAATTAAAAAATTAATAACTTTGGTTGAATTTAAATGTTCATCATAATTTCTGGCTAGTCCTTTTTCATCACACTAAATAGGATCAGTCATTTCTTCATGGTTATTCAGGATTTTTGTGATGGTATTCTTCCCTCACATGAATTAGATAAAAAAGGAAAATAATGAGTATGATTTTTAAAAAAAATATCATTCTAAAATCATGTGATATCTTTTTTATTGAGATATTTTCTTTATCTTTTCGGAATGATATAAGATATATGGCTTATAAAATCAAGAGTCATTGACCCAAAAAGGGATATGATTATCAATGTTGTGTATTAAGTGGTGTGTAGCAGATACATGGGTGAATTTGAGTATAGATAACACCATCTAGTAGAAAATATGGGTTATGAAATAGTTATGAAATTATTTATTTGAGATTCTTCAATGAAACTATTTCTATGGTTCTGATCTTCAACGGGTGATGTCTTGTTGTGAGATTCATATCAAAGAAGAGATAGAGGAATATTAGGGTGTTTATTTTCACATAATCTTTCTATGTTGTATTTGAAATTCATGTTTGGGATTCTATTTTAATTTATGTACTCTCAGATTTATGGTGTATTTTTTAGTGTCTCTCCATGTTTTTTAATCATCCACATTAGAGGGTTTTTCCTTGTTATGTTTAAAAATCCCTATTTATTACATCTCTTATTTCTATGCTCCATTTTCATTAGATATTATCACAATTTATTTGTATCCATTGAGTTATTATCCTAAGACCAATCCACTTACTCCCCAAAAACTAGTATCCTATGGATTTATCAATGTTTATTAGTGATTGGATATGGGTGATTCATGCCATGGGATTTCTTCCCATATTGAACTATTCAACAGAAAATGTGATTTTACTCTCTGGAATCAATATGTTAAAAATATTATTTTTCATGAGAATATTGCGAAGAAATTAAATAAATAATCATAGAAATCGAAGATGATGAGAAATGGTGATTGGTTGGATATGAGAGTCAGTGACAAACACGAATCAGATGTATTTGGTTGATAATACTCTATGAGTGGTTATGAGTCTAAAAATCAGATGAGGTCTAGGAAAATATTAAAATTAGGTATATATCAAAATCCATCACAAATATATTATATCTATAAAAACAATTGTATCATTTTTGAATGCCATAGAATGGTGATTTAGGTAATCATATGGAAGAGTTCACCAATCTTCTAAAAGAGTTGTGTTTAGTGGTGGTCCTAATCGATGATAAAGGAAATGTGGTAAATTTTGAAATTGAATCACATTAAAAAAATTATTATCTTGGGTTCGTTACCTAATTCAAATGATAATATCATCACCACTCTACTATTTGGGAAAGACATACTGAAGTTGAAAGATGTTATTTCATCATTTTTTACAAATGAGACTCAGTGAAACACCAATGATGGTGAATCGTTAGGTAACAGTGATATTCTAGATATAGAAGATGGATTTGGTAATCAAAGAGTTCGATTGAAGATATGAAGAAAGGTCATGTGATTCTTTTGTGATAATAATGCTCATGTGTATAAAAATTACAATGTTTTGAAAAATAATATTGAGGAAATAAAGGCACATGACACTAATTCTGAGGATACCGATTTAAGTCATATACCGGGTGAGGGGGTTTACTTTTAGATGGAATTTATTGTTACAACTCTGATATGTACACCGAATGGGTGGTTGATTGAGAAACATCATACCGTATTTCAACAAAGAGGGAAATATTCTATTCATTTGAAGAAATTGACTTTGGTAGATTGAAGATGGGAAATGGAGATTATGTTAATTTCATTAGTGTTGGTGATATTTTTATCACTTGAAATTCAGGTTTTCCACTAATATTGAGGGATGTGAAACAATTGAAAGGTATAAGCTATAATTTTTTATCTGCTTGTGCTCGTATTGCTAATAGATTCAAGAGTTCATTTGGAAATTGAATATGGAAGTTTTCTGGAGAATAAATTTATTACTCATGAGGTAGAATGGATGAAAATATTTACGGGATAGATTTAATGGTATGTGGTGATGTGAAAATGTTGTTTTTAATATTATATCATCATATTTGTGGAATAAGAGGTCTTCTCACATGATTCAAAGACCATCGACTAAGATGAATAATTTTTTGAAGACGAAGTATGTCAGATCAAGGATTTTTGGTCTTACACCTAATTCTTTTTCCTTAGAGAATATTACTATTGAATAAATAATTAAAATCCAAGATCAAGTTGATGCACTTAAAGTTTTAGACTGCTCAAAGGATTTTGAGTGGAGGGAGAAATTAACCTCTATATGTGCTCTAGATTATGTGGTGATCAGAATTCTGAGGGAGCCAGATATTGATGATTATGGAATTAGAATTATTGACACATGTATTATGACGACTTATATGTTAGTATTCCCTTTTCAAGGGGATATATTAGGTTTATATCAAAGTTTCAAAATGGTTTCATCGTATTTTTTTACATAAATTGATGGTTGGTGCGATACCAAACAATTTTCATTCCAACAGATTTGGTTAGAATTCAACTCCTTCTTTTAAGGAATAATGGGGATATTGATGGTATTATTACTGAATTTTAATGAGATAAAAAAGGATAATAAGGTGTTTAACTTTTTCAAACTACCATCCTAAAATCACATGATATCTTTTTTTATTAAGATATTTTGTTAATATCTTTTTTGAATGATAAGAGATATCAGTCATATAAAAGGAAAGAGGTAGTGACCCAATAGAGAGGGATGATTTTTAAAGTTTCACAACATGTGGTGTGTAGAATATACATGGGTGTCTTTGGGCATGGACCACATCCTGTATCTAAAATATTAGGTTTTGTAATAGTTGTGAAATAGTTGTTTAATGGGTTTTTAGGTGTTGCAATGACGCTGTTTTTGTGGTTTTTGATCTTCGAATGGTGATGTCTTATTGTGAAGCAATTATTAGAGAGGTGAAGGTGGAATATCAGGGAGTGTATTTTTACACAGGTTTTCAAAAATATATTTCCAATTTATGTTTGGGCTTCTACCTGAATTTTTTCACTCTCTTATTTATAGTGTATTTTTTAGAGTTTTGAGTAGTTTTTTAATCCTCTGCATTGGAGAGTTTTTCATGATAATTTTCTATGTCCTAGTTTATTTTATTATCTTATTTCTATGCTCCATTTTCAATGAATATTCTTGTAATTTAATTTTCACAACTAATTCATTATCCTAGGATTGATCCACTACTGACCTAATAAATCACCTAATGTGACGTGACATCTCCTTTAGCTTTGAGGGAACATTTTTAGTGGTTCTTTAATCGAATCTAATGATCATGTTTGTATTCTAATACATCTAAATTCAGAATAATATCACCTATTCTTTTCGTAACCTTGGTAGATTTTCAATTTGGATCCCACTAGTTCAGAATCAATAGACTCGGCTAAAATGGAGATTCAATTTGTTTAGGAAACATCATTGGTTCTTCAACATCGAGTTTTGGATTTTTAGTAAATCATGGATTAGTGTTGTTATTGATACCATTTATGGTATAAAAGATAACCAATGATATTAGAAGGGGGTGGAAGAAGAATAAAGGAATTGGGTAATAGTAACTGTAATTTTTCTAATGAAGGTAGGAGTTCCATGGCGGTAGTACAATTTTTATATAGCTAAAGAAGGATAGAAGTATCATTTATAATGGTAGTAAAATTTTCTATTGAAAGTAGAAAATCTAGTGGTAGAATACAAGTAGTATAAGACTAGGGAATCCATAGTGATTCTAAAAGATGATGATGGTAGTAGCAAAGTACCCTAGTAGACTTTTTATTTTAATAATAATAATAATTTTTCAATAATGGAAGAAGAGACTTTTCTCTTACCAATGGTAGAAAAAAATATTAGGAGGTTCGACAATAGTTTCATAGTATAAGTAGTATAATTGTTTTCTTATGGTAGCAGTACATTGGAATTAGAAACATTGTGGTAGTAGAAAATGACAACGTTAGCATGTTTTCCTTAAAAATTTCCAAAAATAATTACAAAAAAGTAAGGGTACAATTTTTCTAGATCAAACTTCAAATTGAATAATAAATTGATAAATATTTTTCAAAATAAATTTCAATTCACTTTTTTTATTACCTAATTTAAAAAATATTTTTGAAAAATTCAATTAATTTTTAAATCATCAAAGAAATTTGATTTTATCATTTTAAAAATATTCACAAATTTTATATCCACATTTCAAAATTCTTTATTCTCAAGATTAAAAATAATTATTCATAAGAAAAATAAATTTTAATATTTTCTAAAATCAATGTGTAGTTTCATCACTTAAATTAAAAATTTATTAAATCGCTAAAAACCATGTTTTGAGACCAATTAGAAACTATTTGTAGAATTTAGAAAGTCAAAATAATTACAAATTTACCTAGGATTTCTTAAATTAAGGGGGGAATTTCACATCACTCCCCCACACTTTAACTATTTCACTCCTATGAAACTATATCATTGAATCAATTTATTCAAAAAGAAAAAAATATATTCCTATATAAATCTAAATCCACAAACCAGAATTTGAAGAAGAACAGAGAATTATTTTACTAAATGGTTATGCCTTTAATGTGACATTCACTCACTATTTTACTTCTATTCAAATTTAAATTCCAATTCCATGATTAAATTTGGTATATTTATATGGAATTCAAATTTTTACAAGTAATACCTCCACCCATTCCTCATTCCAAATATGCCTAAACCAAAGTTCATTTTCAAAATTCATTTTTGGTTTATAAATGATATTTTTATAGGTAAATTTATTCTTTATGGGTTCAATATTCTCCTTACCTAAATAAATTCTTTTTTTATATAAAAGAAAATTATTTTTTTAAAAAAAATTTCATCCTTGTATGTATGAGAACTTTACAAAAGCACTTATTGAAATTTGAACATAGGCCTTAAGCTCACACACCCAGTGATATTGTGTATGATATTTATTGTGGTGTACCAATTTCCTATTTTATTATAGGTTTAAAGAAATTGTATGAATTTATTTTAGGGAGTCTCCATGAGGTGTTATTCAATTACAAAGGTTAGTTCATTCAAGATTTTAATCTAAATTCCAGTGACCACATGTTATAATTTTGATTCCAAAATGACCTTTTCAGTTTTAACTCTATTTTAATAGTCTTAAAATAAAATATAGATATATATAATGTAGGTAATGTTCTCTCAACAATCATTCAGATTTAGTAATCCAGAATCAATGTAATATTGACTTCCAAATTGGTACTTTAATTAGTCAAAGAATAATTAAACTTCAATTTTCCTATCTTAAAATTACTGCAATATTTTCAAAAAAAATCAAAAAATATGCTATGTACATTCTCTAGGGCCTTTAATTTTTTGGTTGTTTATGTACACCCTAAACTACTTTATCGCTTTTCCCACACTTATCTCAGAAACCATTTCAATTAAGTGCAACATGCATTTTTCATAAAAGTCAAAATTGAAAAAATGAGGGTCTAGAAACATGTAGAGGAAAGAGGTAACCTGGCCTTTCCTCATTTTATGGTAGCATGGAGAATTTGGGGATTTCCCATGGAATCATACCATAGAACTTACAAAAATTAGCTTACGGCCTTTCACTGTGAATGGGATATGTGATTCAACTCCCTTGATTTAAACTGAATCAAATAGAAAAATATTAGTCACAGTATAGGCCCGAGTAAACCTAGAATGATGTTTACCAAGCATCGACTTCCTTCTTGAAGAGTGCAACAACACATTGTTCATTAACTAAATTCATATATTTCAGGTGAGTCTCTCATAGATAGAATTTACCATTCCCTTTTAAAGTAGGGTGGTTTTTGGGCTTCCCTGCTCAATTTATCTACCTCTATTTTCTATAGCTTCCTATTATCTCTATTATTACCAAATTTCACGAAAATATTTTGGTAGATCAGTCTATTTTATTCTTCATATTGGAGAAAAATTCATTATTCCTTTACTTTTTCATAGAAAGGTAGAGGTGTCACTAGAAAATATGAGTACACGATCTGAAAATTTCACACCAATATCTTCAAATTTTACAATGCTTAAAATAATTTTTAGATAAAACATTATTTTAAAAAATGATTTAGTTGTTAAAAAATTATCTTACAATACCTTTCTTAAAATGATTCTATCATCCATAATTTAAATTTATTCTTCAAAAAACATGGAAAATCAAAATGATTCCTAGTAAAAATATTTTGTTCCTCATGTTGGTGTTTCATTTATTCATGTATGTTAAAATCCACCATTTCATCACCAAAAGTCATGGAAAGAGTTCCTTCATTGAAATTTATTATTATTTTTAGAAACCTTGAAAAATCCCCCACAAAGATGATGGGGGAATGATTATTACCTTTTTCATCCTCCATTTTTAGTGCATCAAAATCTTCAGGGAATGAAAAACCTTTCACACACGCCATAACATATTCTAAAACCCCTACTGTATTAGAAATGGCTTGGTTGGAAATATGTATAACCACTCAAGTGGGTTTTTTTTCTCCTACACATTGATATGAATAAACTGAACAAGGTATAACTATAATTGATGATCATAAACCAAATAATGAATTGGAAAAATTAAGCTCACATATGGTGCATTATATAGAAAAGATAATTGAATCTTGTAATTTCTTGATGATTTTTAGGATTAAAAATACAAAAGCATTTTTTCTTACTCATGCATTTTCATTACCTCACAATTTACTCCTCCTGGTGCACATGTATTTGATAAATGTCATATACCTTGGAATTTAGATGATAAAATCCAATAGTGGGATTTTGATATCTAATTTTTTTTTATCACTTCCAGGACCTCATATAGAAATAACTCTTTACTGGTTTTATTAGATGCTTTCATCCGTGTAGGAAAGGTTGGTTGGGATTAAAGTGATTCTTCAATTTTTTCTTTCCATTTATATTTTATCACAGGGGTTATTTTCACAAGTACTTCAGTTTATTTCATAGGGATATATTCTTTAGGATCATTTTTTATTCACATCTATATTCTTCTTGGGATAGTGTCTCTTCACTACATCCCATCTCCTTGACACTCTATAATGAAATTGAACTATCATTTCCTATGGGTTTGGGAATGGATTGGGTAGGAAGATTACCTGAGTCTTAGTTTTTCAATTCATTGATAGTAGTTAGGATCTAGCAGTTGGACGTAATAGTTTCTTTCATATAGTCCTCTGGTGATAGTTCTTAATATTTCTTTGGTTGGTAGCCTGTAAGAGGTTAATAATTATGTCTTTGAAATGTTAGTGGTTATAAATTTCATTAAAAACTATTATTAATGGTTTTTCATTGATTTTTTTTGGTTTTTAGCTCTATTTTTTAATATTGTAATGCTTTTTTGCCTCCATGATTTTAAATCAATCACTATTAGTATGGTCTTTGGTATATGGATTAATCTTTTTTTGAACTAGAGGAAAATTATTAATATAGTGGGCCAGGGATTGATAGATTTGGCATACCTGAAGGGGTATGGTGGGTGAAGTCTCCTAAAATTTTTTAACAACTAACTTCTTCACAATTGAGGTTAGTTCATTAATTTTATTAAAATAGAGAGAGTTAGAATCATTCACCTCATATACTCCCCTTGAGATGGTTCTCATGCTGATTTTTTTAGAGTTCTGGGAAATTATTTTAATTAGCTCTCTGACTTCAATGGGGTTTTTTATCAATGCTCCTCCAGAGGAATCATCCAAAAGTTTTTGGTCACTATCCATCAATACATGGTAAAATAATAAAAATAAATGTTGTTCCTCACAGGGTTTGTGTGGATAGGAGTTTGTTAAGCCTTTTAATCTCTCTGAATACCTATAAAGTATCTCTCAACTTGATTTTTTGATTGTATAAAACTCTTTCCTCATTTGGACACTCCTTGATGTAGGTAAATACTTCTAGAGGAAGGCTTAGTGTAGTTCATCACATGTGGTGATCTCTCCAGGTTGGATGTTGTAGATCCACTCCTTGGAAGAACCTTCAAGCAAGAAAATAAATGCCTTCCATTTGTTCTGAGCCTTGGTGGCTTCTCTAGGTTTTAATCCATTACAAATTTCTCTAAATTCTCACTCATTCCAATTGGGGTATTCTATTGAAAAATCATGAATTTTAGGTGTGTTAATTTACATTCTAGTATTAATCTCCCAATACTATTGATTATTTATTTGTAACTACCAATTTGTCTTAATGAATTTCAATGCATACAGTTCTCTTAAAGTTATATTCAATTGGACTTGATTATGTTCCACGTTTTCAGTTCCTATGGTGACTCTAGTGGAAGAAAATGAAGGGGGTGACGAGTTAGTCAATGGAATAATGACCAACCCCCATTCCACGTCCTCTATAATTATCAAAGGTTTATGTTTTACTAAAAAAGTTTGTTTAACCTTAGAATAAAATCCAACAGGGTGAGATGAATTGGATCCAGTTAATTTTTGAAATCTTTTTTAAACAATAATAAAATAAAAATAATGGATTTCCCGAAAACAATGCCATGTTTGATGTACAACTGGTATGGGGTAATCAGCAAAACAATTCTTAAACCTGATAAACATATAATAGTAGTGGGACTTATATTCTCTTCAGTGAAAAAAATTCCTTGGGTGTATTTATATCTTATTTAAGAGGTTCAAGTTTTTTGGAAATAGTGGATAAAATTTCTTGGTTTTAATATCATTTTAAAGAACAATGGTACAATATTAGATCATTCCCTTATTCTCTTATAGAATAATTATTCAAATCGTTCCCTAATATTCCTCTAATCAAATGGTATTACACAAATTACTTGTATCAGGTTGTTTTTGTTTGGATAGAGAACTACAATGTTCATTATATCCCCTATCCTTTCGTAGCTTGGTAAATAGATATCTCTAATCACTCTTAGATTATCCCACTGCATTCTATCACATGTGGTGATTTATGTTTGAGTGACTTGGCTCAGCAATCATAATAATGAGAGTCGATGAAATTAAATGTGAAAGCTAGAAAAAAATTATAACTGATTAAAGTATTAAAATTTACAAAGTAACAAGAGAATTAAATAATTAGAAATCATTAACAATGGGAATGGTGTAATTCTCCTTGTGGCCAAAAATGGCGTAGTGTTCCATCGTCAGTGTAGTTATAAAAATAAATTAAGGAAAGCAAGAAAATACAAAGGTAGTAAGTGATAGTAGAAACAAACTCCTAGAATAAGCGATATATAGTGTACCGTTTTTCACTGAATTGTTATCTTTCTATAAAAGAACACTTAGAAAATCATGGCCTACTAAAAAATATACCACATGAGTGGTATTTTTCTCTTCAACTTCTTTGAGTGACACTGGGAATGTTCTTCAATTTCAGTTTTAATTGGTGCCTTTTTTATTTCTATAATCTTGGAAATTATTCCCTTTAAGGAGAATCTGGTTGGAAAGCTCTAGTACAGTGAGGCTACCTTTACATAGGTTTACTAGTACGCATATTTTGACCCATATGAAACTCTATTACTGCATTTATGCAGATTATTTTTCCTTCACAAACCCTATCCATGACCCTAAGGCATATGCACTGACCCTGAAAAAGTCCTCAATTACCTTTACGCGCATGGACTTCACCCTTATGCGGCTCAGTCCTACACTTTTGCAGGTCTAAATTGATTAGGCTCAGACCATTTTAGGATTTAATGGCGCCATTAATGAGGACAAGTTTTTTAAGAGGAACGCATGTCAAGTCCATGTAAATTGAATTCATGTGAAGACGCGTTTTGGACATGGGATTGAGGACCTATAAAATAGAGGTAGCATCCATACTTCTTCATCCACAGTAACAAAAGCAAAGGGGCACACACACAACACTAGCAGAAAGTGGAGGCTTGTGCAAAAAACTTGGACAACGGTTTTGAGTGTGGGTGGCAATGGACAATGGAAAATTGGGTTGTGCAATGAGGTGCTAACATAATGCAGCGTGTTTGGGTTTGATCTCCAAAGGGTGATGACTTTTCACAAACTATCATCAGAGAGGCAGCGAAGGTATATCGGGGTGTGTATTTCACACAGGTTTTTCTACGCTGTATTTGTAATTCAAGTTTGGGATACTGCCTGGATTTTTTGTATTCTCTCATTCATAGTGAATATTCTCAGAGTTTCACCATGGTTTTTTAATCCTTTGTAAAAAGGGGGTTTTCAAATTAAAATTTGTGTCACCTTTATTATTTTGCTGTTTGGTTTGGCGCTTCATTTACATTGGTGATTCTCACAAAATGTTGTTATCGCAACTGAGTTTATTTTTGAAACCAATCTGCTTCTGACCCAATATCTGGTATTATAGGAGGTTATCTGTGTTTATTTATGATTAAATATGGGTGATTCACACTGAAGGATTCCTATCCATATTTAATTATTTAATGGAAAATGATTTTAGACTTTGGAAACAAAGATTTAAAAATATTTTGGTCTGTGAGAATACATCGAAGGTGTTGAAGAAAAAATTAGATAAACCAGAGATGATGAGCGTTGGTTATTGGAAGGATATGAGAGAGTTGGTGACAAGAAGGATTCAGATGTATTTGGTTGATAATACACTTTGGGAAGTGATGAATCTGACTGATCCGGAGGAGATTTGGGTGAATGTTTAAAGACAGTATAAATCAAAATCCCTCACGAATCGTTTATATTTTAATAAATCTTTGTATCATTTGAAAATGCCAGAGAGTGGAGATTTAGGTAACCATCTAGATGAGTTCACCAAACATCTGACGGAGCTATCCTCGGTGGAGTTCAAGATTTATGATAAAGGAAATGCGGTACTTGTTGAAATGGAAGAAGAAGATAAGGCTTTGGTTTTGGGTTCTTTGCCTGATTCATATGATAATCTCTTCACCACACTGTTGTTCGAGAAGGATTCAATGAAGTTAGATGATGTGATATCGTCATTTTTTATGAACGACACTCGGATAAAGAAAAATGATGGTGAATATTCAGGTAGTAGTGGTATTCTAGCTATGGAAGATGAACATGGTAGTTAGAGAGGTCGGTCAAAGACAAGAAGAAAGGTCAAGTTCTATTTTTTCAACAATGAGGGTCATGTGCAGAGACACTACTATGAATTGAAAAAGCTTGAGGAAAAGAATGAGCACGACACTGATTCTGAGGATACTGACATAAGTCTTGTTCAAGATGGGGGTGATTTACTTTTAGTTAGCGTTGATTGTCGTAGGTTATATTTGTACACCGAATGGGTGGTTGATTCAACAACATCGTACCACATTTCACCGAAGAAGGGACTATTTTCTTCATATGAAGATGGTGAATTTGGTAGATTGAAGATGGTAAATGGAGATTATGCTGATTTTATTTGTATTGGTGATATTTGTATCACTACGAATGTAGGTCGTGCACTGACATTGAAGGATGTGCGACACATGCCAAGTATATGCTATAATTTGTTATCTGCTTATGCTCTTGATACTGATGGATTTAGGAGTTTGTTTGGTGGTGGAATATCGACTTTGTATAGGGATCGATGGTTTATGCATGAGGCAAAATGGATGACACACTTTACATGACATATTTACTGGTGTGCGGTGATGTGACGAATCCAATTGTGAAGAGGACTTCATCAGATTTGTGGCACTGGTGATCGTCGTGCATGAGTTGAAGACCATCGACTATCTTGAAGAAGGTTTGGAAGCTGAAGAATGTTAGGTCAGGTGTTTCAAATCTTACACCAAATTCTTTTTCTTTAGAGAGTGCCACTATTGAAGAAAGAATGAAAATCAATGCTCGAGGTGATGCGCTAAGAGTTTTTGACTGCTCAGAGGATGTTGAGTAGAGGGAGCGAGTTATTCCTATAGGTGCTCCATATTATGTGGTGATAAAAATAATGGGGGAGCCATATACGATTGATTCTGTTATTAGTAGTGCAAACACAGATATGATGAAGACTTAAGAATTTGGATTTTTTTTATAGGAGGAGCTTTCAGGTTTCTATCAGAGACACAAAAAGGGGATGTCATATTTTCTGCAGAGGTTAACGGTTGGTGCAATACCAACTGGTTTGCTTTCCAACTAATTTTTTTCGATGTGATCTCCTTCTTCGATGGGATGAAGGGGGAGATTGTTGGGGTTCAGGTCGTTTTTGGAATTAATGGTATCATTAATGAGGACACATTTTTAAAGAGGAATGCGAATCAAGGTTGTGTGAATTAAATTCACACGAAGACGCGTTTTTGATATAGGATTGAGGGCCTATAAAATGGAGGGAGCGGCTATGATTATTCATCCACAGTAACAAAAGCATAAGGTTGCACACACAGTACTAGAATAGGGTGGAGTCTTGTACAAAAAACTTGGACAATAGTTTTGAGTGTGGGTGACAGTGGAAAATGGAAAATTTGGTTGTGTAACAAGCTGCTACAAAAACGCCGTGCGTTTGGTTTTGATCTCCTAAGGGTGATGACTGGTCACAAAATATCATCAGAGAGGTGGCAAAGACGTATCGGGGTGTGAATTTCACACAGGTTTTTCAACGCTGTATTTGTAATTCATGTTTGGGCTACTATTTGGATTATTTTTATTCTCTCATTCATAGTGAACATTCTCGGAGATGCCTCATGGTTTTTTAATCCTCTATAAGGAGGGTTTTTTTACATTAAAATCTGTGTCCCCTTTATTTTTATTCTATTTGGTTTGATTCTTCATTTACATTGGTGATTCTCACAAACTGTTTTTTTCTCAACTTAGTTTATTTTTGTAAAAAATCCACTTCCGACCCAACATAAATGACCCTTACGCAAGTCCTCTTTGACCCTTATGTGGGTCAACCTCTTCTCTACCTAGTGATACCACACTTAGGAAACTCAACCATGACAGTTATTCATATGGACATTACCTTTATGTTGGATGATTTTACCCTTATGTGGGGTCACCTTCACCCTCAGTAGCCTACAGGCTCAGATTTTGCAGAGAATGGATGGCTTCGGTGGTGGAATCACTAGGCGAGCACTGGTCGGTGACATCTTCTTCTGACTCTGGTGGGTGTTGTTTTCAACAGTGGAGATCGGGTCTTGGTTGTTATTCATTTGATCGATCCCCATGGTAAGGATACCTAGAGGTGGCATGAAGAATTGAAGGCTTTGGCATGCAGAATGAAGAATGATTTCTCAGGGATAAATCATTGTGCACGGGTATTCATTTTGACAACTGGTTTGTAGGGCTGGTCTTGTGGCCTTGCCATTTCTTACACCTGCATAGGGAATTCAAATTAGCATCTAACTAAAAAATAATAAACTTTATTTGAATTAAAATGATCATCTTCAAGCTTGGATAGCCCTATGTCATCGTCCTCAGGAGGCTCGGGAATCTCCTCATGGTTCTTGAGGTGGTTCAGAAAATGCAACATGATGAGATTGGATTTGGAGATACTTAAACAACGAGCATGGGATCTCCATCAGCTTTAGTATCACATTTTCAATGGCTCTTCAATCAATTCTAGTGATTAGGTTCGTCTTCTAAGGCATCGGCCTTTAGTAGTGGATCATCTCAAGTTTTCATAGCCTTGGGGTGATCTTTAATTTGACTCCCACTACATAAGAATCTATAGACTCGGATAAAATGGAGATTTAATTGGTGTTGGCCTCATCATTGGTTCTTTAGCATCGAGCTAGGGAGATTTGGAAAATCATTTCTGGGTGTGGTTCTTGCTACCATTGGCGGTATAAGAGGGGAGAAACAGTATCAATGGGGTGTATAAGAATAGGAAAATTGGTTACCGTCAAGGTAGTCTAACTCGTGAGGAAACTCGTACAATCATACAAGTTTGAGGATCGACTCATCCCCTACGAATCAACTCATCTGAAGAAACAATTTTCTGCAGAATCAGGTTCGAACACGCGGACTCAGAGCAAAATCGCTCACCCAGTCAGAGTCATCGCTTCCACCGGGCGAGATCCCAATTTTTTTCAAATTTAAAGGTTTTTAATCGGCTTCAAACTGATGAACCTCGCATCGATAGGGTTCAATTTCTTCCCCTCAGCTCTGAATTACCTCTCTCGCACATCACAGTTTATTCCCCTCTCCTCCTATGGTGCCATGCACGACACAGTTTTTTGTCTCAACTACAATTCTTGAAAATTAATGGTCAATGTTATTTTCTAATGACTTTAGTTCTGTTTTCCACACGAATTTCAGCTCCTGCAAAATCATATGAAAGAAAATACCCCTGAAATCAGATGTTAGTTTGGCCTATGCAAAAATTTAATAGGGAATAATTTAT
The DNA here is from genome assembly GCA_963277665.1 of Viscum album. Lineage (NCBI taxonomy): Eukaryota > Viridiplantae > Streptophyta > Magnoliopsida > Santalales > Viscaceae > Viscum > Viscum album. The sequence continues at coordinate 1,538,407,359 of OY728138.1, forward strand.
CAGGTCTCATTCCCGATGAACTCATTCAAAAATAAAACAATGTATTGTTTTTATTAAGGTCTACACTTTTTCATAACCGCAAAAGGTTAATGAATAATATTTATGTATTTATCTTCCCTAAGACTAAGATTTCCAATACATGTAGGTTTCATATCACTGATTTCAATTTTAACATTTGTTAACTGCATTTGATGGTAGCGTGGACGGAAATCTATGCCCAACAACCAACTGCAAGAGCAACAACATCGGTAATGGAAATAGTTCCAATAGAAAAGACATGAAGAAGATTTTTTTCTGCTAGTAGGGGCATCAGTTTCAACAATGTTCATCATTTTGGGTGAATTAGGCATTTACTGCTTCCTCAAAAAGAGAGACCCATGTACAAAATCTTCTTCTGGGTAGCTTTGGATAATTTTTAGATTCAGTATATACTCCAGTTAATTTTATACCAGCATTATTTTTTGAATTCTCAACTACGGATTTTTCACCCTCTATCAAAAATTATTTTACTTTAATAATAGATGAATGATTATGATACTTGGTTATTAAGAATATATTTAGGACTTTTCCAGTAAGAACTATTTTCTTCTTTGACCCCTTTGTCCAGCTTTGCCTACGTTTCTAAGCTTCGGTGCCATCTCCCTCAATGCTTTTACCTCACTATCTAGGATTTGGAGAATTATTCTTATACTCTTTAAGTTATCCAGTGTCCCCTTTTTGTGTTTATAATATGTATTTTTATTCCCCTTAATATTTATACTGCCATCATCATCTTCTGGGATCTTGTAATCCTCATTGTCAAAATCAAACTTCTCATTCTTCCAGTATTCTTTCTGATCCTCTTCAAAATTGGACAGAACAATCCCATTTTCAGTCCTATGGTCATTGCTAACATGATGAGATATCATTTCGGGTGTAATCCCATTAACACCAGCATCCACAAAAGATGAGTCATTGCTTTCGTTTTTCAAATGATTTCTTTCCTTATTTTTTGAATCCTCAAATAATCCATTCTCAATTATTTTATCAGTTGCCCTATCACCACCCCTTTCATTACTAACATATGAAACAATCATCAATCCATGTTTTGTTAAGCTATAAACCACCCTATTTTTATTCTTTGAACCCTTTGGCCGACCCTGCTTCCTCTTAAGTCGGACCGCCCCATCTCCATTTCCACACCATTCATCACCAACAACCACAACAATCATCAATCCATTATTTTTGAACTGTCACCCACCTTCTTTTTATTCTTTTAACCCTTTGGTCGCCTCGAATTCTTTTTAAGCTGGACCGCCACATATCCATTCCTACAGTATTCATCCCCAATAAAAACAATGATCATCAATCCATTATTTCTGGAACTTTTGGCTACCTTATTTCTAAACAGTATTGTTTAATATCAATTACAAGACCATGTTAAAATAAATAACATTTGCTGGTAAGATTGAACCTTCATGCTTTAAGGGTTTTTTCAATGGTGGTGTTGGGTGTGGTTGAAGTAGACTCTTACGTGTCTATGTGTCGAGTCTGTGAATCGAGTTTACTAGGATCAAACGAGCCTGGGTGGACTCTCGAGTTTAACTACCTTGGTTACCAGCAACTGTGGGTTTTTCTATGATGGTAGGAGTTCCCTGGCAGCAGCATAGATCTCATCTAGTATAATGGCCGTTGTACACACTATGGTATAAAAATTTTCTATTGAAGGTAAAAAATCTAGTGGTGGAAGATAGGCAGTAGTCATCTAAGGAGTCTTCCAAGGTATGGGATTCAGGTGATGAAACTATTGGGTATCCGGAAGTGTTTACTTAATTTGTTCAAAATAAACACAAATAATATAAGAATCATTTTTGTAACAAAGACCAAAAAAACACACAAAAAGAAAGGTGTAGAAGTAAATATGAATGCAGATATTTAGGTGGTTCAAACCTTTTCGTCCTACTCCACCGCAAGAACATCACCACATATTTCTTTTCATTATGTAAAAGAAGAAACATAGAACTTACAAATAGAGAGAAAAAATAAAATAAAACCACGCACATGGACTAGAGAAACTATCGAGACATAGGGACCTAGTCACCCAAAGAGCCAATAGCGAACTCTAGCTCGATGATAGCAACCTTCTCTCCTGAATCGAATGGACTCATGCACGTAACCCAGAGAACCAAACTGCAAAAGAAAACAAACAGGAACATACAACACAAAAGACAGAAAAAAAAAGAAATAGATTACTAAACCCGAATCTCATAAGAGGATGCGGCTCTGCTTGAGTTGGATGATCTTGGACAAGAAGCAGTCCACACAGAGCTCATGAGTCCCAAACTCTCCATTGGAGAAGGTCACCGGAACTGGGGCACAGAGGCGTCATGGATGAGGTCCGTCGGGGTTCCTCCTTTCTCACAGTTCTCTCTCAACTCTTTGCAAGAAAAAATGAAGAAAAGCACCACATATAATGAAATGGTGCAAACCAATGTAACAAAAAATGGAAAATTCAGGACATGCAACCACAGATGAATGAAAAGGCTACAACGAATAAGATCACCGAAAATAAAAACACTGATAACTAGGGTCGTCTAATGGAAGTTGATTAACAACCAACATAAAAAAATCAATAGCGGATCGCCAGTGGCAAGTAGCGGTGAAGCAGACTAGGCGGGCCAAGAGAACAAAGAGAAAACCGATCATCCCATCATGAAGCCCATAACACGGCCTAATGAAGAGAAGGCCCACATGGAGGGCCCAAAAAATAGAAGCCCAAAGAACAATATTTTCATAATTAAAAATAAACCCAAGAATTTTATGGAAAAACATTAATATGATATTAATTTTGAAAACCAAAATTAACAAATCTCCAAATTTTCAATATTAAAATAAAAACAATCATAGATGGTGTTCTTGTAACCCTAACTAACCTGCTAGTGGGTTCAAACTGTTAAATTCAAAAGAAAATAAATCTAAGTATACAAAATATGCCTAGAAGAGATTCACTTAGTGTGCACCATAGTGGAACACAGACTGACTGAACCTACTCTTCTACTGCTTAATACTAAAACATGCATAAAAAGTAAAACTAACTAAGTAACCACATTAAACAAATATTACCGATATTACATTTATTTTATCTGAAAATAACAACTTTCAAAAATGAAAATTCATGCACATAACATAACCATTCTCAGGGGTAAAATAAATTAAACAATAAAAAAGGCCAATATTATAATGACATAGAATCAAAACAGTAGAAAACAACTCATAGTAACCACAAAACAAGAAACCATTGGGAAAAACATCACCTAAGCCCAAATATCATAGACTATCCCACACAAAACCCTTTTTCCCAACCGTGTTCCCCTACAAAGACAAGTGAGGGAAATACTAGGTTTATAGGAAAAAAGACAACAAAGAACCTATAACAACCCATACTTTACATACATTGTTATTACTTCATAATTGAAGCACACTTATTACAACATTTAACAAAACCAAGAAAGGACCGTATAGGTATAGTGTCTTTAGAAACTGGGAAACATAAACAACTGGTTCATAAAGAATCTACTTTGCCTCCCATTTATTTCATCATATCTAGAGTCCCTTTTTGGAATATTATACTTAATAACCTTCTTCCTGACCTGGGGAAATAAAACATACAAAAGGGTGAGCTCAAATTCTCAGTAAGGGTAAACAAAAGAAATATCAATCACATCATATACATAAGAACATAACTTTTGGAAATCTTATCCTGCAAAAGAGATCATAATATCATAACACAGGATAAATCATAGAAGTGAAATGTAATCTCAATAATCATAACTTAAAACATGAAACCTTGTGTAATACACACATAATCATAGAGAATCATTTCTTATTAGTCAATACTCATTGCCAAGACTATCTTAGTGGACAAAGTCCATTTCTGAACCGAGTTACCCTCGTTTCAGTCCTGCTTCACTGAACTGGTATAACCTACCATTCCAGCCTTGTCTATCTCACGAGATATAAAATCTTTACCCAATGCATTGGAGGGAGATATAGGACCCACCCATCTCTTAATGATACCATTCTTATGTGTGCCACAAAATCATAAACCATACATCATAGCATAACCCATGTAATAAAAATCGGATTCTTAAACAACATGACATCATAAAACAATTCATATAAGATAAAGGAATTCATAAAAATATTTCCATCACAACATAATCAAATCCATGTAATAATAGGGATAAAAAACAGAACCCTTTATTATCTTAGATGGAAAATAATTTTGATAAAACACTTGAACTCCATTCTTGAGGAAAATATCCTTTCTTCTTCAAAAACATTTTTCCTTTCATAATATGTCATACGACTTTAAAATAAAAGAAGTTGATTAAAAATAAACTTGAAAACTTGTAAATGAAGCTTCTTGGAAATAAGGTTTTAAAAATCCATTCATGTCATATATGTTAAAAAAACATTCTTCTCGTACTTTTGTCGGAAAAGTCAAAAAGTACCTCGTACGAAAAACGACAAAAGATTCCTTTCATATTCTTTACTAAAAACTCACCGAAGGGTAAAATTGGATTTAAAATATTGTAAGTGGATGGAAACAATATTACATATTTAGGGAACATGGATGTGGATGATAAAATACACCCCAGTAAATGCCAAAGTAAAAACAATCTCGAATAAAAATGAGATTGTGATATTTTCTCTTACCTTAAGTCTGACTTGCTTTGTAAGTGTCCAAACCTCTTGTATAATGATTTAAATAATGTTATTGACTTATTCCAGAATCATACTTATTTTTATGATATCATATATGGTCATATTCTTAGCTTCTTAGTAGCAATATTTCATTGCTACTTGTTATTTGGGTGTTTATAACTTTTTGTTCTTATGCGTGTTTTGTCGAATAAATTCTTATTCTTTTATTTAGGTTATAGATACCTCATCTCTAGAATGGTATTAGTGTAATGTATATCATATTCATTCATTCAATTCATTTATATAATCATTATGAAATGAATATCATGTAGAACGAGTCGCATCACATTGTGGAGACGGTATTCCGTACGTACGCACGAGTGATGATATCGTTCCTATGGATATTACCTCTTCTTTGAAGTGCTTCTTTGAGACCTCCTTTTAGGGCACTAAAATTGGTCTTTGAATAAGACCAGGACCTCTAGGATGTCTCTAGGGAAGTGGAGAGGAGAAAATGGCAGGGGTTGGCCGAGCTTGAAGGCTCAAAGTTGTGTGAGGAAGAGAGAGAGGAGGTGCCCTTTTATAAGGGAGGAGAGGGGCACCTTTGGAATAACTAAAAATATTATTTTATTATAAAGTAAAGTTTGGTTTTAAATAGCTCCAAATTGATTTATTTTGAGGCTAAGGTGGGGATGGGTCTAAATCCTTTAATCCAATAGATTTTAGACACGTTTAGGTTCCTATTTTAACCTTATCATTTAGATTTAACATTAAGTTAAATAATTTTAATTTTACCGTGTCTTTTTGTGTTCTTATACTATAAGGTTAATAAACTTACTATATCAAGCCAAACGAACCCCAAGTTGTTTATTATTAATATCTATAACCTTATCTAAGTCATTTGTCCAAACCTTAGATTTTTAGGAATAAAATAACAATTAATAATATAATATTTGTTTGAAAAACTATTTTATGTCAATTTTGACACTATTTAGTAATTGATTTTTGTGAAAAATCATAACAGAATGATAAGTTCGAAAAAAGTTAATTTACTCAATACTAACATGTCATATTAACCTAGAAAATTATTGGAATTCATAAAAAAGTCTCAAATTATACTTATTTAGGTATTTATAATATCAATTATTCTATTTTTTTACTATTATGGTAATTACTGCATCATCATTGTGTCATACATAAATTAAATTATTTAAAGTCTAAAAATTACAAATAAAATAATATTATGTAGGAAATATTTTTAGCTTTATAATGAATATTTATAGTCGAATTTATCTTATGTATAACCCCATATTAAAAATTATTTAGTTATTAAACTTTGATTTTAACTATTTTAACCCTTCTTTAAATAAATTAATACTAAATGTCCTAATCTAATCCAAGTGGGCCTAAATGGTCATATTTTATTCCTAAGTTTGTTTTTGGTCGAATTACACTTGTCCAATAAAATTAGTACATGTGTTAGGGTAATAATAATATCATTTTTACCCTTAATTACCCTATTTACTTTTAACCGTGGTAAAAAAAGTAAAAAGTTACTATTCACCAAAAAGTTATTTTCATCTCATTGAACCACATTTTACTTACTGAAATCAACCGTGTCTCTCAGATTTTTGAAATTCCACTCACAGAAGAGGTAAAATTAAGTTTTATGAAAAAATCAGTTTTTTTAACAGCCACTTAGTAGTTTCACTATTCATCAAAAATTGAAAGTTTTCAGAAAAATACCAATTTTTCACCCTAGGCTAATTTTGATATTCTGAGTCCAAAAATGAAGTCCATTTTGAAAAATAAAATTTATAAAATTTTAAAAAGTGGTTATTACTATTCATAACGGCTAGTTTTAATAATATTTTAATAGTATATCGTTGTTTAGTGAAACTCGGTATTGCGTATGACAGAAGCTATCGAGGAAGGTCGTGATTTCGTGTAAAGCAAGCCAAGCAAGTGTTGTGTGTAGAAAAAGATTCCTTTTATGATTTATATAACATAAAAGTCTCGGGTGTTACATTCTACCCCCCTTAAAATGAATTTCGCCCTCGAAATTCGTCACTTTGTAACAAACAGATGGGGATACCTCTCCCTCATCATATCCTCAAGCTCCCATGTAGCTTCTTATAATTGGTGGTTCCTCCATAAAACTTTCACCAATCGAGTGGTCTTGTTTCGTAGGACTTTTTCGCTACGGTCCAGAATCTCTATCGGTTGTTCTTCATAAGAAAGATCTTGCTCCAGCGGTACAACTTCTGAGCTAAGTACATGTGAAGGATCTGGTATGTACTTTCTTAGGAGAGATACATGGAACACATCTTGAACTTGAGAGAGATTCGGTGGAAGCGCCAATCGGTAAGCTACCTTCCCAACACGATCCAGTATTTCGAAAGGACCGATATATCTGGTGCTCAACTTCCCCTTCTTTACAAATCTCATAACCCTCTTCCAGGGAGATATCCGTAAGAACACTTTATCGCCCACTTCAAACTCCAGGTCTTTTCTTTGGCTGTCGGCATAACGTTTCTGTCGACTCTGAGCTGCTCTTATGTGTTGTTGAATAGATCTGACCTTCTCTGCCATTTCATCAACGAGATCAGGTCCTAATAGCTTTCTTTCCCCAACTTCATCCCAGCAAGTTGGAGTCCTGCATTTCTTTCCATAGAGAGCTTCATAAGGAGCCATCTAAATACTGGAGTGAAAGATATTATTATAAGAAAATTCCACCAAAGGTAGGTGTTGATCCCAACCACCTTTGAAATCCATAGAGCAATCTCTCAACATATCTTCTAGAGTTTTAATCGTTCTCTCAGACTGACCGTCTGTCTGAGGATGATAAGCAGTGCTGAAACTCAACTCTGTATCCAGAGTATGTTGAAGACTTCTCCAGAACTTTGAGGTAAACCTCGGATCCCGGTCAGATATAATAGAAAGTGGTACTCCATGCAATCTTACCACTTCCTTTACATATATCCTGGAAAGCTGATCCAGAGAGAAATCCTCTCTAATAGAAATGAAGTGTGCAGATTTTGTAAGACGATCAACTATGAACCAGATAGCATTATTGCCTTTGGATGTTTTAGGAAGTCCTGTGACAAAGTCCATAGTGATGTTTTCCCATTTCCATTCGGGTATGGGTAATGGTTGTAACATCCCCTTAGACTTCTATCTCTCAGCTTTAACTTGCTGACAAACCAAGCATCGAGAGACATATTTAGCAACATCTCTTTTCATGCCATCCCACCAGAAGTACTCTTTCAGGACCCTATACATCTCCGTGCTTCCAGGATGAATAGAGAATGAAGAACTATAAGCCTCATCCAGCAGCTCCTTTTTTTAATTCGGGGATGGGAGGAACACAAACCTGATTCCTGAACTTTATTATCCCATCACAATCAAGGTTGAATTCAGGAACATTTCTCACCTTCTTTTGTAACTCAACATATTCTTTATGTGCCTATTTAATCTTCACATGTATAGATGGTTGAACATTCATTTGAGAAAGATAATATTTTCCCCCTTCCATTATAATTCTAAGATCCATTCTTTGTAAATCCATAAATATTGGATCTTTTGTGATCCTCATCATGGAGAAACTGGCATGGTCTTGTCGACTTAATGCATCTGCCACCTTGTTTGCTTTCCCAGGGTGGTAATGGATTGAGCAGTCAAAATCCTTAATCAGCTCCAACCATCTTCTTTGGCGCATATTCAGCTCCTTTTGTGTGAAAATATACTTTAAACTTTTATGATCAGTATAAATATCACACCTTTCACCATAAAGGTAATGCCTCCAAATCTTTAATGCAAAGATTACCGCAGCTAACTCTAAATCATGAGTTGGGTAATTCTTCTCATGTATTTTCAACTATCGTGAGGCATAAGCTATCACCATATCATTTTGCATAAAAACACACCCCAATCCCTTCTTGGATGAATCACTGTAGATCACAAACCTTTCTCCACTACAAGGCAGTGTGAACACAGGTGCACTGGATAACCTTCTTTTCAACTCCTTGAAATTTTCTTCACATTCCTCTGTCCATACAAACTTAACTCCTTTCCGAGTCAACTTAGTGAGTGGATTAGATAATCGTGAAAAATCTTTCACAAAACATCGATAATATCCAGCCAAACCAAGAAAACTTCGGATTTCGGTTACTGTTGTTGCTCTTGACCATCTTTCAATAACTTCTGTTTTTGCTGGATCCACAGATATCCCCTCTTTTGAGATTATGTGACCCAAAAATGAAACTTTTTGAAGCCAAAATTCACATTTGGTAAATTTGGCATAAAGATTCTCCTTTCTCATGGTCTTCAATATAATTCTCAAGTGATCTTCATGTTCTTCCTTGCTCTTTGAATAGACAAGAATATCGTCCATAAAGACTACCACAAATTGATCAAGATAGTCTCTAAAGACTCTATTCATTAGATCCATGAAGATAACAGGGGCATTTGTAAGACCAAATGGCATCACTATAAATTCATAGTGCCCATACCTTGTACGGAAAGTCGTATTTGGTATATCCTCCCTTTTGACCCTTAATTGATGATACCCTGAACGAAGATCAATCTTGGAAAAGTATTGAGCTCCGCGTAGTTGGTCAAATAGGTCATCAATGCGGGGGAGAGGATATTTGTTCTTGATAGTGATCTTGTTAAGTTCTCGATAATCAATACAGAGTCTCATTGATCCATCTTTCTTCTTAACAAACAGAACAGGTGCTCCCCAAGGTGATGCACTTGGGCGTATGAACCCCTTATCAAGATTCTCTTGGATTTGCTTCTTTAATTCCTGCAACTCAATTGGGGCCATTCTATAAGGTGTCTTTGAAATAGTCAAAGCACCCGGTACGAGTTCTATTGAAAACTCAACTTCACGATTCGGTGGAAGACCCAATAATTCCTCTGGAAAGACATCATCAAACTCTCATACAATGGGAATATTCGTAATCGTGAGATTCTCACCAACCATTTGAGATAAATAACCTTCATTTAGTGGAATCAAGACCCATAAGATGGAAGGAATTTCCACTGGAAGGTTATATTCATCCTTGCATCGATAGACGATCGTAGATTGATCTGGAATATGAAATGTAACTTCCCTTCTTTGGCAATTGATATGAGCTCCATGTAGAGAAAGCCAATCCATGCCAAGAATCACATCAAATTCCACTATAGGAAGGATCACAAGATTTGCAGGAAGCACTTTCCCACAAACTTCAATCGGAGAAGAATTATAAACTTTTGATGTGACCATTGTGCCATTAGGGGTTGTCACAGCTAACTCAACATCTAACTGTTGAGGTAATAAGGTGATATCCTTAGAAAATTATTCAGAAATAAAAGAGTGGGTGGATCCAGAATCAAATAAAACATTTGGTACTTTAGATTGGATGGTAAGTGTACCTTTCACCACATCGTTATCGTACTCCACATCGCTGATAGAAATTGCATGTGACTTTCCTTTGTCTTTAGCCTTAAGATTTTGTTGACGTCGACCATCATCATCAATCCTTGGATTAGGGCATTGATTGGCATAATGCCCCATCTCCTTGCACTTGAAACATTGAAGAGGAGTAGGTTCATTCTGTGCATGCCTTCCTTTGTTTGAATCATTAGACATCTTCTTCCCATCATTGCGGCATTCAAATGCCCGATGACCTTCCTTTCCACATTTGAAACATTTACTTGTCCCTTTAAGACAACTCCCTCCATGTTTCTTTCCACACATTGTGCATAAGGGAATGTTCATCTTCTTTTCAGTGTGCTCTTCAGATTTTCCTTTGAATTCCATTTTCCTCTTCTTATCAAACCCATATGATTGATGGGTTACTCCAATCTCCATCTCAAATTTGAGATCACATCGAACGATTTCCTCATATCTATTGAAGTCCCTTATGGCTAAGGCCCTTCGAAGACTTGGTTTTAAGCCACTAAATAATCGATCGATCTTACTCTTAGGTTGGATAATAATACCAGAAGCGTACCTTGCAAGTCTTGTAAAATTTTCTTCATAGGTACCAAAAGATTCATCATCCTTTTGCTTCAGTTCAAGAAACTCTTTCTCCATCTTTGTTCAGAGAATACGAGGGATGTACTTATTGAAAAATATGTTCTTGAACTCGTCCCATTCCATGGACTCAATTTCATCCCTTTGCCTCGTATTCTTAATAAGATTCCACCATTGATCAGCACCACCTTCCAAACGATACACCACTAAGATGACTTTATCATGCTCAGAGCATTGAAGAACTGAAAATATATTTTCAGTTTTACTAATCCATTGTTCAGAAACTAATGGATCAGTAAACCCGCTGAATGAAGGTGGACGTTGTCTCATTAAGGATTCAACAGAATGTTGCTCCTTCCTTTTCTCGTTTGGAAATCCTGCATGATTCATAGCTTGAGAAAGTTGTGTGAGCATGGCTACAAGATTTTTAATTCCATCTCCCATAACGTTTGGTTTCTCAGGGGGACAATCATTGCATTTCCCGTTGCATTCCGCATTAACACGGTTCCTCCGGGTTCCAGCCATTGACTAAAACCAAGAAGAATAGTGTGAACAACACTAATTATAATAGGAAAACCACATAATCAAGAATAAAATTTCACACTTAAGGTCTTATCCTAGGTTATTCATGGCCATTTCTAAAACACTAAGATTGTGTTTTATGCTTAGAATTATCCTTAGGGTTCTTACGAAGGCTTTCGCATCCTAGTTTCCAAAGGATGACTATAACCTCCCTCTGATACCAACTATAACTACCCATACTTTACATACATTGTTATTACATCAGAATTGAAGCACACTTATTACAACATTATAAAAAATCAAGAAAGGACCGTATAGGTATAGTGTCTTTAGAAACTGGGAAACATAAACAACTGGTTCATAAAGCATCTACTTTGTCTCCCATTTATTTCATCATATCTAGAGTCCCTTTTTGGCATATTCTACTTAATAACCTTCTTCCTGACCTGGGGAAATAAAACATAGAAAAGGGTGAGCTCAAATGCTCAGTAAGGGTAAACAAAAGAAATATCAATCACATCATATACATAAGAACATAACTTTTGGAAATCTTATCCTGCAAAAGAGATCATAATATCATAACACAGGATAAATCATAGAAGTAAAATGTAATCCCAATAATCATAACTTAAAACATGAAACCTTGTGGCATACACACATAATCATAGAGAATCATTTCTTATTAGTCAAGACTCATTGCCAAGACTATCTTAGTGGACAAAGTCCATTTCTGAACCGAGTTACCCTCGTTTCAGTCCTGCTTCACTGAACCGGTATAACCTACCGTTCCAGCCATGTCTATCTCATGAGATATAAAATCTTTACCCAATGCATTGGAGGGAGATATAGGTCCCACCCATCTCTTAATTATACCATTCTTATGTGTTCCACAAAATCAAAAACCATACATCATAGCATAACCCATGTAATAAAAATGGGATTCTTAAACAACATGACATCATAAAACAATTCATATAAGATAAAGGAATTAATAAAAATATTTCCATCATAACATAATCAAATCCATGTAATAATAGGGATAAAAAACAGAACCCTTTATTATCTTAGACGGAAAATAATTTTGATAAAACACTTGAACTCCATTCTTGAGGAAAATATCCTTTCTTCTTCAAATTTTTTTTTCCTTTCATAACATGTCATACGACCTTAAAATAAAAGAAGTTGATTAAAAATAAACTTTAAAACTTGTAAAGGAAGCTTCTTGGAAATAAGGTTTTAAAAATCCATTCATGCCGTATAAGTTAAAAAAACATTCTTCTCGTACTTTTGTCAGAAAAGTCAAAAAGTACCTCGTATGAAAAACGACAAAAGATTCCTTTCATATTCTTTACTAAAAACTCACCGAAGGTTAAAATTGGATTTAAACTATTTTATGTGTATGGAAACAATATTACATATTTAGGGAACATGGATGTGGATGATAAAATACTCCCCAGTAAATTCCAAAGTAAAAACAATCTCGGATAAAAATGAGATTGTGATATTTTCCCTTACCTTAAGTCCGACTTGCTTTGTAAGTGTCCGAACCTCCTGTATAATGATTTAAATAATGTTATTAACTTATTCCAGAATCATAATTATTTTTATGATATCATATATGGTCATATTCTTAGCTTCTTAGTAGTAATATTTCATTGCTACTTGTTATTCGGGTGTTTATAACTTTTTGTTCTTATGCGTGTTTTGTCGAATAAATTCTTATTCTTCTATTTAGGTTATAGATACCTCATCTCCAGAATGGTATTAGTGTAATTTATATCATATTCATTCATTCAATTCATTTATATAATCATTATGAAATGAATATCATGTAGAACGAGTCGCATCACAACGTGGAGACGGTATTCCGTACGTACGCACGAGTGATGATATCATTCCTATGATCATGGAATTGTATTGAAGTGTATGTATACTATTTCAGAATCAATATCACTTTTTAATAGTCATATATAGTCATTATTTACACTATTATACCCATCCAAGTAAGGTGGTGGTGGAAAATAGATTACACCACGGTGTGGAGACTGTATTCCGTACGTACGCACGCGCGGTGATTTCATTTTCCGTAGGATGGATAGATGGTTAAATAGGGTTGTTTTATACTTATAATAACATATCAGTATATGATTGATACTGATGTTATTACTTCATAATGAAACAACTAAATAAGAAGAAGTTGAAGAAGAAAGAAATTGGAAAGGATCGGTAATGGATATTACCTCTTCTTTGAAGTGCTTCTTTGAGACCTTCTTTTAGGGAACTAAAATTGGTCTTTGAAGAAGACCCGGACCTCTAGGATGTCTCTAGGGAAGTGTAGAGGAGAAAATGGCAGGGGTTGGCTGAGCTTGAAGGCTCAAAGTTGTGTGAGGAAGAGAGGGAGGAGGTGCCCTTTTATAAGGGAGGAGAGGGGCACCTTTGGAATAACTAAAAAATATTATTTTATTATAAAGTCATGTTCGGTTTTAAATATCTCCAAATTGATTTATTTTTAGGATAAGGTGGGGATGGGTCGAAATCCTCTCATCCAATATATTTTAGACACGTTTAGTTTCCTATTTTAACCTTATCATTTAGATTTAACATTAAGTTAAATAATTTTAATTTTACCGTGTCTTCTTGTGTTCTTATACTATAAGGTTAATAAACTTACTATATCAAGCCAAACGAACCCCAAGTTGTTTATTATTAATATATATAACCTTAGCTAAGTAATTTGGCCGAATCTTAGATTTTTAGGAATAAAATAACAATTAATAATATAATATTTGTTTGAAAAAATATTTTATGTCAATTTTGACACTATTTAGTAATTGATTTTTGTGAAAATCATAACAGAATGATAAGTTCGAAAAAGGTTAATTAACTCAATAATAACATGTCATATTAACCTATAAAATTATTGGAATTCATAAAAAATTCTCAAATTATACTTATTTAGGTATTTATAATATCAATTATTCTATTTTTTTACTATTATGGTAATTACTGCATCATCATTGTGTCATACATAAATTGAATTATTTAAAGTCTAAAAATTACAAATAAAATACCATTATGTAGGAACTCTTTTTAGCTTTCTAATGAATATTTATAGTCGAATTTATCTTATGTATAACCCCATATTAAAAATTATTTAGTTATTAAACATTGATTTTAACTATTTAACCCTTCTTTAAATAAATTAATACTAAATGTCCTAATCTAATCCAAGTGGGCCTAAATGGTCATATTTTATTCCTAAGTTTGTTTTTGGTCGAATTACACTTGTCCAATAGAATTATGACATGTGTTAGGGTAATAATAATATCATTTTTACCCTTAATTACCCTATTTACTTTTAACCGTGGTAAAAAAAGTAAAAAGTTACTATTCACCAAAAAGTTATTTTCATCTCATTGAACCACATTTTACTTACTGACATCAACCGTGTCTCTCAGATTTTTGAAATTCCACTCACAGAAGTGGTAAAATTATGTTTTATGAAAAATTCAGTTTTTTTAACAGCCACTTAGTAGTTTCACTATTCATCAAAAATTGAAAGTTTTCAGAAAAATACCAAAATTTCACCCTAGGATAATTTCGATATTCTGAGTCCAAAAATGAAGTCCATTTTGAAAAATAAAATTTATAAAATTTTAAAAAGTGGTTATTACTATTCATAATGGCTAGTTTTAATAATATTTTACTAGTATATAGTTGTTTAGTGAAACTCGGTATTGTGTACGACGCAAGCTATCGAGGAAGGTCGCGATTTCGTGTAAAGCAAGCCAAACAAGTGTTGTGTGTATAAAAAGATTCCTTTGATAATTTATATAACATAAAAGTCTCGGGTGTTACAGAACCTATGCCTAGTTCTATCTAAGGGGTTTCAAATAACTAAAGAACTTTCGCAGTGTCAGAACTGGGACAAAACAAATGAGTTTGGGCCATACTGTCTCTGTTTTTTAAGTTATGACAGTACATTTTTATGTGGCTGGTATTACCACACTCAAAACATTGGAAACCCTTAAACCGATTCTTATCATTTCTACCTTTATTTTTTATAGAACCCTTATTATACATGAACTGGGGTTCATTTTTAGCATTGTTAAACTCTTCCTAAAAACCATGTGTTTGAATATCATGAGAAAAAATAGTTGACTTAACTTCCCTTAATGTAATGGAATCCCTACCATACATCATTGAATATTTCAATGAATTAAAATAAACATCAATAGAAGTCAAACGAATCAAATCCATATCTTCATCCTTAACCTCTATGTCAATATTATCTAAATCTAGAAAAAATTTGTTGAACTCATCAATATGGGCTCGCACACAGGAACCAAGATCCATCTTAAAATTATATAACCACATCTTTTTATAATGATTCCCAAGAAAAAATTTAGTCATATAAAAATGTGCAATTTTAACTCAAATAGATTTAGCCGTAATTTCATGTGCAACTTCACACCAAACATTATCTCCTAGGGTTAATATAAGGGTACAGGGAACCTGTTCCAGTATACTAGGGTCGACGTCAACTAATGAACTGGTGGAAGGACCATCGGTAGTGATGGTCACAACATGTTTTTTATTTCTGTGTAAATAATTTTAAAGTCCATTATGAACTAGCAGTGCACACATCTTGACTCTCCACATATTGAAATCATTTTCACCATTAAACTTTTCAACTTCAAATTTAACAGACATTTCAAAAGAAAAAAAAATTACAGGCTATGATACCTTTTGTTGGTGTATCGAGATGGGTTTACTTAATTTTTTCAATGTAAACACAAATAATATTGGAGTCATTTTTATAAAAAAGTTGAAAGAAAAGAATAGGAAAAGTGAAAAAAAATTAAAGATGAATAGAGATATTTACATGGTTTAGGATTATTGGTTCTACTGCATAGAAAGAACACCACCACAAATTTTTTTTATTATGAAAAATAAGAAGCATAGAACATACCAAGAGAGAAGAACAATAAAGGAAAACCACACATGCAGACCAGAGAAACTATCCAGGCATAGGGGCCTCATCACCCCAAGAGCTATTGGTGAACTCTAGCTCAGTGATAGCAATGTTCTCCCTCAAACCAGACGGACTCACACACATAACCTTGAGAACCAGACCACAAAAGAAAACAAACAATAACATACAATATAAAATCCAGAAAAAAAGGCAACATATTACTAAACCAGAATCTCAGAATAGGATGTGGCTCTACTCAAGTCAGATGATCATGAATAATAATATTTCCACATGGTTCTTGCGAGCCCCAAAATCCCCACTAGAGAAGGTCACTAGAACTTGGTTATGGAGGCATCAAGGATAAGGTCTCCCAGGGTTCCTCTTTTCTCTTAGTTATCTCTCAACTCTCTCTCGATCAGCTAGCGCAAAAGATTAATATCATCGTAGATAATGAAAGACCATATACCACAATAATACTACAGTAGAGACGAGGTGACATCCTAACAGGTGCAATAGAGAAGGTGGGATGTCAGTGTTGGGTGTGATTTAAAATTTGAATGGAATATTTGTTTTAATTCACCTAAAAATAGGATCTCATTTTGACTTCATTTAAACAACCCTGAAGGTTTAAAAAAGGGAGGCTTATAAAAGGCATGGAAGATAATAGATGAGGCACACCTTTTGAAGGTTCCAAATCCCTTGCATATTGGAGTGGGGATTTGATGGATTCACAACGCTGAGGGATCCA
Source organism: Viscum album (assembly GCA_963277665.1). Lineage (NCBI taxonomy): Eukaryota > Viridiplantae > Streptophyta > Magnoliopsida > Santalales > Viscaceae > Viscum > Viscum album. Next base: position 1,538,424,315 of record OY728138.1, read on the forward strand.
GTAGTGATGTGCGTTGCACGGCATGGCTTCAAGTGAAGAGGGGAACTTGAGATCACAGAGGCAATTGAAATAAAGCCCGAAGTGGAGCAGAGATTTTTGCACCAATTGAAGTGTGTGATTTGTGAGACTTGTAATTTTTTTTGAAAATAAAATTACTAATTCTCGGGTGGAGTAGGCTTTTGCCTAACCATGATAATTTTTTGTGTTTTTTTATTTCATTGCATCTAAAAACTCTGACCTAACATCTGGTATCATAGGAGGTTATCCGTTCTTTCTTGCTGAATAATTATGTGAGATTCACATCCAAATATTTCAGTCGATATTGATATGTTTATTAGGAAAAATTATTTCACATTGTGGCAACAACGGGTAAAAAAAATTTGTTTTAGGAAGGGACAGTGAAAGCATAGAATAAAAAATCAGAGAAGCCAGAGAAGACTAGTTCAGATTATTGGAAAGATATGAGAGATTTGGAGATGAGCACCATTCGATTGTATTTATAGGATGATACACTATGATAGGTGATGGATCTAATAGATCCGGAGGAGATCTGGATGAAGTTGGAAGCTAGGTATAAATATAAATCTCTGAAAAATTGTTTATATTTGAAAAAACAATTGTTTCATCTTCGAATGTGAGAAAGTGGAGATTTGGGAAACTATTTGGACGAGTTCACCAGACTCTTGACGGAATTGTATTCTGTGGTGATCAAAACTGATGATAAAGGCAACATGGTGCTCGTGGAAATGCAAGAAGAGGACTAGGATTTTCTCTTGTTAGGTTCTTTCCCAGATTCATATGACAATATTGTCACTACATAGTTATTTGGAAAGGAAACTCTGAAATAGGATGATTTTATTTCATCATTGCTAATGAACGAGAATCAATGAAAGACCAATGATGATGGATCATCTGGTAATAGTGGGATCTTTGCAGTGATTGGTGGACGTAACTATCAAGGAAGGTCGATAGAACGGAGGAATGTTTCAGGGAGTAGGAGTGATCTAAGTCAATCAAGACTAAGAGGTGATTTTGTATGTTTGGAGTGTGGAAAAAAAGGTCACATGAGAAGGAATTGTGAGAAGTTATGTGAGCAGATTAAGAAAGAAGAATAAGAAGCCAAAATAGTAGAAGAATCAATTGAGGTGAATACCATGACTCAAGATGAGAGGTATGCTAGTGATTTATTGCTTACAACTGTGGAAGATGTGGATGATTCAGACTGGATTTTAGATTCTAGTTTCTCTTATCATATATGTTGAAAAAATGAATGTTTTGATAGTTATGAGAAGTATGATGGTGATATTGTGAAAATGACCAACATGTCGGAAATTCGAATTGTTGGAATCGGTATGGTGCGAGTTCGTATGTTTGATGGGGTTATTCACACACTTTCTGATGTGAGGTATCTACCTGATTTGAGAATGAACTTAATTTCTTTGGGTATGTTGGATTCCAAAGGTTATAGGTTTTCTACTACCGGTGGAGTTCTCAAAGTGATGTGAGGAGTAATGATCGTGATCAAAGGGAAGAAAGTTGGGAATCTATACAAGTTGATTCATGTAGGTGAATATTCTTTGAGTCCCCAGAGTATCATTACAGGTGATGTTCAAAAGGATATGTCTCCAAATGGCTATTTGAAAAGGAATGTGACATTTTTTCAGTTTTTCATGGCACGGTGGAGCCACAATATTTTGTTCATCAGATTTTAGCATGTGTACACTCGTTATGGGTGTGGTGGGAAATGCCAATATTGGGCATGGTATTGAAGGTCAAAATGGATGATGATTGTGAAGTATTCAGATTTTTAAATCACAGTGGAGATTGTTGGGTGTGATTTAAAATCTGAATGGAATATTTTTTTTAATTCCCCTAAAAAACAGGATATCATTTTGACTGTATTTAAACCATGAAGAAGGTTGAAAAAAGGAGGCCTATAAAATTTATGATAGACAATAGAGGAGGCATGCCTTTTTAAGGTTCCAAATCCCTTTCATATTGGAGCGGGGTGTTTACGGATTCACAACACCGAGGGCTCGAGTAGTGGTGTGTGGTGCACTACGTGGATGCAAGCGGAGAGGGGAACCTGAGATCATAGAGGTGGTTGAAATAAAGCACGAAGTAGATCAGAGACTGTTGCGCCAATTTAAGTGTGTGATTTGTGAGACTTGTAATTTTTATTTGACAATAAAATTACTGATTCTTGGTGGGGTAGGGTTTTGCCGAACCACTGAAATTTTTTGTGTTTTTTTTATTTTGCTGCATCTAAAAACTCTGGCTTAACAGTCAAGATGGTGGAGAGTGATTAGAAGAATTGTGAAGCCAGGCCGGTGTAATAAATAATAGATAAAGCGGTACAAGCGATGAAATAAGAACAAAAGGGTGACAACGAATAGGATTTCTGAAAACAAAAAAACCAAGAACTAGGGTCATCAGATAAAAGACGATCAATGACCAGCATACAACAAATCAATAGCAAATTTCCATAGTGGAAAGTAGTGGTGAAACAGGACAGGTGGGCTAAGATAACAATGATCCAACCGAGTATCCCAACATAAATCCCACAACACAACCCAATGAATAGAAGGCTCACACAGAGGTCCAAAAAACATATAATCCCAAAAAAATATTTTCATAATATAAAATAAACACAAAAAATTTATTGAAAAAAACAAATATTATATTAATTTTGTAAAAAAATTCAAAAATCTCCACTATTCCTTAATTAAAATAAAAACAAATATAGATTGTGTTATTATAGCCCTAACTAACATACCGTTAGGTTAAAATAGTTTTATTAAACAAAAAATAAACCTAATTCTACCAAATCTGCCCAATATAGATTCACTTCACATGTTCCATAGTGGCACACACACTGACCGAACCTACTCTTCGACTTCATAATAGAAAAATTTTCTTATAAAGTAAAACTAACTAAGAAACCACATTAAATGGAGATTACCCATATTAACTTTTTTTTATTCAAAAATAGAAACTCTTGAGAATACAATTTACATCACATAAGATAACCTTTCTCTGGGGTAAAATAAAGTGAGCAATAAAACAAAGAAATGATCATAATTCCATAATAAAAAAATAGTAGAAATAAACTCACAGTAACCACAAAATAAGAAACCATCAAGAAAAAATTCACTTGAGCCTAAACGTCTTAGAACTTCCCACACAAAACCCTTTTTCCCAACTGGGTTCCCCCATTAAGACAAGTGAGGCCAGTCCAAGGATTGTAGGGAAAAGGTAACCAAGAACCTACTCCTAGTTATAAGTAAGGGGATTCAAACAAGAACAAAGCTTCTGAAGTATAATAATCGAGACATACCACATGTTTCTGGGTCATACTGTCTATATTTTTCAAGTCAGGAAAATACCATTTTATGTGGCGGGTATTGACACACTCAAAATACCAGAAACCCTTAAACTGATTCATATCATTTCTTCCTTTATTTTCCATAGGACCCTTAGTATAGATTAACTGGGGTTCATTTTTAACGCCATTTAAATCTTCCTTCAAACCATGTGTTTGAATATCATAAGACAAAACAACCAACTTAACTTCCTCTAATGTAATGGAATCCCTACCAATCCTCATGGAATATTTCAATGATGTCAACAAAAGTTTTTTTATTACCAGGTAAAGAATCCACAAGTCCATTATGGACTATCATTGCACACATCTTGACTCTCCATAGGTTGGAATAATTTTCACCATAAAAATTTTTAACTTTGAATTTAAGAGACATTGCAAAAAAACAATTAAAGGATCTGATACCACTTATTTGGGTATTAAGATGGGTTTACTTAATTTGTTCGATTTAAACACAAAGAATATTGAAATATTTTTTATAATAAATATGAAATAACAAAAAATTAAATCTATATAAAACTAATGATAAACATATATATATACGTGGTTTGGACCTTTTCTCCTACTCCATGGAAAGAACACCACCACAGATTTCTTTTTATTATGGAGAAGAATAAAAAGAGCACATATAAAAAGAGAATAACAATAACAGAAACTTGCACACACAGACCAAAGAAACTATCCAAGAAAAGGTAACTTGTCATCCGAAGAGTCAGTGGTGAACTCTGGTTTGGAAATAGAAATGTTCTCCATCGAACCAAATGGACTCAAGCATTCAACCCCAAGAACTAGAATGTAAAAGAAAACAAACAAGAATATAAAAAATAAAAACCAAAAAACATCAATATATTACTAAACAAATAGATCAAAAGAGGATAGGTCTCTACCTGATCCAGATGATCTTTAACAAGAAGTGGTCCACACGGAGCTCGCGAGTCCCAAACTCTCCATCAAAGAAGGTCACTGAAACATGGGTGCAAAGGCATCAAGGCTGATGTCTGCTGAGGTTCCTCCTTTCTCTCAGTTCTCTCTCAAATATCTATAGATTAGTCAGTGAAAATAAATAAAGAAAAATAGATAAATAAATTCCAAAAACAGCAATAATACTACGATATAGTTGAGGTGACATCCTAATAAGTGCAATAGACAAGGCAGGATGCGTGGAAGACAGAGGGTGCTCAGAAGAATTACGAAGCTAGGATAGTATGATAAACAATGGATAAGTTGGGACACGTGAAAGTAGAGGAAGGAAAAGTCGATAGTATATAGGATCATCGAAAACAAAAAAACACCAGGAACTAGGGCCGTTGGATGGAAGACGATCAATAAACATCAAAAAAAAAATCAACGGAAGATATCCAAAGTGGAAAGTAATGAAAAAATAGGCCATCCGGGCCAAAAGAACAAAGATCCAACCAAGAATCCCATCATGAAGTCCACCACACAACTTAGCAAACTGAAGGCCCAAAAAACAAAGAAGCCCAATGAACTAGATTTTCATAATAAAAAATAAACCCAACAATTTTATGGAAAAACATTAATACAATTTTAATTTCGAAAAAAAAAATTAACAAATCTCTACCTTTTCCAAATTAAAATTAAAAAAAATAAAGATGGTGTTCTTGTATCCCTAACTAACCTACCGGTGGGTTTGAACAGTTTTATTTAATTGAAAATAAACCTAAGTCTCTTGAATCTGCCTAGAACAAATTCACTTAGCATATTCCATAGTGGCACATGGATTGACTGAACCTAATATTATTCTAATTAATACTAAAAAATGATTAGAAATTAAAACTAACTAAGAAACCACGTTAAACAATGGTTACCCATATTACCTTTTTTAATCTAAAAATAAAAACTCTCTAGAATAAAAATTCTGGTACATAAGATAAAATTTCTAAGGCATAAAATAAAGTGAAAAAAAAGAAAAACCCACAATTCCATAGAAACAAAATAGTAAAAACAAATCATAGTAACCAGAAAATAGGAAACCATCAGGAAAAACTCCATATAATCCAAAATAGCTTAGACCATCCCACACAAAACTCTTCTTCCCAACTGGGTTCCCCCACAAAGACAAGTGAGACTAGTCCTAGGATCACAAGAAAAATACTACAAAGAACCTATGCCAGTTATAACGAAGGGGATAAAAATGACTAACTTCCGAAGTGTCATAACCAGGACATACCACATGTTTTGGGTCCATACTATCTCTATTATTGAAGTTTGGAAAATAAATTTTTATGTGGCTGATATTCCTACACTCAAAACATCAGAAACCCTTAAAACCAATTCTTATCATATATACCTTTATTTTTCGTAGGAAAGGTAGTATACATTAACTAAGGTTAATTTTTAACATCGTTAAACTCTTTATTCAAACCATGTGTTTGAAGATCAAGAGAAAAAATAGCTAACTTAACATCCTCTAAAGTAATGGAATCCCTACCATACATCTTGGAATCTTTTAATGAATTAAAAGAATCATCATGGGAAGTCAAGAGAATCAAATCCAAATATTCATCCTTAGCCACTATATTAATATTAGAAAAATCTAGAAAAACATTATTAAACCCATCAATATGGACTCACATAGAAGAATCAGAATCCATCTTAAAATTATATAAAAACATCTTTATATACAGACTCCCAAGAAAAGAATTAGTCGTATACAAATGCTCGAGTTTATCCAAAATAGATTTAGTAGTCATTTCATGTGAAAATTCATGCAAAATGTTTTCTCCAAGTGTTAAAAAAAGGGTATAGTGAGCCTTTTCAAGTATACTAGGTTCTCCATTAACTAAAGAAATTATGGACTAACCATCGACATTGATGGTCACGATAGGTTTTTTATTACCGGGTAAAGAATATATAGGTCAATTGTGGACTTGGAGTGAACACATCTTAACTCTTCACATATTTAAATCATTTTCCGCGTTAAAATTTTCAAATTTCAATTTAAGAGACATTTTAAATCTAAAATGATTACAGGTTCTGATACCACTTGTTGGAACTCCTCCTTGGAATCATATGGTTCTTTCAACATTTATAGAAAATAAAGGGGAGTGATATTCCTAAACCATGTTCAAATAATGCATTAAATGATTCTGGTTAGGCTATATGGTTTTCTAAACCATGTTCCAATCATGCACAAGCCACTGGCTAGGCTAAGACCACCAAAAAGGTTTTTTTGGTAGCTCAATATGGTTTATCAAACCACACATAATCCATGAAAAATGGATCTATCTCTATGAAAGCACCCTCCACATATGCACTGCAGAATTATCCCTAACTATGAATGTAAACCATCAAGCCCCTAGAAAATCTCCAAATCTCCAAATTTCTTCCCAAAAACCATTGGTCCATAATGACACAAGATAACTTAAGATAATGAAAACTAAACACTCTAGTGATATGTGGGTGTCACAACAACAAATCCAATGGTAGAGATTGTTGAATCCTTTAAAAAATGATGTTGTATTTTTTGTCAATACCAATTTAATTGAGATGATATCTTATGATATTCTTCATGATTAATGGCATGTGTTGTTACTTTGGAAGTGATGTATATAATAATTAAACAGAATATGGAAGATCTTACCATGTGTGAAAATAGGAATTGGTTTTCATTCTTGATAAGACAACTATTAAAGAAATTGGCATGACCATCCCTAAAAGGAAGATCCTTTAGATGATGTTTTTAGTTTATTTGAACTATTTGAGAATGATGGATAAAGTGTTGTGTTGAGGTGGAGTGAAATATTGACATTTTAAATTTGTGGATGAAAAATGGAAAAGCAATGTTATATGTATATAAATCATCTTTGAATTGTGTACACACGATATAAAGGCTATGTAACGATGAATTGGTCTATGTAACCATCATATACATCTATATAACCATTATCTGAGGTTTCATAAGCATGAATTGGTTTATGTAGAAATCATTTGAGTTCTATATATCTATAATATGTTGTCAATGTAAGAATTATTCTTGAGGAAATATAAGAATCATCTGTGTAGACATAAATCTTTGTAAGGATGATTTTAATATTTGTGTACACATCATTTGACCTACGTACACATCATTTGTGATACAAATGTATGATTCGTTGTCTACGTACACATAAAAACCTATTTTTTTATTTTTAAAACCAAGCAATTTTATATTCAGGGAAATTATGAGGAATATTTGGAATTATTATTCTGAATATAATGAGAATAAAATCAGATGATTATTTGGGATGATCTTCATGGATTTATAATATCATGATCAAGCATGTGATCATGATTCAAGATGAAATAAATAGTGGACCATCCATGGACTGAACTGGGTGTTGAGATGATTATTCCACATTGGAAGTGATTGTTCCATGTTGGAGATGCATGAAGCAATGATTTTTTTTCTTAATCCTACCTACCTTTAGCATTGTCTACATGGACATATAAATAAGAAATATGTTCAAAGTATCTATATATATATGGAATTTTGGACTCATTTTATTATGAATTATTTGATATATAAAAATGTTTTTTATCATGAAAAATTAAAAAGTATCCTTTTGATAGAAAAGGTGAGAGGGATAGTGGAATATTGGATCTCATACATAGTGATGTGTGTGGACCAATGAGTTTAGAAACAAATGGTGGTTACAAGTACTTCATTACTTTTCCTCAGTGAATTTACTCAGTATGGCTATGTATTTATAATGAAACACAAGTAGGAAAATTTTTACAAGTTCAAAGAGTTTTTGAAAAAAGTATAGAATAAACTATTCAATATTTTAAAGATTCACTGATTAGATCAAGGTGGTGAATACTTAATCCAATAATTCATAACTCATCTAAGAGTTTATGGAATTTTTTTACAATTCACTCCTCCTAGAGAATCATAATGGAATGATGTATCTAAATGGTTAAATCTTACTGTATTGTACATGGTATGATCGATGATGATTTTATGTGGCTTCCTATTTGATTCTGTATTTTTTTTTTGTAAATTACTAAAAATATACTGAACTATGTTCCCCATAATGTAGTCTTAAATAAATATTAATGTCATAAGGACCATGAAACATCTCAATATTTCTTTTATGAATATCTAAGGCTGATAAGAATTTATAAGATTGTTGGATTAATATAATATTAACTCTAAATATGATAAGACTTTATTTTTTGTTTTTCTAAAAGAGATTGTGGGGTATTACTTTTATAATCCTATTGAAAAAAAGTTATTATGGTCCGTAGTGGTGTTTTAATTGATAAGAAACACATAATTTGAGATGTCTATGGGAGGATAGTAGATCTTATAAAATTTTAAGACAACAAAATAGTAAATGACCTTAATATGGAAGTTGAGCTAATCATGAAAAGATTTTTAAAGAAAAACTTACTCAATTTACACAAGAACCTCAAAGTTATAGTTTGATTACTGACGGAACTATGAGATATGGAGTTATCATGGAAAATGATGATGAAATAACATTCATAGGATATAAACTGACTTCCTACCATGATTCCATTGATAGTTTTTATTTAAAGAAATAGTTAAAAGTTGTGGAATTAGATATAGACTCCACGCACACGAATCAAGTTTGGAACATGGTGGGTGCACCTAAAGGGGTGAGACCCATATGGCGAAAGTGGGTTTTCCATAAGAAAATTGGCATGGATGGTAGAGTGTCTATCTATAAAACATCCTTGGTGGAAAAGGTTTGTGAGTATCTTTGACAGAGATCACATATGATCCCTTAGTAGCTAGAGTGTCATTTTCACTTTTCTAGAGGACACTCTTTGCATACATATATGAAATAGGGATTTTGTTGTTGTTTTCAACGCTAATAAGGCGGAATGGGTCACATAGTTACTCTCTTGGATAAGGATAAAATTTTGTAAAATGTTTTAGTTCAAAATGAAGAGAGTTTGATGAAAACCCTTATCCAAAAAAGTTTGGATGGATTCACAATGAGTTGTGCAGTTTTACATAAAGTCTTCATGATAGTTTAGTGCAAGTTGGATATTTTTAGATGTTCACTAAAATGTACATTCATAAGATGCATGTACACACATATATTATGAATTATATATACATAATGTTGTGTATATATAGTATACATTTAATGCATTCATATGATGCATGTAAATTATCATGCATACAATAAAAGAATACAACATATATATATATGTTATATTAAACATGAATACAATGCATTAATATACATACAATGCATATACAAACTATTTCATGTGATGCAACAACTGGTCTATCTCTCATGCACTGTTATATTAGTTTCAAAACAAATATTTTTTTCATATAAAATTTAAATTTATTCATTGAAACAATTTTATATAATATTACACACAACGAATAGTAATTCATGTGATGCACTACAAACGGGGAGCCTGAAGCTTCACCTATAAAAATTGAACAGTTATCTTCTATTGGGGGTTCATGGTTATCATGAGATCAACATGATTTATGATCATCATTTTTTATAGAGAATATAGAAACTCTCTTCATTTTAAAAGGATATTCATAATTTGTTAATCAAGGCACTGACACCCCTTCATCTTTTGTGTATTATCACAATATGATTATGGATCCAAGTGGACAGTGTACTCCCTTTGAGTTTAAAAGTATACTTATGTTGCTTTAGTGATCTTTATAAAAAATTCTCTTAGAGAAGACAATACTTACCTTTTTTCAATTGATGAAATATAGGTACTCAATTCACCTCTATTTTATTATATTTTACACATTTGAGTTCTTGGAGATATATTCAAAAACTTTTGGGATATTTCATGATACCAATGATCATTATATTATAAAATAAAATAGATTGCAAAGGTTTGAAAAAATGGAGAATCGATACACAATTATATAAATGAGATTAATAGAGAATATTTTAATGATTTCTTTGTGAAGATGAGAGGGATAAGATCATCTGTGGAGTCTATGTGGAGGCTCAAAGCTCAATTGAAAAAAAAATCCAAGAAGAATTGTTCTATTGATTAATGATTGTAACTAGTTGGTTCAAAAAACTATATAAGTTCAAGGACATACCCTTACTTGGGATCCATTTAATAATTATAATGGGGTTGTTTCCATGGGATAATAACAATGACACGTTGGGGACATAGTCATCCATAGAGGAGGCAGACCTCATTAAAACATTTGTTGCATCTATCATATTTCAACATCAGTGAGTATCATAAGAGAGTGGTGTTGAAACAATGTGAGAGTGGAGTGGATTTGAAATAACTACAGACACTGATTCACCCCACTCTCAATGAGTATCACCCTCCATGTGATCCAATAGATCAATATCGTGTTACTCATAGAGAGGCTATAAAATATTTTTTAAGACTAAATATCATATTTTTTGAGGAGGTGTTCTATTCATTACAAAATATGAATGGTGGAATAAAAATATATAGTTCAGAAAGAGGTAAAGACATTAATTCTATAGATTTAGATAATGTTTAGTGTAGAAAAAATAAATAGGGGAAACCATTTTTAAGGATGGGAAGATTAAGAAAAGTTGAGTATTGTATTTTAATAATCTCTTTAATGAAGAGTGGAAGTGTAGATTAAATGTAGATAATCTAATTATTGGTAGAGAGAAACTTGTTTACAACTATTAAAAAAATTAATGATTTTGAGTTTAAATTTTCTCTAAGAAAGATATAAAATGGTAATGTAGTTGGATTGATAACACCTTCATTGAAGTATGAAAATATTTAGGGAGTTTGGGTATTAATTTTATCACTTTGTTATATAATGAGATTTTGAAATATAAGATAATGCCCAATGAATGGAGGAAAATTTATCAAGTACCTATGTATAAAAATAAAGTAGAAATTTTAATTCATCAAGATAATAACGGAATTATGCTTATGATTCATTCCATTAAACTTTGGGAGAGAGTTATTGAATATAGGTTTTAAAGGGAAACTAAATTTTTAGATAATCAATTTGGTTTTATGCATGAATGCTTGACCAAAGAATAAATGTATTTTATTGCAGATCTAATAATGTATTATCGACTAAAGTACCAATATTGGCATATGGTATTCATTGATTTAGAAAAAAAATATGATAATGGTCTTAGAGAGGCTTTTTCGGAATGTCTTGAAAGAAAAAGGGGTAAATTTGGGGTATATAAAACTCATTAAAGACATGAATGAAGGGTGTTGAATCATGTTAGAACTCCAATAGGTGACACTATAGACTTCCCTATCTCAATAAGACTATATCAAGGATCAAATTTAATCCCATTACTTTTTCATTTGTTCTTAGATAAACTTACAAAACATATTCAAGATTAGAAGCCTAATTTCATTCCTTTTATAGATGACATTTTTCTCACTAAGAATATAAAGATATTATCAATTTGAAGTTATAGCGTTGAAGAGAAACATTAGAATCAAAATTTTTTTTATCTTAGTAAGGATAAAAAATAATATATGGAGAGAATATTTTGAAAAATATCGTCTTTTAGTGTTATATTTGTGAGATTGGGAGACGAAGTTATTTTAAAAGTTGATCATTTTAAAAATTTAGGCTAATTTTTTAATGTGAATTAGATATTAATGTATATGATTCTCATGGGATTCAAACTAGATGGATAAAATTGAGAAAGGATTTTCAGGTGATTTTTTATCACAAAATTCCAATGAAATTAAAGGGTAAATTTTATAGGATTATTACTAGATTAGCTATTTTATAAGGAGGTGTGTGTTGACCTTTGACATGACATGCTGAACAGAAAATAAAGGTAGTAAAAATGAAAATGTTAAGATGAACATGTAAACATACTAATAAGGATAATATTGGAAATGAATGTGTTTGAGAGATAATTAGAGTGACTTCGATTGGTGATAAGATGATTAATACTCTACTAAGATGGTTTGGACTTGTTAGAAGAAAACCTAGGGATGTTCAATGCCCAAAATCTGTTTTTCTTAGTGCTAAATGGTGATGATAGGCTAAGATTCCTAAAGAGAAAGTTTCTTTTATCCATGCAAAAAACACTGATAAAGTCCACCTTTATCAGCATTAAAATATGTGTTGATAAAGGAGACTCCAATCAGTGTTTTTAGCACTGATAAATGTATTCTTATCAGTTCTTTTTTAGCGATGATAAAACTAAATATATAAATATATATTGTTCCCCCACCTTCATACCACAGGCCCGATCCCCCCGCCCCCAATTTATCAGTGCTTTCTACACCCCCTTTTTTTATCATTTAATTTTACCCCCATTTATTAGTGTTGTATGCCTTTCTCACCCACCTGCATCTGGAAGAAATTGAACCACATGTCTCCTTTTCCAAATTGACTGCCCCTACCACCACACCATCCTATTTTTTAAATATATTTTATGATATATATATATATATATACATTCACATAACTTTTTTTTACTTGTCTTTAATTTTATAATTATATAAAATTAAATATTTATTTTAGAATACATTTATAATTTTTGTTATATATATATATAATTTTTCTTAAAAGAAAAATATATTTATATATACTTACAAATAATTTTATTTTTACATATAAATTTTTATAGTGTATTTATAAAATACATATTTACTGTAAATACATTTATATAATATATTTCTATGATATGTCTAAATACATTAATTTCATGCATGTTTATATACATTTATATTATATATTTGTGGATATATTAATATAAATAAATTTTTATGATGTATTTATATAATTTCATCACACACATACACACATAGTTATATATTTATCTACACATATAATTATAAATAACTATAAATGAATAAATAAAATTATAAATGATTAAATATATACAATGTATTTATCTAAATATATATTTATTATTATATAAAACAAATTTAAGTATATATATATAAATAAATTGGATAATAAAATCTATGTTTCCATATCCTTTATATATTTACATTTAAATATATTTTACATGTAAATGTTATTAAATATTTATTTATTTAATTACATTTTTATTGAAATATATAAAATATGTATATATACATGTGTGTGTTTGTGTGTATAATTATAAATAACAATAAAATATGAAATATAATTTATATTGAACACTATAATATCAACATTAATGTATTTCCTGGTAATAAATTCGGTCTCTATCAAAAACAATACAAGAAGAACCCCCTTAAACAATGCTGAAATTCCATCGAATGTTAAAAAAATTAGGGAACCCTGGTTTTGGAGGCCTTTTAGGCCCTTTTTCATCTCAAAATAACACTTACTTGAGTTCCCCTTTGGTCACCCTGTCATATAATTTTTTAAAAGCTTCAATTTGATATGTGATAGAGCCTAAACCAATATCCTGACCCAAAGTTATGGTTGTTTTATGTTTGAGTTATGTTTAAAACATATTTTCGATTGTTCATTGATTTATTGATTTTTTATTTCATCATATTTTTATTAAATTAATATTTCCCAATAATAATTAAAAATATACTTATTAATTTTAATTTCTAGTTATTTTATAAACCATTTTCACTAAATATCATAAATATTAAGTGTAAATACATATTTAGTATTACATAAATCGTATTTAAGAAATATATTATAATTATGTAAATATAAATATATTTAGATATTAATATATGATTTTTAAGTATATTTAAATAATTTACAAAATATAACTTTTACCATCACTAAAATATCATTGATCAAGGTTGCCCATTATTAGTGCAAAAAAAAGTGTTAACAAAGGTGCACTTTAATCAATGCTTTTTAGGACTAAAAAAGGTACCCTTTATCCAAAATTTTAGCTACTGAAAATAAAGACTCCCCATTTATGATCATTTTTAGTGTTAATAAAGGCTAGTTCTAAATATATAAAAATCTATATTAGTGATAAATGGAAAATTCACTTATTAGAAAAAGTATAGGTAGACCTAAAAAAACTATTAAATAAATAATTTAAGATGATTTCATTTGTATTAGTTTCAATAAAAATATGCTATTCAATTGAGCTAATTGAAAACATTTGATCCATGGGGATGACCATATTTAATTTGGTTTAAGGATTTTTTTGTTTTTGTTTTTATAAAGTGATATAAAAAAGTATGAGTTATTTATATTTTGTATTTTTATTTATCATATAATTGTGTTTAATAATTTCAATATCATAGGTTCTAGTTTATTGTTACACTACTTGATTTGATCTTAAATTTTTTTATGAAACAATATATCTAGTTTTGGTATCCATTTTCATGAGACATTATAGTCAACATATATTAGAAATTTCTTATTTCTTATGTAATGCTTTAAACAAGAGGTTAAGCCGATGTCAAAATTGGATTTTTTAAACCTACCAATGTGCATGATTTAATAGTTTATTTCATAATTCAATGATTAAATTTATGGAATGTATAATCATTTTGATTTGTGTTTTGTACAAAGTATCTTCCATGAAATCTATTTTATATTAGTTTTATGTTTTAAAAACCAAATTAAGGTATTTTTCTAATAGATGAAAATATTGTATTGATGTTGTATCATGTTAGCAATCTGTTTGTGTTGACAGTGTATTCTATTTTATTATTATATTTCCAAGCCAAAAGTACTTAGTTGTTTTAATAATTTTCTCTTATTATATGTTAATTATATAAAGGTGTTTGAACTACTGTATATTTGGTTTTAAGAAAAAAAAATTATTTTTATATCTTAATTTTATGTGGTGGCCTTATTTTAAGACTTTATTAGAATATTTTCAATGAGGCTAAAAAGTATGTCTGAAAAAACTTGTTTTGTTAATGTACTTTTCCTATTCAATTTTTGTTTTATATTTTTTATAGGTTCTTGGAATGAAATGTTTCTTTGAATAGGTAAGGCCTTTAAACTTCTATGGTTATTGTATAAAGTGGTCAGGTAGGAAAGGTAGTGATAGGCTTCGATATACATCATTTGGGGATGGATTCTATTATTTATTTGTTATGATGATCAATGAACAAATGTAAATGTCAGATTTTTGAATTGGTGTATTTTTTTCATTGATTTTTTTAAATTTATGAATATTTTTTTATTTTGATTTCATATTATTGAATTAGGTATATATTTATTCTTCGAATTTAAATTTATCATTTCTTAGTATTATTTATTTTATTATATTATTGATCATTATTCTCTGCTGATATTAAATTGATAATTATGAACCACTTTACATTATATATATATATATATATAATAAGTGTTTGGGTCCCTAATAGGTTGTTTCCAAAGAATATTTTTTATCCCAAAACAATTTGTACACCGTTTTTTGGATTAATGTCTTCTCTGGTTGGGACCCCCTACCAAGTGTCAAAACTACATTTTTTATGATAATTCCCTAGAATACCCTCTATAAATTTCTAGTGTAAACTTTCCCTGAAAATTTCCAATGTAAGAATCCACTGGAAATGTCCAGTGCGAACTCCGATTAGAAAATTACACATTAAATGTATAAATTAAATTACAATGAAGATATATTAATATATAAATAAAAAATTTAAATTTTCACAAGTAATTCTCATTGATAATTTAAAATGGAAACATTTAGTTAAAATTTTCACATGAAACGTTTAGTGTTAAATTCCATTCAAATTTTCAGTGGAAATTTTCAATGTATATTTTTCACTAGACATTTCCATTTAAAATTCATAGTTCACATTTTCATTGAAAATTTAAAATAAAATTTCAATTTATAATGTTAATTTTCAATGTTAAGTTTTCAAGGGAAAAATTATAGTTGAAATTTCATGTATGTATATACAATGATCCATGTAAATTTTCATAGGAATTTTGTGTTCTACATTTACACTATAAATCCCCACTAATATAAATCTGTACAAAAAAATCAGTTTAAATTTATGGTATAAAATTTGAATGCGCATATATATACATATATATATTCATTATAATTTTAAGTGAAATATACACTAGAAAGTAACATGTTTTAATTGGAATATTTTAATGAAAAATCATAGTGAAATTTCATAGTTTTCAGTGGAACCTATGTTTATTATTGTAAGGGAATTCTTGATGTGTTTAGTTTTTAGTGTTATTCATAGTTCATTATATGATAATTTTTTAAGTATAAATTTGGAATGTATTTGGGATTTCTTTCATTACCTAGGATCATAAGATGAAAATTTTCACCAAAAAATTTCAATTCAAATTTTCACTTAAATTAAAACAAAAAATAGATTAATACATAAATAAAAAATGAAAATTTTCACTAAAAATTTACAGTGAAATTTTGAAAAGAAAATTTTTATCTTCAATTTTTAGTTTAAATAACCAATGAAATTATAATTTCCAGTTTATTAATACACAAATAAATAATAAATAATTTCAGTGGAAAATTCCCACGTTTAATTCAACTGGAAATTTCCTGTGGAAACTACTATTGGAAATTTCCCATGTTTATTTCCAAAATATCATATATTTCTTATTATAAATGTAATTTTTTTTCAATGGGAATTTATAATACAGATTTTCAGTGTATCAATATATGATATATTAATATATATAAAACAATGTAAATTTTCACCACAAGTTTGCACTGAAAATTTTCACTACATATTTCAAATAGAATAATGTAGTTCAAATTTCCACATGAATTTCATTGAAAATTTTCAATAAATGTTTCCCTTCACCATATATTTTCTAATATAAATATACAATGTATTTTTTTGAATGATTTTTTGTAGTGGAAATTTCTAAAAAATAAAAAAATTATTGAAAAATTTATTGTTGAAAACGAAAATTTCGAATGTAATTATCTAGAGAAAATCGTCATAAGAAATTTATAGTGAAAATTTCCACCACTTAAAATTATAATCAAAATATAATAATATATAAATATAAAATGTAAATTATTAATGAGATTTTTTATTAAAAAAAAAACATAGAAAACTTTTTTGGAATATTTATGCTATGAAATTCTTATATATATTTTAGTGCATTGAAAGTTTTATTAAAAAAGTTGATGGAGAATTACCACTATAAACTATTAATGAATTGATAACTATACTAAAAAATTTATTTCCAAAATCACTAAATAAATTCTTGTATAAATATTCTATTCGAATATATTAACACATAAATAATGTAATTTTTCATTGAATAACTGAATTGAAAATTTCCTATAAAAATTTTCAATGAAAACTTCTACAAAAAATTTCTATTGTGAATTCCAACAAGAAATTTATGGTGCTAAATTCCACTAAAAATTTTTAGTTCATAATTCCACTCAAAATTTCTAGATCAAATATTCCATTAATATTACAATGTAGATATATTAACACACTAATAAAAAATGTTAATTTTAATAAACAAGATACACTAAAAATTTACACTGGAAAATTTTTGTGTAAGTTTTCACTGGAAATATTTAGTTCAATGTTCCATATAAATTTCAAATTAAAATTTTTAATGCATATATTACACTAATAATTTTCTTTTAATATTCATAGTGAAGGTTTTCACTGAAAATTTCCATTCTAATTTCAATGTATTGTATTTTTGTTTATCATTACTATTAACACATTAAAAATATATTTACTATTAATATTTAATGAAAAATTTTATTAAAATTTTATTTTATCAAAAATGTTTTTAAATATAAAATATTTAATTAAAATATAAATATTTTATTAAAATATTATATTACTTAAAATTATTTTAAAACGTGTAAAAATGTCTTAACATAAACTAATGTATCATATTTTTATTTATGTTTATCATTAATATTTTAAAATAATAGTTATTATTAAATTTTTTATATTTTTATTTGCAATTAATATTTTTTGAAAAAATTATCAATGAAACATTTTATAGTTTTTTTTAAGTTTACATGTGAGGAAGGACATTATGGTCCAACTATTTAAAATTATCTGTTTTGATTTTTTAAAAACACTATTTGACAAGGTGATTGGGTGACAAATTTTCATTTTTCTAGGTAGGGTATCATCCCACCATGTATCTGGCCCTCAGTTACACACATGAACTATAGAAGATATTTTCTGGTTGACCAATCGATGGACGTGCATTTGCAGTTATACATGTGGGTGTCGATCGATAAAATCTGGTGAGGGAAATTTGGGTGTTAGGTGGCATGTGGTCATCTAGGAGATGTTGGACCGATGGGAACACATGAGGCTGTATAAAAAATGTAAGAAATTAAATCCAAGGCTTTCATGCAAAATAAATACCAGGGTGAACTAGGTAATTTAGTTCTATAAAAAGTAGGGGTTCGAGCAACATGAGAATTTTAATGCTAAGTTGAACCATCTGTGGGGTGTCCATGTGTATGTGAGTTGTGTTTGTTTGTAACCTCTAATAACTAAAATAAATTATTAATATTTATATCAAAATATTAATTTATATAAGAATTAAATGTATTATTAATTAATTTTAGTTTATTCTATATATAAATTTTAATAAAATTATATTATATGCATTGTGTACAGTTAGATATACATACATATCCTTCCATGTTTCCCTCATACCTGGATGCTTTTTAGGTCATTGTTGGGTTGTAGGATCCTTTGGTCATGGTAATCCCCAAGTTGTCTGAAGACGCACTTAGGGTGAATCATTAAATTCCCTTGCAAGAGCGTGCAGGTGATCCTTTGCCTCTTATGGAAAGTAGAAATGTGGATAAGCAGTGGCAGTTGGGTGACAATGTTGGATATCAGGATACACTAGACAAGGGAAGATACAAGTTAGCTGAAGATGCACCTAAGTTGGAGCATGAAAAGGAAGTTGTAAAGTAGTTTGTGCATGTAGCACTTGAGGTAATTAATTTATTAGAGTCTTTAGCCAATTTTATTAAAGATAGAGCTCAACCCTCTATCATGATTTGTGAATGAGAGGCAGTGAGGCATAAGTAGGGTGTTGTTAAGGATGATCATGGTGGCTCATGGGTCACTCCAAACTGGAGGAGAGGACGTTATCCTTGAAGATGTGGTAGACATTAAGAAGCAATAACCTTGCCATTTGGTTTTCTTTTGTAAGAATGGACTGTTATTTCATTTACTGTTGTTTTTTCTTGGCGTGTGTAACAAATTCTTCACATCAAAACCCCTCATATATACCTTTATCTTTTTATTAAATAAATTTTTGAGTCCATGGCCTTTTAAGCCTATGGTTCACACTGTTTGGAGTAATTTATTATTAACATATTTTTTATTATTAATTTATTATATATTTATTTATTTATTTTAATTTATTTGTGATCTATTTGTTTTGATTTATTTATTATTCAGTTAATTATTTGTTATTTATTTATTATTCATTTAATACTATTTACTATTTATTTTCTATTTATTTTTTATTCATAATTATTATTTATTTGTTATAATCATTTTTTATTTATTTATTATATATTACTTTATTATTTATTATTAATTTATTATAAAATTATTATTTATTTATTTATTATTTATTACATGTTATATATTATTTCTTTATTATTTATAATTATTTTTTATTAGTCAATATTTTTTTATTAATGTTTTTTATTATTTATTTATGATTTATTCATTATTTATTACTTATTTATTTAATATATATTTAATATTTACTATTAATTAATAATTTATTATTTATTATTTATTATTTATTTACAACTAATTTATTATATATTAATTTATTATTTCTTTTTAATTTACTAATTTTTTGTTATTAATTTATTATTTATGTAATATTTATTATTTATTAATTAATTGTCTATTTTACACTCATTAATTATTAATTGTTTATTTATTTATTATTTATTTATTTATTTATTATTTATATATAATATATTGATTTATTAGTTATTATTAATCTATTATTTATCAATTATTAATTCATTATTTATTATTAAGATATTATTAATAATTGGTGGGGGAAGATGGTTATTGTACTCTCGTGATTCTATGGTGATTTTGAAGCGTTTTATGCAACGAGGGTCTCAATGGAGTCTCTCTGGGATGATCCAAATAATTTTGATTCGGAATTATCTACTCCTTCATTCTTGGACATGGATTCAGGGGACAAGGGCCTTTTGAATGACCAGGCTCTTGGTATGAGGGTTTCTTTTGGAAATGCACTATTGAGACCTAATTTTGTGAAGCCCTCTAATTCGTATTCCAAAGGAAATGGTATATTGATGATGATGGGCTCCTCAAATACTAAAGACTCTTACGGTGTTAGAAAAAGGGAAAACCTTACTTTTTCCCAAGTTGTGGTTAGGATAGCTGGTTGACCAACTATTGTGCCTGTAAAAGACTTCATTAGAGATAAGGATTATAGAATTGTAGTCCCTAAATTTTCTTCAGGGGACTTACGTGATGAGGCATCTGTGTAGAATCATCAATATTTTAATGAGAATTGGAGGGTCTCAAATTTGCATCCCAAAATTCAAAAAGATGGAGTAAACATCTTTTGTAGAATCTATCCAAGGCATTATTGCATATAAAGTAAAATAATGTAAGAACTTTATAACTGCACATTTATCATTTCAAGCTAAAGAACATCGATGGATTCTATCTGAGCTTAATGAAAGACTTCTTGAAATCTAAGGTTTTGATGCTTGGATGATTACATCGTTATGGGAGGACTTTTTTCGTGTCATATTTCAGAAGAAATCTATGAAATCCAGGGAAGGGGGATTTTTCCTTTTCAACCTAAAGCCCATCTTCTTTTGGGTTTAGGACTAGGATCCCACCTTCAATAATTTAAATACGAATAATTCACTTACCCAGAATTGGTTGTGAATTCCTGTCTTGGGTTTCCTTCTCTAGTGCCAGAAAATGTTATGGGAAATTTCCTTAGCTATTGGGGTTCCGATTAAGATGGAAAAGGATCCAAAAAGAAAGATATGGACACTTTTCATGTTTTCTCTTGGAGGTTGACCTCTCCTCTCCTTTGATTAAAATTGTGGTGATTTCAGCTGTTGATATTTGGTTTGACCTGACTAATCCCTATGAATAATTGATCAATTTTTTATGGGATACCACAATATTGGACATACATTTGAAAAATATAGAAGAGTTCTTTTTTGTAACTCATGCAAGAAGAAAGGGCACTCAACTTGTAATTGCAAGTGAACTCTGGACAAGGTATCCTCTTAAAATGATAATCACCTAGGGAAGGAATCCAATGGTGAATTAAGACAACAATTTTTCCTATATCTTGGACATCATGGTCATGTGGGTGACACTCCATTGGTGGGTGGTGATTAGGAAACATCGAATCTCCTAGAAATGGACCTAAATAATCAGGTACATGAAGGTGGTGATATAAAAGGTCACAAAATGATATATATTGGGCTGATCAATCTAGTTATTTTAACTAATTGGACTCTCCCAATTATTTATTTCTAAGGGAATTAATGAGAATACTCTTTCTAAAGTTTGTACTTGTATGGTATTTATAGCCTTTATGCAAGAATACAATGAGGGTCAGACATCCTTTTTTGTTCGGCATGCTACTTCATAAAACTATAATGAGGATCTAACAACCCGTTCTGTTGGTATGAAGCAAGATTATATTTTTATTTTGAATGATTATTATATGTATATATTAATAACTAAGAAGGTAGGACATCAAACCCATACAATTTTTGTAGAGTTCTTTCTATAGCATGTTGTCTATGATAGGGAGGAACCTATAATAGCAGGATCTGTTGGAATAGACCTATGTTCTATTAAAAATGTTGTATAAGGCTCGACCACTGGTGGTGCAATTGTGTGGGGTTTATTAGTGATCCGAACAGTGGCAGAATACCAAAAAACAATAGAACTAAACATGATCCTTTTAGTAAAAAGATGAAAAATATAGATTAATTCTTGAAGAATTAATGAAACAAAATATAACAAGAAAAAGGTAAAGAACACAATGATTTAATGTTCATTGCTCTCTTGGGGACCTATGTGCATGTCAAGAACACCACCACCCAAGAACGTGTTTTATTAATGCTCAAGAAATGGAAACAGATTCATAGTGTATAGAAACAGAAAAACTATATCATAAGAACCAAAGATACACCTAATATAAACAAGATTCATCAAATAAAATTGAAAGGAACTTACAGTGTTGGATGCTAACCAGTCTATCCACCCTGAATTCTTCTTGTCTTCATCTACCTGTTCTGAATGACTGGAGCTCACAAAAGAACCCAAAGCATGCAAGAGGCACTTACTAGGACTGGATAATCTTCCTCGGTTACTTGTAATGTCATAAAGAATGTTGTCGTCAAATCTCCACTAGGAGTGGTACACCAACAGTGTACCGCAAATCTTGGAATATTGAAATATTCACCATCGGAGATCAATCAACACCCGATTAGGGTTTAAAAACTAGAATATGAGGCTATAGATAAGCACCAAAGAAAAAGATATCAAAAATGAATCCCTAATGTGATAGACGCACAAGGGGTATCAATTCCCCTGAAACACTCCAAATCCTCAAAACTGAATGACCAACCAACATCTTCCACACACACGTTGTCGAACTAATCACTACTGGAATGTGGGTTTTTCCCCACACCTCTATACCAACGGTTTCATGAAACCATTGGTAAAGGATGGTTTAGGGAAGCTTTTTCCAACATTTCCTTAGAACCGTTGGTATAGGTGTCTTTGTGGGAGCTTTTACCAATGGTTCTAATGAACTGTTGGTATAGATGTGGTTTAGGGGAGTTTTACCAACGGTTCAATGAGAACCGTTGGTATAGGTGTGGTTCAGGCGAGATTTTACCAATGGTTCTAAGGAACCGTTGGTATAGGTTTGGACTTAAAATATATACCAACAGTTTTTAAAAACTGTTGGTAAAACTTTCCCCCAAATTCACAGCGGCCCGTCCTCTCCCCCATTCGTGATACAGAACCCTAAACGGGAGCAGTTTGGCGATCTTGGATCTCCTTCAGCTTCCTCTTCCTCCATCCCATCCAAGGTGCTAAATCTCCTGCCGAATCTTATCAAACCCATCCTAAATTAGGTATTTTATTTAACTGGTACCTTATTTTTATTGAAATTTATCTAATATATCAATTTTTAGTTTTGATTTTGATGTGTATATGTTTTTGTTTCTATTTTCATTTAACCTATATGTCATGATCTTGTATCGTCATTAAGATGTGTCCAATGGTCATTTTATCATTTTTTTGTGGAGAATGAATAGTTTAGGACCAGCATTAGAAGTAGCTTCCAGTGAGACCATTTTAGTATAATGGGAAACAAGATTATGATCTACAAGGGGGTGTTTGAGTTGGTAAAGGGAAAGCATAGTTTGTTACTTGTGTTCAAGAACCATAAATAGAGTGTTCCAATTAGTTGGTCATCAGTAAAGATGTAGGTAATATTTCTAGGTCCTGTTTCATGAAGTTGAATATGTGGCGCTATAGTGGTTTTGGATTGTTTGAGGTACTCTTAGTGTATTGTAAACCCTCATTTGTTCCATATTCATTTAAATTGATTTAATGTCATTTTTTTCACACACACCATTATATCCTCTCAAACTATATTTAGAGTGTATTTTTATTCTTATGGTGTTAAATATTTTAGTAAATTTCCATACTAGCTTCTTTTATCTGTTCTAGGGTTTTAGACTGATGACAGGGCTGCACGATTATTGAGGGGGTATTCTTTTCATATAAATATACCTATACTATGTCATCAAATGATTCAACTAGTTATATTACTTACATATTTTTATCAAATGATTCTGAAGGAGGGTTGTGTAATCATGTGGGAATAGAAAAAATGTAGTTTTTGTTACTGAGTGGGAATTTTAGGTGGGAAGTTGATATGTGGACCACCTAGTTTATGTGATTGTTCATACTTTTATAGAATAGATTAAAGCTATTATGTTGGAGGATACCAAGGATGTTAGGGTTTTTGTTTTTTTTATGAGGTTGTTGTGATGATACCCCCTTGACATGATGTTGAGATTGAGATAGACCAAAATCCTGGTGCTTCTCTAATTTCAATAGCTATTAGTCTGTTGTATCCAATATTGACACAAAAAATTATTTTTATAAATCAAATTTTATTGAATTGAAATCATTAATATGGCATAGCGTCAATCATTAAAAAATAATTTCATAAACTATATTGTCATTTCATCTATAAATATAATGATTAAAGATACATTATATGGATGTAAAATCATATTCATAAGATCTATGAAGAAAATTATAGTGTTTATCAACCCAAAAGTCATGGAAAAAATAATAAAAATCATATATACTCCTAAACTCAATCTTGGGAATGATTCTTTATATGACCCACTACTATTGGTATTTTTAAGTATATTAATCCATAGAAAGCAACAAAAATTCATGTAACAAATCAATTTTTCCTAATATTTGTTATAGAGAACTTCTTTATCTCTATTAACTAATTAAGATTCATTTAGTCCAAAAAATCCATAAAATACCATCATACATCTATGAAAATATAATTTTATCACCTTATAGAAATGTTCCCTGTATGATAATTATATTTCCATAAAATATTTCATAATACATTTTATATACTCAGAGGGACCATCCCACTCAAAGAACCTACCAAGATTCCAATCCATCCTCATAAGTATTTCCTCATCAAACTCTAGGTGTACAATTTCCACACCTATCACTACCCTTGTTGACAGCCCGTCCACCCCACCCCCGGACACCCGCCCACCACCTTGGACAACATGTGCCCCCTCGACAGCCCCCCCACCCTTGTTGACAGCCCACCCACCCCACCCTCGGACATCCGCCCACCACCCCACAGACACCCCCATCCCCCCGGATGCCACCACCCCATAGAAAGACCCTCCCCACCCCTGGAAAGCCCCCACCCCCCACCCATTGACACCCCTGACCCCACTGGACAGTGCTGCCTCCCCCGTGGATAGCCTGACCACCCCCCATGGACAGACTGCCCACCCCCCCATGGACACTCTAGACCCCCTGGACAGCCCTACCACCCACATGGGCAGCCTTCCCACCCCCTGGACACCCCGTACCCCCCCCCCCAGACACCCCCACCCACCCCCTGGACACCCCACTCACCTCCTTGGACAGTCCGCCCACCCCCCTGTACTCACCCTACCCCCTTGGACAGCCTGACCACCCCTGCGGATAGCCCGCCCACCTGGACACCCCGACCCCCCTAGACAGCCCCCACCCCCTGGACACCTCCGACCCCCCGGACGGCCCCACCACCCCCTAGACACCCCGCACCCCACTGGACACCCCGCACCCCCCTTGGACCGTCCCACCACTCCCCTCATCCTAATCCTACTCCTCATCCTAATCTCCCTGAAGAAGTTAATGTATAAAACTCATATACTCCCAACAAGACCCTTAAGGATTATGTATTCCTTGATCCACTCCCAATTTCTTACTTTGAAATCCTTGAATATAGGAATTAGAAATTTTGTATCTTATTTTCATATATACACTGTATTTTTTTGTATTTCTTAATATGATTCTCATATAGAGTAATGTGTCAGTTATGCTTCTATATAAGGTAAAAAAATTTCATTTACCTAAATATTTTTTTGATTAAACTTCAATATTATTGAATTGCTTTGAAATGACTTATTGCAATTTTTTATCGAATGGATAGAAGTTGGATGTACGAAATTGATCGGATTTCAACCGATTTTCAAAATAATTTGAACAGTTTTCAAGATTTTTCATTTGACAAGGCTTTAGATAGTGGTCGCATACACTGCCCATCTTTTAATTATGTTGGAAGACCTTGGTTGAGTCATGAAGAAGTTAGCTATCATATAACAAAATATGGTTTCCAAAAAACCTATTATGTGTGGTATCACAATGGAGAGAAAATGGAATCTGAAAATGTTGATGATCCAAATGATAGGACTGAATTGGAGAGTTTGATATATGATCGGTTTTTATTTATTCAGCATCATGAGAAGTAAAGGATGTCCAGCCAACAATATTTTGATACAAGCACACATGATGCATCCAATGAAAATGATGATGTTGATAGGGTGAAAATATTTAATGATGTTGCGGCGACTCCAATATATCGGCAATGTAGTAAAAAGAAAAATTTTGAATTTTTAATCTGATTGTTTCATAGGAAAACTATGTATGGGATTTCAAATAATGAAATTTATTACATTCTTACCTTCTTGAATGACTTAATTCCAAATTATTCAGATATTCCCTCAAACCACTATATGGCATGGAAGTTAGTTGATGAACATGGATTCTCAAAAAAGAAATCCATGCTTGCCCGAATGATTGCAGCTTATTTTGGGAGCAAACTGCTAAAAGAAATGATTGTATAAAATGTGGAACCTCCCGATGGAAGCCAAAAGATGATGGAACACCATCTCGTGTTCCACAAAAAGTGATGTGGCACTTTCCATTGATCCTCAAATTACCAAACCTTTTCACATCTGATGAAATATCCGTAAAAATGCGATGGAATGACACCGAGATAAAAAAGAATAATGAAGTGTTGGTTTACCCTGCAGATGAATTTGCATGGTAGAGATTTGATGCTCGATATCCTGAATTTGCAGCCGACGTGCATAATATGAGACTGGGTATTTCATGTGACGGTTTTAATCCATTTGGGCAGATTCTTACTTCGCACAGCACATGGCTGGTTTTCATACACATTTATAACCTTCCCCCTTGGTTGTGTAAGAAAAAGACTTACACTTTATTGAGTATACTGATATCTGGCCCTTCTGATCCCAGCAATGATATATATGTATACATGAAACCTTTAATAAAAGAGTTGAAACTTCTTTGGGATGTGGGTGTGCCCACATACGATGAATGTTCGAAAGACATAATTCAGATCTGTGCTGTGCTTATGTGGACGATCAATGATTTTCCTGCTTATGCAATGATGTTTGGATGGAGCACAAAATGAAAATTGTTATGTCCTGTTTATATGAAGAATAATCAATCGAGAATACTAAAATATCGTCGTATTTTTAGTTTTATGGGACATCGACGATTCTTTCCAATGAACCATCCATATAGAAACAATCGTTGAAGATTTGACAATACCATGGAGAATGACGATCCACCTCACCGTATGTCTAGAACTGATGTGCTTAACTAATTGAAATATTTCAGTTATTCATTGGGAATGGTGTAATGAAATCTATAAAGGGGAAAAATATTTCCAATGATACTTGTTACAATTGGAAGAAGTAGAGTATATTCTTTGAGTTATCATATTGGTCAACCAACTTGTTACATCATTGCTTAGACATAATGCACATTGTAAAGAATATATGTAAAATGTTGCTTTCGATTCTTTTAAATGTAACGGGGAAGACAAAAGATGATTTACGATCTCAGCATGACTTGGTAGATTGGGGATCAGACCAGAATTGCATCTTGTCTGTATCAGTGAAAATAAATGGAAAGTTCCATGTGCTTCTTATGTGATGGCACCTGCTGAAAAAAAATCAATTTCTAGAAGTTCTAGAGACTATTAAAGTTCATGATGGCTATTCAAGAAATATATCAAAACGGGTCAACAGAAAAGAGTTGAAGCTGAAATCTTTGAAGACCCATGATTATCACATCCTTTTGCATGAGTTGATTCTAATAGCAATTCGTCATCTCTTGTCCAATAATGTTACAGTCTCAGTTATTTGGTTGTGCTATTTGTTTAGAGATCTTTGTACTAAGAGGTTGTCTAAATCCTTCTTGCAAAAACTATTGGCATAGACACCATTAATTTTGTGTGAGTTAGAGAAAATATTCCCTCCATCATGTTTTACATGCATGTTGCATCTAAATGTCCATCTTCCGACTGAAATACTTCTTGGAGGACCCGTTGCTTTCTGTTCGATGTATCCAACTGAAAAAAACATGTGCACATTGAAATCATATGTTTGGAACAGGAATTATCCCAAATGTTCTATTGTGAACGTTTACTTGGCTCAAGAATATATGGATTTCTGCTCAAAGTATTTGTCTGATCTTACTATGAGAATAAACAGACCAATGAAAAATGAAGAAGAACAGTATGGGAAAATTTAACCCAGTTTTCCATCACTTCCTCAGACAGGAGGAATTTCGGGATCATATATATTGATGACATTAAGCCTTGATGAGCGAGAGATGGCACATCACACAGTGTTGTTAAATTGTGATTTGTTCGATGAGTATATCAAGTAAGTAAATTGTACATGTATCTCTTATCATAAATCTTGTAATTTTAAATATTTGTTAAACTATTATTATTTTTATCTATAGGGAACATAAATAATTGATATATAGAAAGCATTGTTCTTTATCTTTGAGGAGGAAAGATAATTTTCATAGCCAAGGGCTTTCTGCTTGGTTGAAATTGAAGGTAAAAATATTTTTGTAATAACTAAACAAAAATAATATTTAATTAAGTTTACTATTTGTTTATATTTCAGGTATCAATTTTGCCTGCAGACTCTGTTTCTAAGGAAATAAGAGCTTTGGATTTTGGTCCTAATACCATGGTTCGTGCTTGTAAATCACCTGTGATCAATGCATACAAATTTATTATCACTGAACGAGCAAGAAACATGAGAACACAGCATAATGGTGTTATGATAACTTCCACAACAGACTATTATGCCAGTTCATCGGATACTAGACCTCGTTCCGAAAATGTTTCTTATTATGGAGTCTTGGAGAAAATAATAATTTTGGATTATTACTTGCATGGTCAAGTCACGATGATGAAATGTCAATGGTTTGATTCAATGACGAGGCATGGAAACATTATTGATGATTGTGGATTTTGAGTTATTGACATGACTCGAACTCTTGCCACCGATGAAACATATGTATTGGCATCAATGGTGAAACAAGTTTTTTATTTCAAAGATCATCATCATCGTAAATTTGGTGTAATTATTGAAGTAAATCCCAGACATGTTTTTGATGATGGTAATGATGAAGTTGACACTATCCCTGCTGCAATTGGAAGCAATCCATTTATTACTTATGATGATGCCAATATCTCAATTGTCGGAGTTGATTGTGAACTCGAAGTTGTGGTGGGAAATATATAGAATCATACAGTCATGTTCTCACCTACATGGTTCACCTACATCATTCAGAGTGTGTATCCTATTACTTACCTTCAAACCACCATAAATCTTCTGTTTCTTTATGTTTTTTTATTAGAATGGTTTTTCTATATATTTTTTTTGGGTTACACATTAGTGTGTATCCTAGTACAGATGGGTGTTCCTCCACTCATCCCTATTGTGAGTATTTTATTTAGGAATCTTCTGCAAAAAAACAAAAAAAACATTGATTCAAAGCAATACCTCTACACTTTGGGGCGCACAACTATGTTAGATCATGAGAGGCAGTAGGTACGATATAGTTGTTTATAATTTTTCTTTAGTACATTCCCTTTTTATTGTTTCCTACTTAAATTATGTGATTTATTGAATATTGAATATATGATTATACTTGAACTTTATATTATTTCAATGTCATTACATAAGCACAAATTGAATATTGAAGGACGTATCCCTCGAGGAAAATTTTGTTTGCTCGAGTAGATGAAAAAAAGATGGAACTGTGGTAAATGAACCAATCCAAGAAAAGATTGTAAGTTTTAATTTGTTTATATCAAAGTTTAAAATATATATATTTAAATTTAATAATCTATTTATATTTTTAACAGGCTTCTTTAGGGGCTCTTGATGCCCAGGATCCTGACAATTTTGGGCCACAAGATCATTTATATCAGGTTTTGGGAGATGAGAACTCCAGTCGAGTACGCTACAGACCTGGTGACAATATAGTCCCAACGAGGTATTGGTCCTCTCCAGGTATCCATTATAGTACCACCGAGTTGGAACATGTCAAGGAGCATGCAAGACAGTCTGATAAAAGGGTCATAGAGTTGGAAGTACAAGTTCAAATGAGGGACATAGAATTTATGAAACTGATGAATGGTTTATCTTCATCACTTCCACCAGAGGCCAGTGCAGCTTGTCAGACATTTATGTCGTCGATGGATGCATTATCCAAAGCACCAGGTGGAATCTCTAGTGGTGGTCAAGATGATGACGTTCCTGGTGATGATGAGGATGCTGAAGAGAAAGAGGGTGAGGATAAGGATGCGGACGAGGGCGAGGATGGGGACGAGGGCGAGGATGGGGCCGAGGATGAGGATAAGGCCGACGATGAGCATGGGGATGATGATGAGGACGACGATGAGGACAGAGATGGAGGCGAGGATGAGGCTGATGATGACAGTGGTGATGGTGATGGTGATCAGGGGCAGATTGATCCATTACATTTTTGAATTCTGTATAACTCTCTATTTTTGAACCTGGTTTTCCACTCTGAGGTTTTCCTCTTCTTCATAGGGACTTTGTTATCAGATCTTTTTTTTGCACTTGATTATTATTGTATAATTAGTCTACTACCTAGAACTTTAGTATTCCTTGTTACTCTGATACCCATTTTTCTATTTTGTATTACTTAGCTTTCTTAGTTAGCCATGTATTTCATGTTTATTCATGTGGAAAATGATATGGAAAATTTTCTTTGAAGTAGAAGGATTTTTGAGTGGAATTGATATGATATTATCTCTAATGAAATTACAATTCCATGGTTATTTTATTCACACCATGACCAATTTTAATAAGGTAATGAGATATATACTGGGAGTGGTACCCAAAATACAAAAATAGATGATAATAACATATACCACTCAATAATGAAGGCGTGTTTTGTGGATATTTTTTAAAAAATAATTATTATTTTCATGAATCCTATAATTATAGGAAAGTAATGTTTCCAAACTATGTTTGAAGGATGATTGAAAGATGATAAATGAACTCAAACCATCTGGGAATTTTTTGTATCCATTTAAAGAGGTCCATGACAATATTCAATACATGATCAATCATTTGTGACGTGTACGAATCAACTCCAACTCAATCTGAGGCACGGTGTGGCTGGCACCACTCAAAGTCTCTCTCTTTTGTTTAAAATGGATACGCTTTTAAGTAAAAACAACCAGCATACGGGAAACCAACCAAACACATTAGGATTGTGTTGATACTTTAGGAAAATGATTCATGGGTCATTTGTGATGTGCACGAGTCAACCTCGCCTCAATCCAAGGCACGGTGTGGCCGGTACCACTCAAAGTGTCTACCTTTTATTTGAAATGGACAACATTTTAAGTGAAAACAAAAAATAGCATACGAAAAACTGACCAAACGCATTCAGATTCTGTTGAAGCTTTAGAAAAATGATCCATGGATCTTATTTGATGTGTACGAGTCAACCATGCCTCAATCCGAGGGTCGGTGTGGCCGGTACCACTCAAATTTTCTTTCTTTTGTTTAAAATGGATGGGCTTTTAAGTAAAACAAACGACATATTAAAAAAAGGAACAAACGCATTAATATTGTGTTTATACTTTAGAAAAACGATCCATGGATCATTTTTGATGTGTACGAGTCAACCCCACCTCAATCCGAGGCGAGGTGTGGCCGACACCACTCAAAGTGTCTCACTTTTCTTTGAAATGGACAACAGTTTAAGTTAAAACAGCAACTGACATACAAAAAATGGAACAAACGCATTTGTATTGTGTTGATACTTTAGGAAAATGATCCATGGGTAATTTTTGATGTGTATGAGTCAACCCTACCTCAATCCGAGTCACGGTGTGGCCGGTACCACTTGAAGTGTCTCATTTTTATTTGAAATGGACTTTATTTTAAGTGAAAACAACAACTGGCATACGGAAAACTGACCAAACGCATTCATATTCTATTGAAACTTCAGTAAAACGATACATGGGTCATATTTGACGTGTATGAGTCAACCCCGCCTCAATCCGAGGGCCAGTGTGGCCGTTACCACTCAAAGTGTCATTCTTTTGTTTAAAATGTATGTGCTTTTAAGTAAAAAAAATGACATACAGAAAACCGACCAAATGAATTTGGATTGTGTTGATACTTTAGAAAAAACGTTCCATGGGTCATTTGTGATGTGTACAAGTCATCCCCTCCTCAATCTGAGGCGTGGTGTGGCTGGCACCACTCAAAGTGTCTCTCTTTTGTTTAAAATGGACACGCTTTTAAGTAAAAACAACTGGCATATGGAAAACCTACCAAACACAATCAGATTGTGTTGATACTTTAGTAAAACGATCCATGGGTCATTTTTGATGTGCACGAGTCAACCCCGCCTCAATCCGAGGCACTTTGTGGCCGGTATCACTCGAAGTGTCTCAATTTTATTTGAAATGGACAAGATTTTAACTGAAAACAACAACTAGCATGCAGAAAACTGACAAAACGCATTCGGATTCTATTTAAACTTTAGGAAAACGATCCATGGGTCATATGTGACATGTACTAGTCAACCCTGCCTCAATCCAAGGGTCGTTGTGGCCAGTACAACTCAAAGTGTCTTTCTTTTGTTTAAAATGGATACGCTTTTAAGTAAAAAAATATGACATACATAAAACTGACCAAACACATTAGGATTGTGTTGATACTTTAGTAAAAATGATCCATGGGACATTTTTCATGTGTACGAGTCAACCCCGCATCAATTTAAGGAGCAGTGTGGCTGGCACCACTCAAAGTGTCTCTCTTTTGTTTAAAATGGACACGCTTTTAAGTAAAAAGAACTGGCATATGGAAAACCTACCAAACACCTTTGGATTGTGTTTATACTTTAGTAAAATGATACATGGGTCATTTGTGATGTGTAAGAGTTAACCCTACTTCAATCTGAGGCACGGTTCAGCCGGTATCACTCGAAGTGTCTCACTTTTATTTGAAATGGACTGGATTTTAAGTGAAAACAACAACTGGCATACGGAAAACCGACCAAACGCATTGAGATTCTATTTAAACTTTAGGAAAACGATACATGGGTCATATGTGATGTGTATGAGTCAACCACACCTCAATCCGAGGGCCGGTGTGGCCAGTACCACTCAAAGTGTCTTTCTTTTGTTTAAAATGGATATGCTTTTAAGTAAAAAAATGACATACGGAAAACCGACCAAACACATTTGGATTGTGTTGATACTTTAGAAAAAACGATCCATGGGTCATTTGTGATGTGTACGAGTCAACCCCTCCTCAATACAAGGTGTGGTGTGGCCGGCACCACTCAAAGTGTCTCTCTTTTGTTTAAAATGGACACGCTTTTAAGTAAAAACAACTGGCATACGGAAAACCTACCAAACACATTCAGATTGTGTTGATACTTTAGGAAAACGATACATGGGTCATTTTTGATGTGTACGAGTCAACCCCGCCTCAATCCGAGGCATGGTGTGGCTGTTATCACTCGAAGTGTCTCACTTTTATTTGAAATGGACAGGATTTTAAGTGAAAAAAAACAACTGGCATACGGAAAACTGACCAAACGCATTCGGATTCTTTTGAAACATTAGTACAATGATCCATGGGTTATATGTGATGGGTACGAGTCAATCCCGCCTCAATCCGAGGGCTGGTGTGGCCGGTACCAATCAAAGTGTCTTTCTTTTGTTTAAACTGGATGCGCTTTTAAGTAAAAAAAATGACATATGGAAAACTGACCAAAAGCATTCGGATTGTGTTGATACTTTAGAAAAAACAATCCATGGGTCATTTTTGACGTGTATGATTCAACCTCGCCTCAATCTGAGGTGAGATGTGACCGACACCACTCAAAGTGTCTCTCTTTTCTTTAAAATGGACACGCTTTTAAGTAAAAAAAATCGACATACAGAAAACCAACCAAACGCATTCGGATTGTGTTGATACTTTAGTAAAAAGATACATGGGTCATTTGTGACGTGTAAGGGTCAACCCCACCTCAATTCGAGGCATGATGTGGCCGGTATCACTCGAAGTGTCTCAATTTTATTTGAAATGGACATGATTTTAAGTGAAAACAATAACTGGCATACGGAAAACTGACCAAATGCATTCAAATTCTATTGAAACTTTAGTAAAATGATCCATGGGTCATATGTGATGTTTACGAGTCAACCTCTCCTTAATCTGAGGGTCGGTGTGGCCGGTACCACTAAAAGTGTCTTTCTTTTGATTAAAATGGATGTGCTTTTACGTAAAAAAATGACAAATGGAAAACCGACCAAAGGCATTCAGATTGTGTTAATAATTTAGAAAAATGATCCATGGGTCATTTGTGACATGTACGAGTCAACTCTTCCTCAATCTGAGGTGCGGTGTGGCCGGCACCACTAAAAGTGTCTCACTTTTCTTTGAAATGGGCAACAATTTATGTTAAAACAACAACTGACATACAGAAAATGGACCAAACGCATTAGGATTATATTGATACTTTAGGATATGTATCCATGGGTCATTTGTGACATGTACAAGTCATCCCCGCCTCAATATGAGGCACGTTGTGGCTGGTACCACTCAAATTGTATTTGTTTTGTTTAAAATGGACTGGATTTTAAATAAAAACAACAACTGGTATACAGAAAACCAATCAAACGCATTCGGATTCTGTTGAAACATTAGGAAAATGGTCCATGGGTCATATTTGACATTTAAGAGTCAGCCCCACCTCAATCTGAGGTCCGGTGTGGTCGGTACCACTCAAAGTGTATTTCTTTTGTTTAAAATGGATGCACTTTTAAGTAAAAAAATGACATATGGAAAACCGACCAAACACATTAAGATTGTGTTGATACTTTAGAAAAAACGATCCATGGGTCATTTGTGAGGTGTACGAGTCAACCCCTCTTCAATCTGAAGCGCGGTGTGGTCAGCACCACTAAAAGTGTCTCTCTTTTGTTTAAAATGGACACACTTTTAAGTAAAAACAACCAGCATACTGAAAACCTACCAAATGCATTCAGATTGTGTTGATACTTTAGGAAAACAATCCATGGGTCATTTTTGATGTGTACGAGTCAACCCCGCCTCAATCTAAGGCACAGTTTGGCCGGTATCACTCGAAGTGTCTCACTTTTAATTGAAATGGACAGGATTTTAAGTGAAAACAACAACTGGCATACGGAAAACCGACCAAACACATTCAGATTCTGTTGAAACTTTAGGACAACGATCCATGGGTTATATGTGACGGGTACGAGTCAACCCCGCCTCAATCCGAGGGTAGGTGTGGCCATTACCAATCAAAGTGTCTTTCTTTTGTTTAAAATGGATGCGCTTTTAAGTAAAAAAACGACATACGGAAAACTGACCAAACGCATTAGGATTGTGTTGATACATTAGAAAAAATGATCCATGGGTCATTTGTGATGTGTACGATTCAACCCTACCTCAATCTGAGGTGCGGTGTGGCCGACACCACTCAAAGTGTCTCTCTTTTGTTAAAAATGGACACGCTTTTAAGTAAAAACAACCGGTATACAGAAAACCAACCAAACGCATTCTAATTGTGTTTATACTTTAGGAAAACGATCCATGGGTGATTTTTGACGTGTATGAGTCAACCCCGCCTCAATCTGAGGCACGGTGTGGCCGATATCACTCGAAGTGTCTCACTTTTATTTGAAATGGACATGATTTTAAGTGAAAACAACAAATGGCATACGAAAAACCAACCAAACACATTCATATTCTGTTGAAACTTTGGTACAATAATCTATGGGTCATATGTGATGTGTACGAGGAAACCCTGGCTAAATATGAGGGCCGGTGTGGCCGGTACCACTCAAAGACTTTCTTTTGTTTAAAATAGATGCGCTTTTAAGTAAAAAACGATATACAGAAAACCAACCAAACACTTTAGGATTGTGTTGATACTTTAGAAAAACGATACATGGGTAATTTTTGACATGTACGAGTCAACCCCGCCTCAATCCGATGTGCGGTGTGGCTGGCACCACTCAAAGTGTCTCACTTTTCTTTGAAATGGACAACAGTTTAAGTTAAAACAACAACTGACATACGAAAAATAGACCAAACAAATTCGGATTATGTTGATACTTTAGGACATGTATCCATGGTTCATTTTTGATGTGTAAGAGTCAACCCCGCCCCAATCTGAGGCACGGTGTGGCTGGTACCACTCAAAGTGTCTTTCTTTTGTTTAAAATGGACAAGATTTTAAGTGAAAACAACAACTGGCATACATAAAACCGACCAAACGCATTTGGATTATATTAAAACATTAAGAAAACGATCAATGGGTCATATGTGACATGTATTAGTCAACCCCGCCTTAATCCGAGGGTCGGTGTGGCCGGTACCACTCAATGTGTCTTTCTTTTGTTTAAAATGGATGCGCTTTTAAGTAAAAAAATGACATACATAAAACTGACCAAAAACATTAGTATTGTGTTGATACTTTATAAAAAAATGATCCATGGGTCTTTTTTGATGTGTACGAGTCAACCCCGCCTCAATCTGAGAAGCGGTGTGGCTGGAACCACTCAAAGTGTCTCTCTTTTGTTTAAAATGGAAACACTTTTAAGTAAAAAGAACCGGCATATAGAAAACCAACCAAACGCATTCGG
Source organism: Viscum album (assembly GCA_963277665.1). Taxonomy (NCBI): domain Eukaryota; kingdom Viridiplantae; phylum Streptophyta; class Magnoliopsida; order Santalales; family Viscaceae; genus Viscum; species Viscum album. Next base: position 1,538,461,187 of record OY728138.1, read on the forward strand.
ATTGTGTTTATCCTTTAGTAAAATGATACATGGGTAATTTGTGACATGTACGAGTCAACCCCGCCTCAATCTGAGGCACAGTGTGGCCGATATCACTCGAAGTGTCTCACTTTTATTTGAAATGGACATGATTTTAAGTGAAACCAACAACTGACATACAGAAAACCAACCAAACGCATTCAGATTCTGTTTAAACTTTAGGAAAACGATCCATGGGTCATATTTTATGGGTATGAGTCATCCTCGCCTCAATCCGAGGGCCGGTGTGGCTGGTACCACTCAAAGTGTCTTTTTTTTGTTTAAAATGGATGCGCTTTTAAGTAAAAAAAATGACATACGGAAAACTGACCAAACGCATTCAGATTGTGTTGATACTTTAGAAAAAATGATCCATGGGTCATTTGTGATGTGTATGAGTCAACCCTACCTCAATCAAGGTGTGTTGTGGACGACACCACTCAGAGTGTCACTCTTTTTTTGAAAATGGACACGATTTTAAGTAAAAACAATCAGCATATGGAAAAGCAACCAAACGCGTTAGGATTGTGTTGATACTTTAGGAAAATGATTTTGATGTGTATGAGTCAACCCTTCCTCAATCCGAGGCACGGTGTGGCCGATATCACTTGAAGTGTCTCACTTTTCTTTGAAATGGACAATAGTTTAAGTTAAAACAACAACTGACATACGAAAAATAGACCAAATGCATTCGGATTTTTTTGATACTTTAGGACATGTATCCATGGGTCATTTTTGATGTGTACGAGTCAAACACGTCTCAATATGAGGCACAGTGTGGTCAGTACCACCCAAAGTTTCTTTCTTTTGTTTAAAATGGATACGCTTTTAAGTAAAAACAATCGGCATATGAAAAACCAACCAAACGCATTCAGATTGTGTTGATACTTTAGGAAAATGATCCATGGGTCATTTTTGATGTGTACGAGTAAACCATGCCTCAATTAGAGGTGCGGTGTGGCTGACACCACTCAAAGTGTCTCTCTTTTGTTTAAAATGGACATCATTTTAAGTGATAACTACAACTGACATACGGAAAACCGACCAAAGGCATTTGGATTCTATTAAAACTTTAGTAAAATGATCCATGAGTCATTTTTGACCTGTACAATTCAAACCTACCTCAATCCGAGGCGTGGTGTGACTGGTACCACTCAAAGTGTCTAACTTTTCTTTGAAATGGACAACAGTTTAAGTAAAAACAACAATTGACATACGAAAAATAGACCAAACATATTCAGATTTTGTTGATACATTAGGACAAGGATCTATGGGTCATTTGTGACATGTACGAGTCAACCCCACCTCAATATGAGGCTTGGTGTGGCCGATACCACTCATAGTTTCTTTCTTTTTTTTATAATGGATACGCTTTTAAGTAAAAACAACCGGCATACGGGAAACCAACCAAATGCATTTGGATTGTGTTGATACTTTAGGAAAATGATCCATGGGTCATTTTTGAAGTGTACGAGTCAACTCCGCCTCAATCTAAGGTGCGGTGTGGATGGCACCACTCAAATTCTCTCTTTTGTTTTAAAAGGACATCATTTTAAGTGAATACAACTGAAATTTACACTCATCAACGATAGTCGCAAACTCTTTTTCTTGAGTTGGGTAGTTTCACTTATGGGGTCATAAGTGATGAGACTCCTAAGAAAATACATTTTCACCATATATTATAAACAATACAAGTTCAATGCAAAATTTATCACAAATCATTATATACCAAAATCTAGGATCACAAAAAAATGGGATTTGAGCCAATTTCAAACTCTTATTCAACTCTAATAGGTATTTCTCAAACTATTCTGCCTATTAGAATTTGATGGGGAGGTAGGGGCTGTGTTGTTTGGGGGGTTGTGCATGGGTGAGGTGAATTACTACCAGATGATTGTTTTCATATGAATATTGAAATAGGTAATTGTAGTACATGACATGGTTGGAAGAGTTTGATGGTTTTATGTGTTTTTTTGGGATATTTTAGGTGTTTTTTATACTGTTTGAAGTCTGTAAGTGTATTTTGTGATATTTTTTATGAAGGTGTATAGTGTAGGGGCTACTGGAGGGCTATTGTGCACTAGAGGGCTAATGTGCAACAGTTCTGGAAAAACTCAATACCAACGTTTTAAACTGTTGGTATAAGAGTTATGGAATTCTGAAAAAAAAACAATACAAATGGTTTAGAACCGTTGGCATAAGAGTTCTGCAAAAACACAATACCAATGAATTTCAACCATTGGTATAATAATTCTTGAAAAATACAATAACAACGGTTCTAAACCGTTGGTATACATTGAGATAAATTTAAAAATAAATATATACTAATGGTTTCTGAAAACCATTGGTAAAAATGTTATACCAATGGTTCTCTTTCAACCACTGGTATATCAATAAATATAGTGGGATATACTAGTGGTTTAGATCAAACCGTTGGTATAAGGCTTTCCTCACAGTTTACTAGCCTACGGTTTGGAAAACTGTTGGTATAGCCTATACCAATGGTTTTCAAGCCTATACCAACGGTTTGAAATCGTTGGTATAACCTTCTTTTCTAGTAGTGAATGAAACAAATAACCAATAATCCATCGTGATAGATGGACAATGATGATGTAGTGGGAGGTGAGGGTTAACAATAGCTAGGGATCAAAGCAAGTCGATATCCACAGTGTCATAGGAGCTTGTGGGAAACAGGTTGACCAAAATGACAAAGCCTAAATAAGGAGTCCCATGTGGTAAAGGGGATTCCCAGGCAAAATCCCAAACATTAAATATAACTGATCATTTAAAAAATTAAAAAATCAACCTAATTTTGCATGCATGCATAATTGAAAGGGGTAGAATATACATGGCATAATTTCATCATTAAAACAAGTTCAAATGATAATCATAATTCAAAAATCTATACCATTTTCAATTTAAATTGATGATGTTATTACTCCTATGTTTATGGAATCATAATCGAATTCAACCTATATAAATAAAACATGAATTTAGAAAACACCTTGACTTTAGTCAAACTATCATCTGGGTTGATGTCTATGTGTATCTTATTAAAACACATGGTCTATAATTCCATAAAATATCTAATAAAATGTACCCTAATATCTATGTGACAAGATTTACCTTGGAATAATAAATTTATGGATATATGAATTGCAGATTGGATATCAGAATACATATTGATTGCAGAATTATAAAGTCAAATTTTCGAAGAAACACCTTTGATCCACAATGCATTTTTAACTACCTTAGTTAAGAAAATATACTTTGATTTTGTCATTGAAAGAGAAACCACAAATTTTATGTTACATTTGCATTAAATAGGATAACCACATGTAGTAAAAACATAACCAATTAAAGACTTACGAGTACCAATGTTTCTAGCATAGTCGATATCAACATAACCATAAATTATTTCATCAATATCCAATTTTTTACCATAACATAAATAAATATTATAACTATAGGATAGGTATCTTAAAATCCATTTAATGGAATGTTAATGTTTCTTCCCATACGTGGCCATGAATCTGGTTAAATTATAGATTGCATAAGAAATATCTGGGAATGTTTAAATCATCCAATACATGACACTGCCCACAATATTAGCATAGGGTATTCGATACATAAATTGTACATCATTAGTAGCTATGGGTGCCACTGTAAAATATATATAAAAATGTTTTCTAATAGGTATACTTAATTATTTGAGATATTCAAACATATATATTTGGTGTATTTTTAAAACATAATCATGAAAAGGTTAAAAAATAACGTTTTTTTTGTCCATAATTATCTCAATACCTAATATTTTCTTAGTTGAACCTATGCCTTTCATTTAAAACATTCCATTTAATTGTGATTTAACAGCAGAAATGAGATTCATATTTTTTCAAATGGTAAGCATTCCATCAACGTAAAGAAAAAAGTAAAGCATGAATTTTTTTATTACTTTAAAATATTAACATGAATTATATTAACTCTTAATGAACTAGAAAACTAACATGAATGAATAAAATTTCAATTACCACTTTCTAGAAGATTTTTTTAGTCCATAAAATGATTTTTTTTAAATGAAAACTTATTTCAATTTTAATCCATTTGGACAACCTTCATGAGGCTTCATATAAATTTTATCATTAAAATCACCATGTAAAAAATAGTTTTGACATCTAGTTGTTCAAAATGTAGATCATTATAAGAATTAAAAACTAATAAGATCATAATGGAAGAATTATTAATAATAGGGGAAACAATTTCATAGTAATAAATTCCCTCTATATGAAGGAAACCCTTAGCAACTAACCTTTCTTTATAATTGATTTTATTTCCCTCGGTTTTGTCTTATTTAATTTTAAAGATCCACTTGAAACTAATTATTTTTTATTAGTTGGTTTGTTTACAATAGTCCAAGTATGGTTTCTCTTTAAAGAGTTCATTTCTTCATTCATGATATTGACCTAATACTTTGAGTCTTTTTAATTTATTGAATGCCTATAGGTTTGAGGATCATCATATATAAGATCTTGGGTAACATGAAAGGCATAATATGCATATCATACTAGCTTAATCAAGAAGGATGCCTTCCAACCCTCTTTTCTCTGTCTCGGGATAGTTGGTAATCTCAATTAGGTCTATAGGTTCAAATTAATAATTTGAATCAAAAGTGGAAGAAGAATCATCCTATGTAAAAGGTTGTTTATAAAGTGGAGAAGGTTGCACAGGAGCCTCAAAATAGATCAGAAGCTCAGTTTTATTATCCTGTTCAAATGTTGGTTCGTTCCTACTATATGTAGCATCCTTAGTTTTAAGAGAGTAAGCCTCATGAAAGACAACATCTCTACTTGTAATGAACTTTTTATTACCAATTTCATCTACCAAAATATTTTACCCCTTAACACCCTCAGGATACCCAAAAAGGATTCATTTTAGAGCTCCTTGTTCTATCTTGTTAGTATTAATATGAGCATAATCTATACAACCAAATTCTATAAATTTGGTATAAGAAGGGGGATTACCATTATAAAGATCTTTAGGTGTTTTAAATTGATTAAAAGCATAGGGAAACTAATTAATTAAGTATACATAAGTTCTAGAATCCTCTATTCAAAAGGTTTTGGGGAGGCCTGAGCATGAAAGTAGGATTTAGACTCTTTATAGGGTAAGCTTATTCATTCATTATGTTAATCCATCTTTTTAGTGTTTCCCTAACTATTCTATGTATTTTAGCACCTTCATATTCACAAAACTGTATGAAATAAGTGAATAGGTATTCAAACCCGTTGTTTGTTCTTATTGTTTTTAATTTCCTTCCAATTATGTTTTCAACTAAACTTTTCTATGTTTTAAATGTTTTGAAAACATTAGATTTATTTTTAAGAATGTAAATCATCACTTTATTAGTGAATTCATTTATGAATGTAACAAAGTAGGAACCTCCACCATGGGAAGAATTCCTAGATAGACCCCATAGATCAGAGAGTACATATTCTAAGGGGATGTTTGATTTGAAAGTATACCTTACAAAACTAACCCTCTCAGCCTTTACCATCACACAATCTTCACAAAATTGAAGATTTCTTAGTGTGATGTCACTCAACAACCCTTTATTGTTGAGTTCTTTAAGGCCTTTAGAGATAACATGCCCTAATCTTCTATGAAAAATAACAGTATTATCAATATTGGTTTAATAGATACTTAAAAACTTCCTTGAATGGGTCTTTCCATTCAAAACATAGAACTCATTGATTAAAGATCCCTTAAAATGGTTCAGAGCTGTTGGAGATTTTAAGGTGACCTATTTCTAAACTGAGGGTAAATACTTTTTTTTATAGGACCCCTAAGGAAAAAAAGTTTCATTAAATGTTGGGAACCCACATAACATTAGTTAAAGTAATTATAGTATGTTTATCATCTTCTAAATAAAACATAACCTCTATCATCAACCTTACACCTCTTTTTGTTTCCTAAGAGTACATCTCCTTCTACCCTCTTAACCAATTCTAGAAAGAATTATCTAAAGAAAAACATATGAAAAGAGAAACCTAAACCAAAAAACCACTCTTAATTGAGTACTTGGGTGGACACATTAAGCACCTTAGTAGTTTCACAACCATAGTCTACAAGAATGGATTGATTAGTTGTTTTTTGTGCTCTATATCATACTTGAGTTTCCTACATTCAGGTTTAATGTGCCATAATTTTCCACAATAAAATAGGTTACCTTTATATCCTTAAAATTTGACCTAGGGTTTGGTTATTTACTTCCTTTTCTCTTCTATTTATTAAAATTTTCCTCTTAGTTTTATTTTGAGGTCTACCCCAAAAGAAGAATATCTCGGTCTCATGTTTGATTCTAGTATTGTAATGCATTTCATTATAAAGAAGGGATGATTTAACATCATTTAAGGTTGAAGAGTCTCCACCATATATCATCATCTGAACAAGTGTGATGTGGGAATTATCTAAAGATTTTAAGAGGATCATTTATTAATCTTTATACTCACTAAGATAACCATTGGATAAAACCTTAGCTCGCACATCCATCAACTATTATCAAATAATCACTTTCTTATAACATCTTCAATGTTTTTGTTAATTTTAATAAGAATGAAATGTAGATTTTTAATAAATAGTGTTTAAAAATTATATATACAACTTAGAAGTCAAATAATTCATAAAAATATCATCACATGTTTTTAAAACTATAATTTAAAACCAAGTTATACAGTTTTTTGAAAACCTGTTTTAAACCCAGGTTTCTAAATTTATATAAATCAAATTAAATGAAACAAATAAACAATACTAAAAAATTTCATTCTAAACTAAAACTAAATTAAATTAATAATTGTAGTAACAACCTGGGAAACCCACATCAAGGTAAACTGAATGAACTGTGAAAATATATAGTTACTCATATATATTACCCACATCAAGGTAAACTGAATGCACTAGATTATTGCAGTTAACATAACACCATCACGTTGTGTTCTCATTTTCACTTCATGATCAATTGTAACAAATTTATTCCCATTGATTATTAAATATTTTCATTCATGAACTAAATAGTTGGAACCAAAGTAAAACACTATTAATTATTGAGAAACTGAGTCAACATGTAAAATAAATACCTAAAATATATATGAATAATTCAATTAAATGAATTTATATATTTTAAGTTAATTAAAGTAATGGTATTTCCTTTGATTTCAACTAATAATGAAACTCTTTTCTATGAAAATCCTATCTCCTTGTCCAAGGAAAATATCGATGAACTCTTCTTATAATATATTTATGTTCACTATATGAAATGATAATAAAATTTTAAGGTATATGTGAACTGACATAGTATGAGATAAAATTTAAATATTCAAATTACTTAATTTATATATTTATCAAACAAACCACAGTTAAAAAAGACTATATAATGTTCCATATCCATCTATTCAAGGCTCAATGTAGCCATTGTATAAGACCTAGTAATTACTCATGTTTGGATAAGAGTTGGTAATGGGGGATGAATTTTACAATACTACTCATCTTCATTTCTCATTTTCTGGTTATGTATTTTTCTCACATAAAAAAAAGACATTGAAAAAGAATCCATATATCTTGATCCAAATAACCTCTCACAATATAACCCACAATATGATTCTTATTTATAATATAAGATTTCATTGTGCACATATTTCTTTCAGCATGATACATGCACTGAAAATCAACATGTCCCCCAAGAAGTGATTCAGTTGGAAGATGAATTGTTAAATGTAACATGAGAGTGAAAATGATGGAGGAATTTTTTTCCAAACTCACACCAAATTAATGGAACCCCTTTATACATTTTTCTCAATAAATAATTGTGTAACCTTTTATCACAAAGGTCTCTATAAAAATAGAATAAGATAATATCCTTCGTTATGACATTATTGGATAATAAATTCCTGATTGATATTAGGAATAAATTAATGATAAATGATGTGAAAATCATGAGTTTTTAAGGATTTTAGTTTCAAAACCCTTTTATTAAATCCTTAAGATATGTTTCTAGAATATCCATATAGAACCTTGATATTTGACAATTCATCCAGAAATTGATTTTTCTCTAAAAGATTCATCAAATAATAAGTACAAGGAACATTCCATTTATTTTCACTAATACGCACAAAATGGATTTATGGCCGAATACCCTAATCCCACAAGTCCCGATGAGATCGTAAATCATATTTATTCATCCCCTTAATATTTAGAAGAATTGAAAGCAAAATTTCAAATATATTTTTCTTAATGTGAATTATGTATAAACAATAACATAATAAATTTGTAGACCAATATGGAATTTCAAAAAATATTCTTTTCCTTTTCCAATTGTAAGTGGATTCGGTGTAATCATTCTTTCTCTTTTTAGATTTCATCTGAAATTTAAGCAATGAAAAACTGAAATCTTCCAATCCATTAAACACATCAGTACCTAATATAAATTGAGGTGGCAATAAAATTTAAATATTATTATCAAACCACTGGTGATTCTTCCTGTATTGGTGACCCATTGGGATGAATCGTTGATTCCCCATGAAACTAAAACTATGAATATATTTAAGCCTTCTTGATTTTGTATTCTTCATACAAATAGGACATGATAATATTCCCTTAGTGCTCCAAATAGACATAATTTTATAAGAAGAGAAATAATTTATAGTCCATATAATTATAGCATTTAGTTGAAATATATTTTTTCAAGAATAATAGAATGCGTGAAAACCCATATCAAAAAGCTACTTCAACTCTCTTATTAAAGTTTTAAAGTAGATGTCTATATCGTTTCTAGGATCAAAAGGTCTAGATATTAGTACCCTTTAGAAAGTAAAAGGTTTTTTCATACACATCCACAGAGGAAAATTATAAACATGAATAAAAACTAGCCACATGTTTTACGTAGTATGAATCTAACCAAATATATTAAAACCATCACTGGATAGACCCATCCTGACATCACATTCCCCAACTACAAAATTAGGATGTTGAGCATTGATCTTACCATGAATCATTATTTTATTTTACCCTCACACCATTGTATTAAATTGATTTTGAATTGTAAATTGCACATTTCATATCAAATTTCACATCACGTTTGGTTTAATTGGATTATTTTTATCACTAATAAAATGGGAAATATTAATTTTTTTACTATTTTGTTTTTTGTGGTGGTGATTTGGATGAAAATAGATGATGTTGAAGGAAAATGGGATAAAATGTGTGGAAGAACAAGTATATTTGTCCAAAATTTTAAATTTTTTTACGAAATACATGGATTAAAATAAACATAATTTTTTTTTATTATCCCTAACTCAGTTTTCTGCAACTCATCTCAAGACACCCAATACCAATTCATCCAACTATTGGCCTAAAAGAACCGATCTACCCAAGAAACCAGATCTTCTTGAAATCAAAATTTTGGTTATGTATTTCATCCATATCATGGGATGTATCTTTCTAAATGATTAAAAATTATTGGTGGATATATCCAAGATTTGGGGAAATAGGTTTATAGTTTTTTTAAAAGTGATATAAGATAGTCTTCTCACCCAAAACAACGTGCCAAGTTGTATTTCAAAATATGGGTGTAACACCCCACCTCCCATCATGGCAATATAAGGGTACCTTTGGAACCCCATTTTCAGTTTAGACCAAGAAGAAATTTTCATTTATTTAGGTGTCCCAAAATAGTCCTATAATCAATTTTGTGGTTCTAAATCTCCCTATCTTTATACGTAGAGTAGAGATGAATCTCGAGTTCCACAATAGCTTCCTCCTCTCGATGGCGGCCTAAATGGGGGGTGATCATTGCAAGGGAGATATACACTTAAATATTGATTAAATAATCATAATTATATTCTAGTTTGGTGTATATTGTGGTTTTTTAATTTTTATTTTAGATGTATCTTAACTTTTTTTAATTCATTTAATTAAAAAACTTTTTATTTCATAACCGTTCGATGTGTAATTTTAAGTGTGTGATGTGTGTTATTCTATATGGAAAAAATAAAAAACCTCTTCTCTCCCAAAAATTGGAGAATTAAGTGTTCTTTGAAAAACCATAAATCATTCTAATTGGGTGCAACTTGACTACATGATTTTTATGTCAAGGTTTAGTCCTATTTGCTTCGTTTTATAGGCTTTGGGGGGGTCAACCCTCAACCAAAAGAGTACACCAAAATCTAATAATCAATTAAGGACAAGAAAATTTTCAAACAGTGTAGTAACATAGAAATGATCACATGAATATCATATATTTTTGAAAAAACTTTTTTTTTATCAACTATTAATCTTTTTAAATTGTGTTATTTTATTTTTAGATTATCAATTTAACCCCCCCCCCCCACCACCACCACCATTTTTGTATGTTGTTTGCAAACACTGTTGAACAATCAAACTCTAAACCCATAAAATATGCTTGATATAAGACCTAGGGTCTTCCCTAGACTATAAAATTATCTTTAAATCATAATAATTTTGAATTATTCTGGAAATGGGTTCAAATTTTGGTGTCTCTTTTTGGGAGAGTTTTGGGTTTTAGTCTATTTTTGTAAGATATTTTTAATTTTTGTGAATATTTATTTATTTCATATTCTAGATTGCTATATATTCTTGTGTTCTGATTTATTTATTTTTTAGGATCTGTGCATGATTTATTCTACTATGGTAGATTTACCTCCTTTAAATGCAGAACTAGGGAGGATCCTACATTAGTGACACCGAGAAACACAGGATGGCCCTTTAAAGGAGGACACACCACACCTTGAGAATTTTCTAAACCTCTCTTATTATAGAACCAAACTATGAAATGAACTTAATGTGTATGAAATGGATTAAAATATTTTAATACTAAAATATCTAACCTGTCTTGATGTAGATATCCATCCTGTATGCATTCGAATACAAGGAGAAGCACCTAATTTTGAACTAAAATATGATATAATTCAATTATTAACAAACTATCATAGACTGGATGGATAATACCCATATAAGAATTTAAAAATATTTTATACTATTTTTTCAGAATTAAAACCTGCTAATGTGGGTAAAGAATAAGTAATGACTAGGGAATTCCCTTTCCCATTATAAGACACTACAAAATATTGGTTGTATTATGTCAACTCCCCAATTAGAGGTTGGGTGAACATGAAACATCTTTTTCTTGAAAAATACTTCCCAACCTCTAAAACTAAAACTATATATAAAGAAATTTGTGAAATAATGAAATTAAAAGGGGATACACTTCATGAATACTGGGAATGATTTAAAATACTTTGTTAATGTTTCCCACACTACCAAATAAGAGATCAAATTTTAATACAATATTTATGAAGGTTTAATTCCTATTGATCTTAACATGATGAATGTTGTCACAGGTTATGAAATAGTTGATAATACCTCCACCCCTTCCAAATATAAATTTTTTATTAAGAAACTTTAAGGGAAAGTGGTAAACCATAGTTCGCTACACAGAGACCACTATGTGCTAAAAGAGCTCACAGAATAATTAATCACCTAACTAAAATTATTTGAGTCAGATGATCTATATAATTACCACTATGAAGTAATAACATGAGTGTTTGGATCCTCCCTAATAAGTTCTTTGAGATGATAAACCATTCTTTCAATTATCTGGATGAATTCCTCCAAGGTGATTCTACCTTTGTTGAAGCCTTGTGTGATGATTCTGTCTTACTTGTCTATTCAAAATTCATCCTATTTAGTTTCATCAACCAGCAATACTATTTCATAAATTCTTAAAATATCCTCATTTGACACATTTGGATGAAGGAATTTTTCAATCATCACTTCCTTGGAGTGGAAGATGAGCCTCAGGCACTCTACTACCTCTTTTTTCCATCACTCCTGGTTCTCTACTTGGATCACTGCTTTCCCCATCTTGAAGGAATTTTATTTCCTTACTTCTACCTTTCTTGGCCGACCTGGTTTCCATCAGTTTAGGAAAGTGAGAGTAGTCTTTGCGTCCCATGTGTTTTTTGTCCTGGCCCACAATGCATTTCCTTGAGTCGCGCTTTTCTTTTTACCCCTTATTCTTTCTTTGGCTACGAGGACATTTCCCTTGGAAACGGTCCAGACTATCTACTGAGAGTTGGATACAATTTTCATCGCCGGAATCATCATCCTCATGCATCAATGATTGTTCTTGAGCTGCCAGGACATCAAAGTAGTTTTTCACCTCAACCTCGGGCCTTCTTTGAGAGGCCTCGACCTACACGGGGAATCCAACTTCCCTACTTTATCCTCTATGTCATTATTCTTCTTCCCTAGCTCCCAGTATTCTGAATGGAAGAGGAATTACGAATGGGGGTTTTTCGGTCCAAGGGTCCCAAGACAATAACCCCATCTTGCCTTCCTTGTCCACGGTAAAATTCTGTAGCTGCACGTAAAAAATACTTCCCCTGCAGTGACTTTATAGATGGTTCGACCTCATTTCTATATTCACCCTCAGAGACATCACAACACGGTAATGGACCTATGGGATGCTTGTATAATCATCCTATAAATTGAGATTGTTTGTCAGTGTCCTCTCATTCCCAACCTAGAGGACCCCCAGAGCCATGGACCTCACTAACTAATGTGTTCGCCACACCATCATCGATATTGCTGATTGAGACCAGAGCTCCACCACATCCACATGAAAGGATACCTCTTTATCCAATCATTCCAGTTTCATTGCCTCTACTCCACTCTATTGTAAGGGGTTGATCACAAAATCCTGCCTTAAGCAGGCTAGGACATCCATGACCAACGGCTCAGGCGCGCTTATCACAACATCCTTCACTGCACCTGGAACCACTGAAGAAGGCCACTGCATATGTTGTACTTCCCAAGAACTGACTTATGGTTCAGTCCTCAACTCCTCTCCTGGATAGGTTTGAATCCTTCCTGATTCCCATTCCTCTAAGACTACCCTGCGCACCTCCCCAGACCTGTCCAAACCAGCACTATCTGACTGCTGGATCACAGCAGGGGTGACCTGCACCTCTGGTAGTGGGTTCAACATTTTCAGAGCTCTTTCTCTATGATTACATCCAAGGATTGGATTTCCTAACTGTTGATAGACTGAGCAATACGTAGTCCAAGACTGGAAAACCACCCATTGTTTCCATCTGAATTCTTCGCCAACCGAAATCCAAATCCAATTTGTAGGAGGCTTTGAAACAATAGCCTTGACACAAACGTGAGGGTTGATAAAATGAAAAACTGTAGAATTCCTACTATCCAAACATAGAAATATTCCAACCAAGTTCCCTAATAGGATAATAATTGAAGGATTCTGAAAAGGAAGTGGGAAATCTAGGAAACTTACCCACATCACCATCGTCGTCTCATCCTGATTCATGTTGAACTTGAATGACTAGAGAAGAAGGTAAAAAATGTATCCGTTGAGATCTCGGGGAGCTCTGGACCAAGCAACAATAAGATCTACCTCTAAGGAAAAACAGACCATCAAATGTCATTGGTCGAGCAGCTCAACCACCACGCGATCTTGGAGCCCCCATGATTCAAACACGAATCTGTCAAAGGCATCTATCGAAGGACAGCGTCCCCAAAAATGAGCTACCAGCATTGTCCTGAAGAGATCCAAAGCGATGTTGAATTCATTTGAGGAAACCGCAAGCTAGGGTGAACCCTTGTAGAGTTAGGGAACCTTAAGGCAGAGAGGAATCTCCGGGATTCGAGGAAGGAGATCAGGGCTGGTTAATGGGAGAAAATTCGGGACGTTTCCCCCTCCCTCTACTGGGGGGGAGAGGGTGGACCATCGAGCATTGATGCTAGGGATCTGCCATCATCTTTTATCCAGAGTGAACTGTCTTCTTAGTTGACAATACCCTAATTACTGAAATAAACCTAATTGAAAACATGGAACAGAATAATCCAAAATTCTATTCAAGGATCTTTGTACCCATTACAGGTTTCCATGAGGTGCAAAGATATGAGTTCAATAAGAATTTAGACACAAAGTTAGAAAAGGTAAGTACCCTACTCTAATAGAATTCTCTTTCCCAAAGAAAAACCCAACCTCCTCAAATTCATTACAGTATTTGTGTCGCTGAAACCCACTATTCTAACCAATTCCCTAAACTAAGAGAAACTTTTGAGAGTTATGAGGCAATCGTTCTAGGACACACCTATAACCAACAAATTAGAAAGGAACCATACTATACATCCAACCCTGGGTGGAAAGACAACCAAGACTATATGAAAGGGGATATTCAAACCATCTTCAATAACTACAGAACAAAACAAGTTAGAGTAGTCATCCACCACAGCCTCCCATAAATCCTCAACCACCACAAAGGCCTTTCCAACAACCCCCTCCAAAACCGAGGCCTAGAAAATAAGGCATGAGGAAAAAATGACTACAAATAATATCCAATTCTAAAAAATCACACAAGAATCCACACAAGACCTAAAAAATCAATTAGAAATACTCACCAACTCAGTTGGTGAAATCCAAATCCAATGGTCTAGTAAACATCCTTCTCAGCCACTTGTCAACCCTAGGGATAATGGAATTTTTTTCATCACTATTTGGAGTGGAACTCAGCTTAAAATCCAAATGACCCCTTAAATAGAGTCATACCCTCATGAGGAAACCACTATACCAGCCATTGAAAATGTTCCAACTGAGGAATAACCATTTCCTGATAGAAGTCATACCAAAGGAAAGAGAGTTTCATTTGATAAACCTCCAAGCCAAACAATTCCTCTTCAATTTCCCCAATGAGACGCCACACCAAGAAAAAAAAAATTATACATGATAAATAAATCTTGGAAACTTTTAAAAAATTGTTGGTTAGCATCCTTTTGATTGATGTTGTAAAGAAAATTCCATGCTACTCAAAGTTTTTCAAGAGGATGTGTACACACCAAAGGTTACTTCAAGGTGATGAAAAGGTGAGAATGGGGAGGAACTTGTTTGTATTGATTGAGTTATCAATTCCAACCAAATGAAATGATCCTGGAACATTCTTGATTAGATGCACTTTTGGGTAGTATTTCATTTTTGATGCTATGCATGATTTGGGTTCTTCTATAAATGTGATGCATCACTCCAATTATTATTAATTGTAATTTGGGGAATTAAATCCCACATGAATTGTTGTTCAACTAGAAAACCAGATTACCAAACACCTTGCTGGTGTGATAGAGTATGTTCTTATGATGGTGAAAATTTTAATTTTTTCTTCCGACTTTTATGTCCTCAAAATAGAAGATGATAAGATGAATGGACATGACCCAATTATATTTGAGATACTTTCCTGAAAACTATCAAAACTGTAATTAATTTACATAATGGTACATTATCTATGAATTTTGGTGGTGACATTGTCCACTTTAATATCCTTGATTCCATGAATCACCCCTTAGAATAAAATTACACTCTCTCAGTTAATTTAATTTATGTTCACCCTTCCTCCCTAGAAACATATTTTCATTCCCCTAACCCCATTTATGAATTTTTCTCATTGATATAAATTCTAGGCAATTAATCATGCGTTGAATGTTTTAGTGGTCTAGAAAAATGTAAGGCATGTTTTTTAATTGATTATTTATTGAGAGCTAAGGATCCCATGACCATCAATGATATTTCTATTCTTGTGGAAGCTTATTCCTAATTTGAGAATGTTACCATTGAGTATGTATATGAGATCATTGAACTATCACCCTCACATTAACTCCCATCAATCCAAAATCCCTATGAATTAGAACATAAACCACTAACTCAAAATTTGAAATATTTATATATTGAGAATGGAAACATGTTTTTTGACATCATTGGTAGCTCTATCCCTCTAGAGAATTAATTATGAAAAATTGAAATTTCAAGGGAGTATAAAGAAGAATTCATATGAACACATTCTATCATTCTTGGTATTATCCCATCAATTTTCATTCATCATGTATTGTTAAGTGTTGTGAATAAACTAGTGAGGAAGGAACAACTCCAACTTAACCCAAACCTCCTCGATGATGTTAATATAGAGGTAAACAAGTTATTGGCTACTGTAATAATTTACCGCATCTATGATAGAAAATGGGTTAGTCTAGTGTAGGTAGTTTCTAGGAAAACTAGTCTTACAGTTATTAAAAATAAAAATAATTAATTGGCTCTAACTCATGTGAAGAATAGTTGGTGTGTCTATATAGATTATCATGAACTAAATTAACACACTAGGAATGACCATTTCCCATTACCATTCATTAACAATATGAAAGAGAGACTAGTAGGTAATTCCCACTAAATTTTCTTTAATGGGTTTTCTAGATAATTTTAGATCCATATTACCCATGAGGATTAGAAAAAAACCTTTACTTTCCCCTTTGGCACTTTTTCTTATAGGAGGATTCCATTTTTTCTGTACAATGCTCAATGTACTTTCTAGTGATGCATGGTTAGTATTTTTTTGGATTACCTGGGGAATTGCATGGAAGTATTCATGAATGATTTAACAGTTTATATCACCCCTTTTGATGATTATCTTAGTTGTCGTGGTTATGTCCTATATCACTATATTGATAAGAATATTTTATTAAATTATAAGAAATTCCATTTCATGGTGAGACAAGGTATAGTACTTGGACATGTCATTTCTGGGGATGGTATCCAAGTTGATAAATCAAAATCAATTAACATTTCATCGCTACCATTCCCAAAAATGTGTGGAATGTGCATTATTTCTTAGATTTTTTTAGATTTTATCTTCTTTTCATTCATGACTTGTAATATTTAACTCCCTCTCTTGATTAATCCAAAAAGAAAAAGAGTTTGTGTTTGATAAATGTTTTGGGAAAACTTTTAACAAATTGAAATGGAGTCTCACGCCACCCCTGGTAAACCAACCACCTCAGTGGGAATCACTATTTGATATCATGTGTGACACCTCTAACTATGCAGTTGAGGTTTCCTTATCACAACATGTTGATTGAGATCCATATGTCATATCCAAATCTTCACGTACACTATACCCTGCCCAAGAAAAGTCCAATACAACTGAAAAATAATACCTAGAAAGTTTTTCTTTCTTAGATAAATTATGGTCATTCCTTTTAGGGTCCAAAGTAATTTTGTACTATGACCATGTAGCCCTCTGGTATCTCTTAATGAAAATGGAATCCAAACCACATCCCATTCACTAGATTCTCCTCCTTGAGTAATTTCATTTATAAATTAGGGTTAAAAAGGAGTAGAGAATGTTGTGGCTGACCATATCAGTTGGATCCATCCATCTTCAGACATTGACTCATCCCCTTGTATTCCCATTAAAGGCGTGTTTCATTTATAAATTAGGGTGAAGACAATGTCTTATCATTCCCAGTAAAAGAGGTAACCATAGTAGTGGAGGGGGAGCCACCAATCTCCTACCGAATCTTCTGAATATTAAACTGGTGGGATAATTTCCCTTTTCTCTTACCACCATTAAAAAACTGATCTCAAATTTCATTATCCAATTCAAAAGTATCCTTAGAATTACTTTACAAATAACCCTCCTATTGAGGGTCACGGGAGACCTTCTTTCCAGATAGACCATCCATCTTGGTCCTATCCCGTTGTTGGATGCCAACATCAGTAGTACCCATTTAACCAAACTGAGTGCCCATCACATGATCCTCCTAATCCATAGACACATTAAGACCATAATAAGTTTCATTAATTAACTCAGGATATGACTTCAAGACATTATGAGAAACAACTTCAGAAAAAGAGACAGGAGCTTGTGGATCTCTATAGACGGGCCCGTAAGCAGTTACTAATGAATTTTATATATTGGAAAATGCAACAACATTAGCTTCAACTCCCTCAATAGAATAATTAGCATCATTTATTCCCTCTATCGATGTTGTAAGCTTTCCAATTTTAGGTTTATTCCCATTGAAAATGGGCAACATGATATTACAAGAATCTATGTGATGTCCATATTTCTTGCAGCTTGAGCATCTCAATCCCCTGATGTAGATGTCTCTTACATGACCAATGAAAAATAAATTAGAGAAAAAGTTAGGAAAATACTCATATTCAATTGAAAGCTAAAATTTAAAATCACCAGCAACCACGTACACTGTTTCAACCAAAGCTGAACTAAGATCCAACTCAAGAATGATTTGGTAATAGTGTCTGTACCTAGCCATTTTAATCTCCTTATCAAATTTGATTGGATTTCTAATAGCCAAAGCCATATCCCAAAAAATATTAGGGTGCCAAAAAAACCAATTCAAACATTTAACTCAGATCCATGATTGTGAAAAAGTGTTCTTGGATTGAAAGGAATCAACCCAAGGGTCCCAATCCTAAAATTTAAGGACCCCCTGATTTAAAATTGATAAACCCACCGCTCTATGACTTCAGTTTCAGTTCATGGGAAGGGAATTTTATAGGGAAAAAACCTGGACTGAATGACACCATATGCCAATTGTTAAAAACCAATACTTGGATCAACCGATTCCTATGTTCTTTAAGCATCCAACCATCATTCTTCGGTTTAGAGGTAATCCTCGTGATGATTGAATTTTTACAAACCTCAATTATTTCTACACAAAAAATTAGGTGTTTCCTCAAAAAACACAAGATAACCATTCTTCGATATTCGATTGTTGGCAACAAGTGAGCCACTCTGAAAACTAGGAAAAAATTTGTCACCAACAGGGGCTCTTTCCCATATTGTAGCCATAGCCTTCAAGCACCCCCTTTTCCAAATCCACAGGATTAAAGGAAAAAAGGAATCCTCTCCAAATCTTGAAAAGCATCGGATGAAACCAGAATCCTGGTGCCCAAACCAGAAGCAGCATGTGTCTTCATTAGTGGACCAAAAAATACATCTATTGGATTGAAGAAATTGTCTAAAGTCAATATTCTCAAGGAAAATCACACTAATCCCCATTGGAAAAGAGTGAGAGACTCTCGAGCCCAACCATCCTCTCCCCCTCATATATATTTATGTTGATATTAAATAATTTAAAATATATGTACATGTACAATTGCATGTATGTATGTGTATGTGTGTGTATACATTTGTGTATGTATATGTGCATGTAGATGTGTATGTGTACAAATGTATTTTTGTAATTCACTTAAATGCTATGAATTCACATTTTAATATTTTTGTGATTTTTTAATTTGATTTATTCACTTATTATTATATATTAATTAATAATGCTAAATATATATTTAATATTTTATAATATTTATTTATACATATCTTTATTTACAATACATGTAATATTTTCAATATGTTTGTAATTTATATTAACAATATTTATTCGTTTTTATTTATTAAGTTGTAACATTTAAAATATATTTGAAATTTCTATAATTAATATATTTAAATGATTTCTTATTAGTTTTATAATTTAAATATTTAATTATACAATTATATATATATATATAATTTTCTTAAAATGTTATTTATAAAATTTTAAAAAATATGTATATATTTAATTATTTTTAATATTTATTTATACATATCTTTATTTACTATACATGTAATATTTTCAATATGTTTGTAATTTATATGAATAATATTCATTCGTTTTTATTTATTAAGTTGTGAGATTTAAAATATGGTTGAAATTTATATAATTAATATATTTAAATTATTTTTTAATAGTTTTATACTTTAAATATTTAATTATACAATTATAAATATATATAATTTTCTTAAAATTCTATGTATAAAATTTCAAAAAAATAAATATTTATTAAAATAATTATAAAATAATAATAAATATATTAATTGTATTTATAATTACATATTAATAAATATAAATTAATATAAATATATTTATAATTATATATAAATACTTTTTGAATTATATTTATTTAAAATTATATATATTAGGTGCTTGGGGGCACAATTACATTCAAAAACACACACACAACACACAAAGGACGAAAAGGCAGGTCATAACCCCCCAAGGGGATATCCGCCATGGTGGCCAGCGAGTTGATGACAGGGATTGAGGCGGCATGGGCGTGGGGACATGCAGCGCATGCATGGGTTGGCCCCATATCGAAGGTTGGTTAGCCAGGTCTGATTGCTGATGAAGATTGGATGTCCGGCTGTGTTTGATAGTGTTGTTAGCGGCTATTTTCAGTGGGGGTGTTAACGGTTGCGTAGTAACGAGCTTTGAATAAATGGGGGCTAGGGGCCAAGAGGATATTGGGTCTATAGGCCTTAATCACATGGGCCTCACGCCATGAAGGTGGGTCTTTGACAATCAATTTGCAAGGACCTGCGGGCATATATAATAATAAATAAAGGAGCTCCATGAGTGGGATAATCCTGGGCGGATATGACCCACCTTTCAGACTTTATAGGTGTGAGGTGTGTGCGCGTTTCATTATAATCGTACCGTCAAGTACGTAATATACTTGTATAATTATATAAATATATTAATAAATATATATATTTTTTCAAATATATTTATTTATAAATATAATTAAAATAATTGTATAGATTTAAATAATAATAAATTATAATAAATGTATTTAAATAAAAAAATATTTATTATATTTATATAATTATAGGTATTTGGGGCTGCAATTACAATGAAACATATAGGCACACAACTTACCCTATAGACGGATGGGTAGATCATAGCCCCTTAGGGATAATCCAACCATTATATAGCCCCATGTTGACCTCCTTTTTTATTTATTGGCCTGAATACCCTTACAATATAATCCCGGAAAAGGCCCATACAGACAACTCGTTGGACACAGACCACCATGGCCCATAGGGCCCATGAACCTAAACTTGGAACCACCATAGGTTTTGTCTCCACCATACCAGACCTCCCATGTGAAGACCTATGATCCATACCCCACCCCACCATGCGTTGTGCGATCACTATTGGCGCCGCCAAACCAATGTCTCACAATGTCTCACCAGAGGCCATGACAAACTACCAAAGACAACCGCCAAACCACCGCCACCGCTATCGAGTGGAGGTTCTCCAATCCCAAACACTAGTCAACAAAAGCATACCGCAGCACCAGTGTCAGGTCATTGCGGAGCTCTACTGAGGTGACGCCCTTCTATGCCAAATTCATGGATAACGGATCAAGGCATCCTCAGGGAAGGATTGCCACCGCCACCACCTGTTGGTCAATCATCAGTAGTGCCAAAAACATCAATGATGAGAGTGGCTTCCTCTCCTATGACCTCCATCCTACCGTCCCACGTGTTCGCCACCATCCATGGAAGCACAATGACTTATAGTCACAATAATTGATATCAAGCCCGTCGGTATCCCATTCCACCATCAGTAGCCATCAACATCATCAAACCGTCACAATGCCATTGTCTCACTACTATGAAGAATCCCTTTGTCCTCTCCCTTGTACGTGCAACCAGTTGTGCTTCCCTAGCTCCTCCATTGCAATATGCCAACCTCCTACCTCCATGTCAGGATCCACATCACCTGTATCAAGAAGGGCTCCCACCACAACATAGCCATAAGCGGCCCACCAAACACCAACCCCAAATATATATATATGGATTAAATATCTTGTTTAATATATGGAGGAGCGAGAGAGGAGCTCACTAGAAATCCCTAGATATCGAGTATGTCATGATCATCCGAGAATCCTTAATCGGTTCTCCTATGTCTCTAGCCTTCAAATCCCACATCAAGAGTCTAAGATCTCAAAGGAGAAAGATGGATATGTTTTTCTTGGTCTCTTTTCACTCTAGGGGTTTTTTGGGGGTTCCTTTTCCCTAATTGAGGACTGGGTTACACAACAGGTGATCAGGAAAGGCAATACCACTCACGTATATGAATCAGATGGTGTTATCTCTGAAATGATAGAGCTATGAAATCATCCCTTCAATGCACATATCACTTTGTCAAAAGGTTTGAAACAATGTAAGATCTTTGATTTTTTTACCCCATTGACATCAATTTGGGTGTTTTTTTATTTGTGTTTCTATTCAGTCAGAGCATGTTCCATGTGCTTCCCCCCTCTATTGAGTTGAAATGACAAGCATGGAGTATAACTTCTCTTAATCGTAGGCTAGGAATTCTGGAGATCCCCAACTGGAGTTTGAATTTCAATTTTCATAATTTTAAGGAAACTTTTTCTCAAGTCTGGTCAAGATTTATGGACTGAATTGGGTGTTATGGAACCCTGAAATATTTTATGACATTTCTTCCACTCTTGGGATACAAAAAATAATGGAAAATGTTATTAAAATGGTTTTTTGGACACTTTTCTCAGGTTTTGGTTGAAATTGATTTTAGTTCTACCTGTATTAACAAAGTGGTTCTTTAACACTTCTAGATGATGATTTATTGATGATTGAATATTAAAGGATCCCAGTTTTTTATGATTATTTTGGAATTATTGGTCATCTCATATCCGTTTTAGGGGTGAGCTTGTATGTTCCAATTGTCATATGAGAAGACATGATCTTTTACATTGTGATAAAATGAGAGGTGAAGGCATGGATTAGTGTTCTAATGTTCATCATAAAAAATATTATGTTGTCACCCCACTACCCACTTTGGAGCAGGCCCAACCTCTTGTTGAGGTTCCTTTGTAGGAGGATCCTCTGTTGGGTAATACTGGATCATTTCTTTGGGGGGAGGGGTGTGTTGGGTATGACAACTCTAGGTTTTATTCCTCCCCATGGTATGCTTCAAATTAGTTGGATATTTGTAATCCTAATATGATCTGGGAAGATTCTATTTATGATGATCATGTGCCCATTACAGTGGGTTCTTTTAAAGATGCCTTATATAAAGGTCTAATTGATGAAAGTGATGATGATGTCTCTGATGACAGCCAGGATACCAAGGAAAACTCAGGCTCGGATGATGTTGATTATAATTTATGGAATGAAGGTAAGATGCATGCTTCCAAAAACCATAAAGGAAAATCCAAAGTTGAAGCTTCCACTTCAATGGAGGAGATACATAATAGTACACCTGCTTCATTTTGGATAACCAATATGAAATTTTAAGGTATGTTATTGACATTGAAAATAGGTGGAACCTATGAATATTTATTTTACTTATATTAATAAAGATCTTTGGTTTTTAGGATCTAAAGGTAAGAAGGAATCTCTTGAATCTGCATCTTGTGATAGAGTTTCGATTGATTCAAATGATAATACCAAGGATAGGAAATTAATTTCGATTTCAAGTGGTGTGAAAGCTCTAATAGTAACTACACCTCCTATTTTACCCATGTCTATGGTGGAGAAAATAAATAGAGTAGATGGATCACAATAGGTGGGCATGGACCTGCTCTGTAGGGATTTAAAAACCCAGTAGTCAAGTGGGATGGTTCCAAAAACTGCTCAGAGCATAATTTCTCAGCATGAAACGTATTCTATCTATTCGGATGTTGTCAATGTAGAGGAAATTTATGACCAAGTCAGCTAGTACTTAAACACTCAATGGGTGAATGGGTTGATCCTAAAGCATGCATTGATTAGTGAGGCTCACCATATAGTAGTTTTTTCCCTTTGGATGGACGTAATGCACATGAAAATTCAAAGTCCACTATTGGAAAGAAAGTGACTAATTTGGTTTTTGAGCTTACTCCAGAAAAGGAGTTCTGAATTGAGGATGTTTTATTACCTATGATATCTCGTGCTTTTTTATTTATACTGGTGTTTGTGTTGTTTTTCAGAAGGACTATTGAGGATTTTTATGTTCCTTCCTTCTTGTTTATGCTCTTGATTTAATAATAAGGTCCTTTGAGTCTCAACCCTTTCAAAAATAAATAAATATAATTATATAAATATATATAATTATATTAATATATATAATTATATAAATATATTTATAAATATAATCAAATATTTGTAATTATATATAAATTATTTTAAATATATTTATTTCCAATTATAAATATAAATAAATAAAACTTCAATTATAATAAATATATTTAAATAATAAATATATTTATTATATTTATAATTAGAAGATGGGGTTCAGTGGGCTTTCCCCTATAGGTGATGACAATGGCATTTAATCCCTATTTCAACGATGACATTCACCAATTATTTGTCAGATTGGAATGGGTTCCTCACTAGTGGACTTTGAAATAAGAGATCTTTCAAAGGTGATCCCTCAGATAACGAGGCATGTGTTGTGAATTTGTTGAAGTACGTTTATTTTCACCATCGATTTGACTCTTACAGGGATTTTATTATTCAAAGAATCATGAAGAAAGTATCCAAGGTTCATGTTGAAGGGAACTCTAATGCCATCTCGAAAAGACTGGTGATGTGAAAAAATTTGATTGTTGGAAGGTTGGTTCTTCAACAGGGTGAAAAACTATAGAGATAGGAAGAACTGGTATGTAGTACTTCCGCTTCATGGGGTTGTACAAATTGGAGTTGTGTCTCACTTGGATTCAGATTATTTTATTGTCTATTCTCCTTCGATGATCTCAGTAATAAGGCTTAGAGCCTCGACTCGTTGTCTCAAAAGTATAGTTTGTTCCATGTACACAAATGGTCCTATGATTTCAGTTTGGCCAATGTCAAGAACACTTATAGGAAATTATAGATTTGACAATATGTCCTCAACTAGATTTTGTGGCATCTAAAAATCCTTCATGACATCACAAAATTAATTGTAGATCTAATCTTCCTTTAATGGGAGACAAAAAAAGGAAAGATTCCGACATTATGAGAGAATAATAGTTGAAATTGATTTAAGTAAAACTCATGTTGACAAGGTTATTTTATCTACCTGCAATGATGAGATTACCATTAAAGTAGAGTATGAAAAGAAGCCTCATCTTTGTGAGGTATACAGCTTGATATGGCATTAGAAGGATGCATGTCTAGGGGTCATTAAATGATTAAAATGTGGTATCTAAGGGAATATGAAAAAAAATTGTATAAGACCTAAGCAAGAAGATTCTTTTAGATAGCAAGATGACGACACTCCAGTGGATAATACTAAAGTGGGGAGATGACTGATAGAATGTTGTATGACAACATCTTGAAGCAGGGTCTAGTGTTGCAATTGGCTGCTTGACCTGAATCAAAGAATAGAGAGACTACTATGAAGGATATTGGAAACCAGAATATTGAAGAAACCTCAATGAGGATTGGTTATAGTAGGGATAAGGGGATTACTACCCTTTTCGAGTAGAAACAACCACAACGAGTTTCCTATACTAATGAAAAGACAGGGGGAGGGGATCCGTGGAACTTGAAAAAATTAGTGTAGAATGAGGTTGATAAGTAGATGAACCAAGAGAAGCATCTGGTTTCTTCTAGCCTCCAAACATTTCAGCAAATAATGACAGATTCATTTACCTCTTAGTGGTAAAATGAAAATTCTAAGGTAGTAGGAGTCACAATTGACATTGAAGTGCTGATATATCATGAAGGGGCAGTGCTCCCCCCCTTTAGGCTGATACATATTATACTGAAACTACCCAAAAATATCACTCTAATGTTGTTTCTAATGCATTGAAAGTGGTATCTACCCCTCTGGATGATGTCTAATTTTAGATGGTTACTTCTAGGAAGTACATGTCGCCCTTTCTTGTATCTTTTCCACGGGAGTTGGGGCAAGAAGAGCAATAATATTTAATAGGAATATTTGACACTAGTGATGGGAAAGTGACAACAAGAGACGGGATCAATGATCCATCAAATTCTAGGCCTAGTGTATCTAAATTTTCATTGATTGATATTCTTGATAGATCTCAAATAAGGGAAGTATTTTAACAGGAATTTAGAAATGCTTCTGAAGACATGTGCACTACTGATCTGAAGGGTAATGCCTCAAATCAAGAAGGTTCTATTTTTTCTATTGAAAATGATTATTTTGTAGGTATTGAGAATCATTGTATTGAGATTCATGTAGAGGAGAATCATTTATTGGGCACATATGACCAAGATGATGCTTGGTAGGAGCCTAAGGAATGGAATTAAGGAAGACACCTGAGAGTTTGGGGTGGCTCTCGAAGGGGAGGAAGTCTGAAAAGAAGAGGAATCTTTATTTTTATGGTTTTTATGGAATTGATGATGTCAATTTCGTGCACTGTTAACCCGTATTCCCTTACCTTTGTACTTTTCATTTTATAATAAATTTACGAGATCATGGATTTTCATCCATGGTATGCACCATTCTGTGTATATTTATAATTATATATAAAGACTTTTGAGCAGTTGGGGGATTACCTGAGTGGCAAAGGTTTCCAATAATCTTTCATCAAACCTGGGTTCAAATTCGGATAAGAGGGAATTTCTATAGGAATGTGGTGACGTAGGGATGATGCATGACACATGCAAGCGATGATGGAGGCATAACGTAGGTTTTGTGACGCAGGAATTATGATGCAGGCATGATGTTGTACTAGGAATTTGGGCCAATTTATGGGCCTTTGGGCTATGTTATGGGCTTCATTACCATTGGGCCTTTGATCCTTGTACTGAATAAATAAGGCTTGATGGGTGAGATATCCATTAAGAGGGGATATAACCTCCCTTTCTCGACCTGTGTGTGTGGTGTGTGTGTGTGTGTGTTTATTATAATTGCACCACTAAGCACCTAATATAAACATATAAATACCTTTGAAATATATTTATTTATAATTATAAATATAAATAAATAAATTCATAATTAAATAATTTTAAAATTATAAGACATATATTTAGATAATAAATATATTTATTATAAAAACAATTATATATAATTATCTCTAAAAACTTTTTAATTATATTTATTTATAATTATAATTATAAATATATATATTTAAATAATAATAAAATAATAATAAATTTATTTAAATAATATATATAATTATTAAATTTATAATTATATTTATTTATATATTGATATAAATATATATAATTATACAAATATATATAATTAAATAAATATATTTATAATTATATAAAAATATTTTTAAATAAATAAATATATTTATTTATTTTAAAGGTTGAGGCTCAAAGGCCCCTTTATTGAAAATAAAAGTCAAACAATAGAAAAATAGAGGAACATAAAAGACCAAGAAAGTCCATAGAAAATAGAAGTAAAGAAGTCATCAACTTACTCTAGATCGAGTGCTCATACTGTGGTGAGAGAGCTGACCACCCCTGATAGGAGGGTGTCATCCCCTCCTCTACATCTTTAACTATATCTATGTCCCACCACCATCATCTGAGAGCTCAACAACCTCAACAACTTTCATGAATTTAGCTTCAGCCTGATCATCAATTGTTTTCCCGTAATCATCACTACTGAAAGAAGCATGTATTTCAAAGGAATTATGAGTACTCACATTTCTACCTACCATCTCATTCTGATTTTGAGATGGAACATAGCTTAAAGGAACAAAATATGGCCTTATCACATTGGAATTTTTAGTACCACCAGAATCAAAAATAGTGATATGCATTTCCAGTTTAGTTTCTTCAGAGACATGTTTAGGTTCCAAATGAGAATAATTAAAAATCAAACATGCCACCCTAGTAACCAATTTTATTAGAGGTGGGGAAAATGTTTTTTCAAGAAAAATAAAAGAGTCTAAAGGGAGTCCCATCCCACTGGATGCATTACCAAAAGACTCTTCTTCCTTAGTATCCAACAAACCTAAAAAAAAATTGTGGTAGGGGAAATATTATCTTTTTTCAGATGCCCATTAACTAGGAGATTTTTATTTCCAATGGAAGAAAACTTAGTAGGTGTATAAGAAATATATTTAATTGAAGAATTTTCTCCATAAGGGGAAGAAGAAGATGATTCAGAAGATATTAACCTGCCCATTGGATCAAAATAACAAGCGGTATACTATAAATAATAAGAGTGAGCAGGAATACTCACCTTCTCATTTCCTTTCATAGGTGATAATTTGAAGGAAGCATTCACATCCCTTATGTCTTTAGACTTATTTGATATTACAACATCCATATTATCCTTACCTTTTCTACTTTTATCATTAACCATTATCTACTACTACCATAAACTAAAATCAACATCATCCTGAGTAGAGTGTTCCATGAAAGCTTGGATATCAACTGATTTATCATACTCTTGACCTACCATACCCCCGGATAGAACCTATTTTAAGTAGATCCCATTTAAAATGTCAATTACATTAGTAAAATCAGTAGGCTAGTGACTATATTTAGCAGTATCATCCCAAGATAAAGGGAACTTACCATTAGTTTAAGGAGGGGAAACAGTCCTAGAGGAATCACATGCAAGGCATCCATCTCATAGAGAAGGAACTTCAGTATCATGTCTTAAAATTTCCATGGAATGTTTAAAATCATTAGCTTGGTTTTGTTCTAAATATGAATTTACATTCAAAGGAACAGAGATAATACCACCCATGTTTTCAGCAGGGTTCTTGCACTGATCAGTGCTTTGGACAATCTCTAATTTTATTGACCTTTGACAATGATGTAAATCATGATGTTTAATATCAAATTTTGAACAAATAAGTTCTCTTCTAAATGTAGATTTTTAGTTTCCAACACTTTGACAAAAATCACAAAATGGTAGTGTTTTCTCAAACTTAATTATAACGAAAATTTCATCACATGGTGTAGAAAGAACCACCATATGGAATAGTGTTCCACTTAAATCGACTTTCATAAGAACACATGCATGATGACCATAAATCACTGCTTTAGTAGCATGATCCATTATAATTGGAATTCTAATCACAAAGGTGATGCCAAACAAAATCTTAGCATGCCATAATACCCAATTAAGACCATGTATTTTAATCAATGCTTGAGGAAATGTATCCTTGAAATCATTCTGATTCATGTTTAACTTCCATTCATGAATATGAAGTGTTCATGGCCTAAGAATCATGGAGCCTATACTCCAAGAACATCTTTTGAGATTCGCATAGTGGAATAGAATGTGGAAGAGTCCCCAGTTGAGGGAAACAAACTTGAAGTTGACAAATCCAAAAATAGCAGTTAAATAGGGAGTAAGATCTGCAACTTTCTAGGGTTTCATAACATTCATTAGAGAAATACGAGTGATAAATGAATGTTTGTACAAATCAATCCTATTTGAAATTACATTTTCTGAGGCCAATACCTACGTGGTTGATCATTTCCTGATAATTTGATGCAGAGAATGATTCACAACTGGGATAAAAGAACCCCCAAGAAACGAGAGGAGGAGATGCCTTTCAAAACACATATTTCATGATCCTTCCTCCTTTCTGTGTAATTTGATCCCTACCAATTAACATTCTTAATTAAAGAGAATAAATGTAGATTGTAAATATATTTATTATATTTATAATTAAATATAATTATATATAAATACATTTTTAATACATTTACTTATAATTATAATTATAAATTAATATATATATATTTAAATAATTTTCAAATTATAATAAATATATATATATTATAAATATAGTAATTAAATTTATAATTATATATATTTATATATTGATATAAATATATATAATTATATGAATATATACAATTATATAAATATATTTATAATTACATAGAAATATTTTTAAATGTATTTATTTATAATTATAATTACAATAAATAAATATATATTTAAATAATTATAAAAGTATAATAAATAAGCATATATATAATTAAATAATTTTAAAATTATAAAAATATATTTAATTAAAAATATGTTTATTTTATTTTAATTTTATAAATATATATAATAATGTAAATATTTATAATTATATAAATATATTTATAAATATATGCAACTATTTATAATTATATAAGGATATTTTTAAATAAATAAATATTTAAAATTATAATTATAAATATATATATTTAAATAATTTTAAAATTATATTAAATATATTTAAATGATAAATTTATTTATTATATTTAAAATTATATAATAATAAACATATATATTTATATAAATATATTTATAATTATGTATAAATACTTTTGAATATATTTAATTATAATTATAATTATAATTCAATAATTACATATTTCAAATATATTTATTTATATTTATAATTATTTATTAATAAATATATATATCTAACCTCTATGGAGTGATTAATATGATCAATTAAGGTAATAATTGATCTTAGGATGAAGAGGTCCAAGTGGTCTGTCTGAAGATGTTGTCTCGAACCCCAGAGCACATGAAAAGGGATTGTGAAGTGCAGGTTGATGGAGTACAGATAAATTTGCCTCACACTACCACAAAGAATGTAACGAAGGTACATTGATTGATAAAACACCTAAGCAGTTGGAGGTTCAGTTAGATGTTGTTCGATCAGACTCAGAGGACAATGACGTTGAAAGCCTCTTACAACGAGAGAAAACTGAAAGGAGAGGGCATTAGACCATAACATGTGGGCGCAGGCATGGGTGCAAACACACTGATTGGAATGTTATGTGTGATGAGGAATGTAGGACTGGTGCTAAGATTAGAGAAAGATTAGGTCTTTGACTGTTTTATTGATGAGGGAAGTATTTTCATATATAATCCCATCTGCCACTTTCTCTATTTTCTAGTTTTTAATAAAGGGGATTTGTCCCTAACTTTAAAGATATATATAATTATATATAAATATATACATTTAAATAATTGTAAATATATAATAAATATATTTACAAAATAAATATAGTTATTAAATTTATAATTGTATTTATTTATATATTGATATAAATATATATAATTATACAAATATATGTATTTATATTAAGATTTTTATAATTATATAGAAATATTTTTAAATATATTTACATAGAATCATAATTAAAATAAATATATATATATTTAAATAATTCAAAAATTATAAAAAATATATTTAAATAAAAAATATATTTATTATATTACTAATTTTATAAATATATATAATATATATATATAATATATATATATATATATAATTTTATCACTATATTTATAAATATATAAAAATAATTATAATTATATTGAAATATTTTTACATATTTTTCATTATAATAGGAACGACTCAAAGAGTGAGTTAAAAAACATCTCATGCTCCCCAAAAATTTATTAAAGAAAAAAAAGAGTTATAATGATTACATGATGTGCAATAAGATTGCACTAGTAATAAAGTCAAATGAAATAAAATATAAGAGAGATTATAAAATATTGTTAGATATACAATTTAAAAAATGACCCAATGAGAACTTCATCCACAATTGCTTAATGAATCTTCAAAACCTCTTCACTATCGACTTCATTTTGACATGTTTGATCCAATTATTCTTCAAATGTTCTCAAAGAAGACCATCTCCAAATATTACCATATGATTGTTCATCTTCCGTCAAAATTGTTCCATTCTTCAGTGTATATATCATAAATCCAACAAAATTTATATACTTGAGGGTTCTATCTTAAAAAAGGATATAAATTCATTGAGTTCAAATCTAATAGCTACAACATAAGTGGAAGAGTAAAAAAAAGGTCAAATTCGATCCAGTAATTCAAGAAGCCTCTTCTCTATCTCATAAATAGTTACAAGATGTCAAAATTCCATCTTGTAATAGATTTCCATAATTCTATCCTCTAAACCATGAAAAGTTAATTACAAATTCCACCATATCTCGATAGATCCAGAACAGATCATCAAACATGAATTTATCCCTATATCAAGTGAATGACCTTCAAGGGGAAAACCATCATAAGAAATACAATGGGAAACTTAGAATTTAAACATATCTATCAGAAAAACAATCCAGAGGAAGGAAGAATCAATATCCAAACTCAGTAATCCAAAAATTCCAAAAACTACCAAATAACCATCCTCAAATTAATGCCTTAAGATCCATAAATTCCAAGTTCAACCCAAGAAGTAATACATATAAAATAACATTGGTGAAAAAGAGGTCCATTGAAGCAAAGCACCATATTCCATGATTAAAAAAAATAAACATAAACAAGAAGGGAAGTACATGAGGCCTCAACTGACAAAACCAATGAGAACAATCAACTTTAATAGCATTGATATCTAAGATTCTAATAAACTAAATCTTCCTATAAAATAGATTCTATTAAAACCCTTGATGGGCTCCAAGGAACCATAAAAACAATAAAAAAATTAAGTTTGAACAAATAAATCCCCCTCTAGAAAAAGACAACATCTGAAATCCTTTAATCCATGAATAATAAAGTTACTACCTATTACAAGGGTCCACAAAATGTTATATCACAGATAATGAGGGACAATAAAATGAATCAAAATACCTTTTAAGTTTTATCCAACCAAAAATATTACCAAGCCAAACTATTTCCAACCATATAGAAAATAAGAAAAAAAGAAACCTTCAAACATGAAAAATTAGTAAGGGATCATTATCATGGAATGTACCTGAAGTTAAAATCTGGATTTCGTTTATATTATTCCACCATCCTAATAAACATTTATTTTCTAATTACAAGGTAATTCTCCACAGTAATTTTTCCATACTTAAACTTCTATAATACAATTTCACATTGCTCATCCATCCAATTGTCTATTTCTTCCCCCAAATCCTCCATAATCAGATATGCATCTCTATATACAGGGTCACCCTCTCAATTATTTTTTTTCTCTTTCCTCTCATCAATTCTATATGATTTAGTAAGATGTTCAACAACCATGATCTATGGGGGAATATTTATTTTTTCATTCCTAAAGGACTCAAGTGATCTAGTA
Source organism: Viscum album (assembly GCA_963277665.1). NCBI lineage: Eukaryota > Viridiplantae > Streptophyta > Magnoliopsida > Santalales > Viscaceae > Viscum > Viscum album. Next base: position 1,538,493,883 of record OY728138.1, read on the forward strand.
ACAATAATTCTCTCCATGTTAGAGTAATCTCTATATTTCCAGGTTTTGCTGGGATTCGGTGTAATGTATCCATCAGATTCAACCACTGGATTTTTACCTTTCCCAGTACTTGAATTTAGGTAAGATTCCCCAATATGACTAGATTTTTCATTAACATCTTGTAAGGATTCACTAGAATCAAATTGGACACTCTGATCCTCTTCTTGAAAGAGTTATGATACTATAGGGATCTCATATGCAGAGAGATCCATCTTGAAAATCTTCTCTTTATCTTCATTAATAGTCTAGGCATTATGTAAATTATCCAGAAAATGAGAGAGATCTATAGGAGAGGGCTAAGTTTTAGATGGTCCATCTAGATTCTGATTAGCATTATTTTCCCCCTGATTTTCGTAAGGTACAACAACCGTTCCATTATTCACTCTTTTTTTCAACCCAAATATAATTATTATGTGTAAGGGTGTGTGGAACTTATGATTTGTTTCCAAATTCTTTATGATGTGACCCATTTTATAGCATCTACTGCAATAGGCTAGTAAATTTTCAAAGGAAACCTCTTGTAGAAAACTAGAGTTACTATTTATAATCCATATGTATGGTGGATTAGATTGAGATATGTTGACTTACACAAAGATTCTAGTGATGAGAGGATAAAATAGATCTTTGGTAGCATAGTCAAGTTTTAGGGGGTTTCCAATTAGGCTATCAATCAAAAATAGGGTATCTTGTTTAAACACATTAAGCGGAAAACCAAGAAACCCTAAATTGATGGGTGTGATTTGAGGCTCAAAGTTAGTGTTGAAATCTAGGAACTGCTTAAGGAACATCATGAAATATCCACTAAAGGACCACAAACCTCTCATCTAGAGACAATAATAATCATATATAGACGTGAAACAGAAAATCACATGTGAAGAATTCAACAGGACAATATGAAAGCTAACATACCGAAGCACATCAAAAGTCATTCTTAGGAAAAAGAGATTATTTCTATGTTGAATAAACTTTGCCAACAAGCACAAAACATAGAATGGAGGTAATAAAATATACCTCTTCTTTCGAAAAAGAGATCATAGTGAGACCCTTATGTCGGTATCTCTTTGGTTCAATGCACATCAATGTTTTTGAATAATCATTAACATGTGAGAATTTATCACATTTAGCGATGATGTCAACAAAGTATCAAAGATTCATATTAGGGCTTCTTCACAGTTCTCTCAGGGGCGCATTCTCTAGCATATCCATCTTTATTACAATTGTAATCTATATTTATTTATAATTAAAATTATAAATAAATTAATATATATTTAAATAATTATAAAATTAAAATAAATATAGTTTTTAAATTTATAATTATATTTATTTATATATAAATAAAAATAAATATTTATATAATTATAAATATATATATATTATGAAAATTAGATCTTAATCAGTTCTTTTTTAGAGTTGATAAAGATAGGACATTATCGCTGCTAAAAAAGTGAGGATACAAATTATCATTATGAACACTAGAATTTTAGAGCTGATAAAGTATAGTTTCATCAGCCCTATTTTAGTGTTAATAAAGGTCTATCTTTATCAATGCTAAAAAAGATCATACAAAGATTAGTTTTATCATCGCTTTCTATTTTAGTACTTATAAAACTATTATATATCAGTGTTTTTTTGAAAGTGTTATTAAATGCATTACAGGTTCTTATAAAAATAAACCTAATAGATTCATCACATTTTCACCCCTTCAAGCTCTCACAGATCCATGTTGTTGTCACTCTTGCTAAACTCTCCCCGCCGACATCATCCACTTTCTTAACTAATCGATCCTCTACAAATCTAGGGTATATGTTGATTTAATTTTTTACTCTTATGATCAGTGGGTTGATTTTAAACCCTTATAATTATTTCCCCAATTTCCAAACCTTTAGACATCTAATAGGTTTGGTCGAGCCTGTGCTTGCCGATTGATGATCAGCCGACCCTTCCTCACTATGAATCTCTTGCCGACTAATGACCGGATACCCCTCCCTCCCTTTGACTCACCTACCAACCAATGACCAGAAAAACATACCTCCCTTACTAATGACCGACTTCCCTCCCCTCCCTCCCTTGTTGCCTCACCAACTGACTATCAACTAGATGCCTTCCCATACCTCCTTTGATATCGTATGGTTGATAACCGATGATCAGACCCCCCCATCTCCTCCCTTCCTTACTGTCTTTCGGCCGCCAACAGATGACCATGCCCCATACCCTCCCTTTATTACTGATGACTAACCACCCAATTATAAGAGTTTTTTATTATTATTTTAACATTTTTTTAATTTTTATTAATTGTTTACTTTAATTTTAAACATTTATCTCAATTTATGATTCACCATTTTTTTGGGATGGATTGCAATTTGAGATTTTCCATGGGTAATTAGAGTTTTTTATAAAAGAAATTTCTATCCATGTAATTTGAGATTTGTTTCCATGGGTAATTTTAATTTGATAATTGAAATTTGAGAATTATATATATATATATTAGTAATTCATATATATATCTATTGTTTTCAAAAAAATATTTATAAAATCATAAATAAATAAATAAATATTAAAATAATAAACATATTTATTATTTTTATTAATATATATAATTATATATTAATAATTATGAAGAATTATATATATATATATATAATTATATAAATATATATAATGAGAGGAGATGTTCGTTGTGATCTCACAACTCCATAACTATTTCGAGCTAATTTAGATAATGAGGGTCTCGATGGCATCTCTACTAGATGATTTAGAAGTAGGTTGAGTTGGATCCATATTCTCTTTCGATTATGGACTTGCTTTTAGTGGACAAGGGGCTTTTGAAGGACCAACTTCATATTCTTATAGTTTCTTTTGATGGTGCACTTCTAAAACATGATCTTGTGAAGCCCTCTTATTTATATTCCAAAGGAAAGTGAATCTTGAAGATGATGATCCTCTCCGATCCTAAAGACTCTTATAGTGATCTAAAAAGGGAAAGGTTTTCTTATGCCTAGGTTTTGGTTAGGATATCTAGGTTATCGACTTATGTGCCTATGAAATTATTCAATGGAGATAATATCTCTGGATCTACATCCCATAATTTCATTACAGGAGCATTATGTGATGAGGAATTTGTGTAGAATCATCAATCTATTGAAGAAATAAAGGAAGAATCTAAATTAATATCTCGAAAAATGATGAAGATGGGTGAAACTACTTTTATTTAAGCCCACTGAGGAATTATTGTAAAAAAGGCCAGTAATTTTAATCACTCTATCATTGTAAATTTATCATTTCAAGCCAAAAAATATTAATTAAGTCTATATAAGCTTAATAAAATACTTCTTCTAATCTAGGGGTTTGATGGTTGGAAGATTACATCATTGGGGAAGGGATTATTTTCATTTTTTTCTTTTGAAATGTATTTATGAAATCTAGGTCATGGGGGTTTGTTCTCGTAAACCTGAAACCCATTTCAATAGGATACATGACTGGGATCCCTACTTCAATCCTTTTAGTGCTACAAAATAGCTTACCCAGATTTTTTATAAAATTCATGGTTTTATTTTGTTTCTATGGTACCCAAAAATATTATGGGAAATTTCATTATCTATTGGTGTTCCAATTAAGATAGTAAAGGATAAAAAAAGGAAATATATGGTCATTTTTCTCATTTTCTTGTGTAGGTTGACCTATCAACTCCATTGATTACAATAATGGTTATTTAAGGTGATGGGTTTTGGTTTGAACTAACTATTGATTATAAGTAAGAGCCTAATTTTTGTATGGGTTTCTATATTATTGGACACATGTTTAACAAATGTTGAAGAAGTCTTGTTTTAAATCATGTGGGGTGAAAATCCACTTATCTAATAATTGCATACATTCTATAACCAAGGTATCTTATTCAAATGATAAGTATTACCATGTTGATTTATGAAAACATGGTATACCATATAATTTTATTTAGGGTTAATTGGGTGGTACTCAATTAGATGGTGGTGAGCAGACACATGCCCATCTCTTAGAAAAGGACCCGAACAATAAGGTTCGTGAAGAAGGAGAACTAAAAGGGCATAATAATAATATTTTGGAGGATGATCAATCTGATTATCTAAACCAATTCTTCTCCCCCCATTTAACCATTGGTAAGGGAATTAATTAGAATGTTACTTTTGAGTTAGATTTTGAGGACGCATCTGACTTTTCAGATACCTTAGAGGATCAAGCTGACCAATACTTGCAATCCTCTTCCAGAAAAGGGAGAAAATCTATTGAGTTGTCTAATATTTTATCTACTTATGTCAATAATATCAAGCCTATAAATTCTAAGGCTTGTTTTAAGAAAGGTGGAAATAATGGTCAGCCATCTAAGACCCTGAATGCCTTCGTGTCTAACCCATTGGATCAAGAACCCTCTTACACTGTCGACAAGAAGAAAAAAATGGATGAAAACATCACACATACTACCGTGGTACTTTTATACTCTATTTAAGACTATAATTAATTTCACACACAAATTTTTTCTTATCCAACTACTTTATAATTATTCCATGAAAATTAGACAGTCTCTGCTACTGGAATGAAACAAGATCTAATTGTTACTTATGATGATGCTTTTATGTAGGTGTCAGTGAATAAGAAGGTAGGAGATCAAACCCATACAACATCCTATATCCAACATACTATCCATGATGGGGTGTAACCTAATACAATGGGCTCTAATGATATTTAACTAGATTCAATTAGCAATGTTGCATAAATCCTGACCACAGGTGGTGCCAAGATGACGACTAGTGTGGCTAGTGAATCTTCTTGCACCGAGGATGTGTTAGTTGTTCATGTTGTGGGAAAAAAGTGGATGATGATAAGTAGTGTATGGATGTCTATTAACTAGAATATTTTTGCATTAAGGGATATATTATGGATGATACAATTGTTACTGATTCTGTTAGTTTTCTTGAAATTTTAAATAGAAAAAATAGTTAAAATGTATTTCGTGAAGAATTCGGTAATGCTTATATAGCATTCCCTGATAAAGGTAAATACTAAAGTGTCGAGGATTCCAAGGAAAGTAAAAATCCTAATATCAAGTATTTATTAGAGTTAAAAGGTACATATAGAGGGAAGGAGCCTTATACTGTTATGGGTCCCATCCCACATGACAGAATCTATGTCCCCCGAAATGATGATGATAAGACATGGAAAAATCCAAAAACATGGAAGTGGGGTCTCCATTAGAGAAGAAGGGGCATAGGATGATATCAATTCACAACATGAGATCTCTTATTTTGGTTTCTGGAAACTCAATTTATTTTGTTCTGTGGTAGTGGTTTGTCATTGTTTTCAACATTCCATCTCTTTTTGTACATTATGCTTATTTTCAATAATATTTATGATTATGGGTTTAACCCATGGTTCAAACCATTTTGAGTAAATATATATAATTATATTAATATAATAATAATTATATAATAATAATTATAAATATATACATATAATTATAAAATTATAATTAATATATTTAAATAATAAATATTTTGTTTAAATTATAATTATAAAATTATACTAAATATGTTTAAATAATAAATGTATTCATTTTAATAATTATTATGAATTAATTTCTAATTAATATCACTTAATTACTATAATTATATTGGAGGATGGAGGGGTGGGATAAGAACCTCCTGATGCTTTTGGGTGAATGCGGTGCCCTAGATCGTTATCCAGGGAGTTTGAATCTCATATCCTATGGTGTGAATTCTCATGCTCTTTAGAATGGGTATTCCTATTAAATGAAGGGTAGGGTGATTGAAGAGGATGGTTTGAAGGGTTTCTCTTCATTCTCTGGTTTCTAGGGAGGATCTTTTGTCACGCCCTCAAATCAGGCCTCACAGTGAATCATCAGAAATGGATCTATCACTTATTTTTTGGCTTCAGAGGGTTCCAGTTTTGAACGGATTGATCAACATAAGAATTCTGTTATTGCACAAATTTCTTTAAAGAAAGGTATAAAACCCTTGAATGTTGCTGATATTGTTTCAAATTTAGATTCTATTTGAGGTTTTAAATATTTCAATTGTGTCTATTTAGGTCATGTATTTTTACACATATTATTCCCCACTATGGAATTGAAAGCGATATCCTAGGGTATTGGATTGGTCAACATACAGCTGGGTATTATATGAGTTCATGAATGTAAATTATATTTCAATCATAATGATTTTTGAGATACACGAGAACAGTTTTGGATCAAAATTCAAGGTAAGAATTGGGTTTTATGGTATCCTAAAATCTTGTATGACATTCCATCTTTACATGGAATTATAATTAGGTTGGTTAAATCCATATAATAGGTCAGTTTTGGTTATTATGCCTGAGTTTTGGTTGAGGTTTTTTTAAGTTCTACCTTTATTTATAGGGTGGTTATTTTTAATCCATATAATGAGATAAATATTTGGATTGAGTTTGGGAAAATTGCACTATTTTTTTATTCTTGTTGAAATATTAGGCACTCAAAGTATTCTTGTAGAGGATGTATTATTTAATTTAATTTTTATATTTAAGGTCATGAATTACAACACTTTCGAAAGAAATAAAATACAGGGGTTTTCCAATGCATTGAATATTATAATAGGACCCAGGATACTACTGGACATGAATCTGCTACTAGTACTTTAATTACTTTAGGAGGACAACCCTTATAATTTCTAAAGGGCCTTCTCAAGGAACCTAGATTTATTATTCTAGATGTCCACTTCTGAAGGAGTGAGGCATATATTTTCCTTCTCCTAGACCTAGATATTCTCCTTGAGATGTTTTCAAGTTGTTTTTTCCAATCCATGTGAATGATAAGACCCCTATTTCCTAGGAAAAAATTGTTGAGGAGATATTTTCTTTTGGTGTTGATGGAATTTTATTTAAGTATTTTTTACCTAGGGGTATAATTGATGATAAACACAGTGAAGAGTCTGATGATAGTCAACCTTCCAAGGTGTTATCTGCACATAAGGATGGGGATTTTAGATTTTGGTAGGAGAAAAGAATGATTAATCAAAAATCAATAAGGGGAAATCCAAAATAGATGTTTCTACTTCAATAAAACCCAAGACGAAAAATACTCAGGTGCAATGCATTTCTGCCCCTATAATGTGCTATGAAAAGGTTTTTGTCCTTCTAAGGTGGAATAGTTCTTCATATAGACATTATATGGATTATCCAAGTAGTGATATAGTTTCCATTGACTCCTGAACTTCATCTTTTTATGATTTATCTCCTAAGGGGGATGAATTAGCGCACAAAGATATAATTCCTACTAATTTTACTAAAAGAGGCATCCAAGTGCTGGTAGGGTGACCACTGCTACTCACTCTCTGGTCACTGCTACACCTACAGAATATATCCAAGATGTAACTGAAAGAGATAAGGAAATTTTTTAGGTCCCATGGTGCCAATATTAGTTATGGTAACTACAGGGGTTTCTCCACCAACTAGAAATTATTCTTTAGATCCAGAAAAAGGAAATAAAGTGTCAGGAACTATAATGTCTACTACTTCTCATCCTAATGAAACCTCTATGGAATTTTTAAATAAAAATTTTCCATCAAACCTTCCTAAATCTAGGGACAGTGGAAATTTTCCATTAGAGAAAGTTGACAATGAGTCCAAAAAAAATTATTTTCAAGGATTTGTCTTGGCAACAACCACTGAACATGGAAGTGGATGCTCTCCTTCTTTGGTTGTTTTATCCTTTTTATCATTTGGTAGGCTTGATTCATCTAAATATAAAAATAATATGAGAACAAAGGTAAGTATGCATAATTATTTCAAGTTACTTACTTCTGGAAGGATTGAGGAAGACATCCAAAAAAGTGATGGTGTAGCTGAAGATACGAGGGATGACACTGATGTTGAGCCATTTGATGGTGGAGGTGGTCCTTAATAGTTTGTGAAGACCTGAAGGAGGGGTCTATATCCTTATAGAAAGGGTGGATGCCCCTTATCATAATATGAATACCCATTCTCATGTTTAATATGGTTTTGTATGTTTTGTTTTTGTTGTGGAATTTTTTTTCTTGTATGCTCCTCCTATTTTCTTTTCTATATTTCAAAAAGCGGAAGTCCACTTTCCTACTTTGGAAAATAAATCACTTAATTACTATTTAGTATGAATATTTTTTTAATTAATCCATACTTAATTAGTAAATACAAAAAATAATTTGTAATTACCTAATAATTAGTCTTTGTAATTTAATAATTATTATGGATTAATTAATTAATATTCAATATCACTTAGTAGTTGTAAATTATTTGTCAATATTAATATCTTTTAATTAATTTCTAATTAATTCATAAATATGAATAATAATATTTCATTAATTAATACATAGGCTTATTAATTTTATAATTAATTTGGATTATTTAATATTTAATATTAGTTGGTAGTTGATAATTACAAGTTAGTACCAATTCTTGTTAATTAATTACTAAGTAATTAATAAATATGAATAATAATTTGTAATTAATTAATATGTACTCTTGATTGATAATTTAAAAATTATTATGGATTAATTAATACTGAATATCACTTATAAGACAATTATTAATTGTTAGTTTTAATATTAATTAATTAATTACTATTAAATTAAAAAACATGAATAATAATTGGTAATTAATAGTAATTATTACTTATTTACTAATAATAATCAATATTTATTTTTAAAAAAATTATTAAAATACAATTAATTATTATTTAGTAATAGTTTTTTATTCATAAATATTATCAAATAGTAATTAATAATAATAATTAGTAATCATTGATCATAATTAAATATTATTAAGATAATAAAAAATTATTATAAATATTATAGTTAATAATAATTATGCTCAATTAGTAATTTATTTCTTTAACTAATTACTAATTAATATCACATTAGATAATAATAATTTTAACTTATTATTAATGTTTATTAATTAATTACTAACTAATATCACTAACCCATACAATTTAAAGTAACCAAGAATAACCCCACAATATTGTAATCTTTGTTGGTGAAATACTTAATGTTCCCTCCCACACACTAAAACATCTCATTACATTTTCATTTTATTATTGGAAGGTCACAAACATTTTCTACTAAAGTGATCCTACTCGTGTTTTTTTTGACTAAAATGATCAATATATCTATTATATAATTGGACTCATAGGTTAAGACATAAGTTGAATAAATTTCCCGCATCACCCACTTGAATTGGATTTTCAATTTGGTCACTGACCTCTTATCAAAATACATCGATAAAATTATGGATTGGTTTGTTTTTATATGATTTATGAAACTAGAAAAATGAAACAATGTACTACCTTGGTATCATCTAAGAAAACAATCCACTACAACCAAACCAAAGGAACATTTATAATTCTAGGGCGGTGGTAATTTATCCCTAAGAAGGGGCGATAAATAAGTTTTTTAAATTTTATTTTATATTTACTCTTTAGAAATTAAACTCTTTTATTTATTAAATTCTCGATCCACTCACTTACTATTTTTTTTCTCTTTTGATCACTCCTTAAAACATGTGTCAAAAAAGTTGAGTGGTATCTATTTTTATATATTCAATGGGATGAGTGGTACCTATAATTATAAATGCAAAAATGTGTAAGGAAAAAGGGTGGTATCTATATTTATATGATCATATTAACTTTTAGATACCTACTAGATACAAATAATCTCACATCCTCCATAATATATATTGATAATTTTCACCATGGAAAGGGAATTTCACGAACTCCATCAAACCCATAAGATATCCATCATGACCCCACTCTTGCAAACATGGATTCACAAGAAGCTAAACACTACTAAAATTTAGTCCTTAGATGACAATCCTTTTCATTTTCAACCTTAGATAGAAAACTAAGAAATATTTTTCAATACTTTTCCAACTCCCCAACATGGGAACAATTATTTTTAAGAAGATAACTTTTCTCCTCATTAGCTTCATCTCACGAACATTTATTATTGCATTTTGTTGCCTCAGACTCATCCCCCATCTCTTCTGGACACACACCTATTTTTTTGAACAACCCTAAGTGGTATTCATCCCATACCTAGTAAAAGTGCTCATTTTATATGAATTCAAAGGATACCATCTACCACCACTAGAGTAATTATTCTATGAAATTCAGTTACCCATTTCCTTCAAAGCATGATGAAATTACTCAAAACATTCAAATGATAGGTTCCCCTTATTTGAAGGCCCATTTTTTGAAATTATTTATTTTTTGAAAAAGTAATATTATTAAAACAACTTGGATGGATATGAATATAAAATGGATGGATTCCAATTGTATGAAAAAAGTATGAAAATGTGGTGAAAGTGTTCGTCAATATTTTAATTGATCATGCATATGAAACTTCTCAAATTCTTTTTCTGTGTTTACACTGTCTTTATTCATGACTAATTAGTCTAGATTAGTTGGAAGACCACTTGATCTATCATAGAATATATCAAAGATTTAAATTTTGGACTAAACATGGGGAAAAGTGAATGTATCTAGTGATTGGGATAACATTGTGTTGTATAGATCATCTAATATGATAATAAGTGTAGATAATGAAGAAGACTGTCTCAAGAATGTGATTATAGGTGTGAATTATGATGAGGATCATATTGAGGAAATGACAATGAAAGTTGAATATGAACTTCTTGATTGTCTAGAATTGTTTGAGAGGTTAAAGAGTTGTGAAAAATGTCATTGTAAACTAGTTGTACTAAATATATAACATTGTCAGCCATAATGAAACTGTATAATTTAAAAGATAGAAATGGATGGAGTGATTCTAGTTTAGATGAACTACTTTCTATTTTGAATGATATGATCTCAGAAGATAATGAGATTCCTAACCAAACATATGATGTTAAAAGAATGTTACATTCAGTGGGTATGAACTTTAACAGAATGCATGCTTGTCCAAATGACTGTATTCTATTTTTTAAAGACCACAAATCAAATAAATAATTCCAAAAGTGTGGTGATTCTTGATAAAATAATGATGAATCAGGCCCTATGAATGTTGTATGGTACTTTCCAACCATGTCATGTTTTAAGAGACTATATGGATCAGATGAGACTACAAAGAAATTGATGTGGCATGCATATACAATAACTAAATATGGGAAACTTTTTAACCTATTTGACTCTCCTTAGTAGACTAGAATTGATCCTTAGTATCCTAAATTTGTGAAAGAAATGAGAAACCATCATCTTGTGCTTTCTATAGATGGAGTGAATCCTTTTGGTTTTCAATGCAGCACTCAGAGTATGTGGCTGATTATGTTGGTAAATTTTATCTTTCTAATGTGGTCATACATGAAACAAAAAATACATTATGTTATCTATGCTTATATCTGGACCAAAACAACCAGATAATGATATTGATCTTTATTTGGATCCATTGATCAAATATTTGAAATTATTTTTTGATTCAGGTGTTATGTTGTAGGATGCTTATATAATTGAATATTTTATGTTGAGAGACATGTTGTACGGGATAATAAATGGCATTCCTACTTGTGAAAACTTTTTAGGATATAACATTAAAATAACTCAAGTGTGTCCCATTTTTTAACATGGTAGTCAGTCAATTAGGTTGAAAGATCCATCTAAGACTATGTTTCTAGGACATAATGTATTTATACCCTGAAGACATAATTACTGATCTTGGAAGACAATATTCGATGGGAGTTCAGAAAAACGTACAATATCATATCCCCTAATAGGAGATCAACTGTTTGAGAAAGTAAAATATATGGAAACTACTTTTGGTAAAACGTTTTCAAAAAACCTAATGATAATCGGTTGGTAAGGGAGTTCATTTTTTTTGGATTATTATACTATAATTGTTTGTATTTTATTCATTTTCTTGATGTTATGCATGTTAAAAAAAATGTACGTGATAGTGTCATTGGAACATTACTAAATGGACCTGAAAAATGGATGGAATTGAGTCTAGGATAGACATGATTAACATGGGAATACGAGTATAGTTTTTTCCAGTGAAGGGTGAAAAATAGGCTTTTCTTCCTCCATCTTCTTACACACTTTCTATGTAAGAGAGATATCAGTTTGGTAACTTCATGAATGATGTAAAGGTTCTAAATGGATATTCATCAAATATGAATAATATCATTTCAATGACTGATTTAAATTTGAAGGGTATGAAATCGTATGACTATCATGTTTTGATGTAAGATATAATTCCTATATCATTACATTATATTCCCCCCCAGAATTTCCATCTTACATTAACCAAGATCTATTTATTTTACAAATATATATGTAGAAAAGTTATAGGCCTATAAAAATTTCTAACTTTGGAAAAGGAAACTATCATCATATTATGTGAATTGGAAATTTTTTCCCACCAAAATTCTCTGATATGATGGTTTAATTGATAGGTCACTTGGTGAGGGATATTCGACTATGTAGTACTATATATTATGTAAGGATGTACCCCATTGAACCATACATGAATATTTTGAAAAGTTATGTCAAAAATTGAAGTTAGAAAAAGGGTTGTATTGTAGAGAAATATATTTTTGAGGAAGTTGTTGAATTCTGTACTGACTACCTACTAGGTGTGGAAAGCATCGGTCTGCCATAATCTTATCACATTGGGTGGATTGTGGGTGAAGGAATTTATTGAATAGATGTTTTCAAAGTCGCAATTAATGAATGGGAGTAGGTACACCTTAACATTTTTCATAATAATTTATAGGTTTCCCCATATTTTGAAACCCAGAAAGAGATTCTTAGACATTTGAATCCACTAATGGCTAAAATATGGATATCAAATACACAGAATTAATAGTTTATTTGATTTTTTGAGACCATTTTTCAAATGAGTCTAATGAGAAGATGGATTCAATTTCTAAATGACATCGATGTCTAGAAAGAGGACCAAGTGTGCATGTAATATCTTATAATGCTTATGTAATTAATTGCTATATGTTCTATAAAAATAAACATAATAAAAGATGTACCATGAAAAATAGTGGAGTTAAACTTGTGGATAAAGAAATGGATATATCTTTTACCAAGGACAGAAATCCAATTTATTTGAATATGTCATAATTTGGCATCATAAAACAAATATGGGGGTTGGATTTTACAACATTCCTAGTGTGGATTTTTCAATGAAAGTGGGTTGATAAAAGGAGTGTTATTTAAAAGTTGAATTTAGATTCTTGAAAGTGTATTTTAGTACGGAAGGGTATAAAGAAAAATAGTTTATAATGGAATCATAGGATGTAGAAGTATTTTATTGTACAAATAATTTAAACTAAGAGTGAATAATTTTTATGTTATCGATCAAAACCACTGAAAGGTCAGATGAAAATTTCTCAGAGGATGACCCTTTTATTGGGACATCGTAATCATTTCATAGTGGTACCAATGTAGATGGGGTCTTGTATATCATAGGAGACCACAACGAAGGGATTTTTATACTCAATAAAGGGGTCAAATCCTTTCAAACTTTTAAAAAAATGAGTTCAATAATCAGGTTATATTTTTTAATATACATCATTACCTAATGTTATTATTATTTTCACTATTTCTGTTATTTAATCTAAATTAAATGTTGAACTACTTTAGTAGATTATGAATTATGAATGTGTTGATGCTCCCAATCCATAGGAACAAAAGGTTTCTCAACCTGTTGCTGCTCCCAATAGGGAGGAATAAACTTCTTCACATGCTGATGGTACCAATCTAGAGGAACAATATATTAATAATGTTCAACCTAATAAATTAGTAGATTGTGAGGAGCCAATGTCCCAGAAAAAACTGGAGTGTTGTAGTGTGCCAGTGATAGTAAAAATTATTAAGGAAAAAATAAAATTCATCAAATTCGATGTCAGATAGAATGAGCATGACCCGCCTACAAGCCCCAACAAGGACATGTTTAGTTTGTTTCACTTGGATAATCACTTTGAAGAACATGATGATTGATGTAGATTCATGGAACCTTGTTGTTTTAATGCTTACAAAATTGATTTAGGAGGAGATTAGGATAGAATTTTGATATCCATTCTTTAATTTAAGAAAAAAATAAAATAACAAAACATTGACTTACTCTTCATCAACCCTTGCAAAGTGCATTTATAGTAGATGAATTCCACAATAAATTTTTGTTACTTCTTGTTAGAAAGGCTAACAAAGGATTTCACCTAATTCTAATTAAATTTCATCTCAAAATATGTTTAAGGAAAAATAAACCCACACCCACCACATATGTATGCACACCTAATAAACCAAGATGCATGGGAAGAATTTACTAGACCTTGTGGGGAGATATATTTTTTAGTACATTGTGGATGTTGATATATTTTATGAAAACACATTAATTACTCACTTTTATTGAGATTTTTTAATTTATGAAATTATAACTGGGTGTTGAAATCAAGAAATGGGAAGCAAATCCAATGTACCCCTACCTTAAATCAAGGATGAGGTACACTTCACTTGAAAAAAAATTGGTATGTATTTTAAATCTGTCGTAATAATTTAATGTGACATGAAACAAAAATATAATTATGTTCCACTATTTATATGTAGATTAATGTATCCAAATCCAAATCCACATACATCCCATGTCATGTGCTATGAAAGGATGGGCGTGTAAATAAATAGGGGATACTAATAGTTGAAACACAAGAAAAGTGTGGAAAGCATGTGTATATATGAAATAAAAAAATTATTTGATTTTATTCACTATTATATAACAATGATTATTTATTATCCTATATTATATATATGAATTAGAAACAAGAATCATCAATTGTTGTACTGGATGAACACATGCTATCAGTGGACTTGAAATGGCTAGAACAGTATGACTATGTCAAAGGTACGAGTTTTGGGGTGACACCCCAAGAAGATTTTGAGAAAAGAAAAGGACATGGAGATAAAGATAAAAAATGGAAGGGATTTATGCATTATTATCTTTAATTGAAAAAAAAAATTCACTGGCAGTCTAATTTTCTAGAAAATTTTATGGGGGGGGGGGGAAGAGAAGAAAAAACTCAAGAACAACCACTTTGTGAAGATCCCTCCACTGCCACCATCTTTGAGACTAGTCATTCCCCTGAAAGTATTGTATTAGGTGTGGTAATCAATATTCTCATAATTAACTATGTGAAATGTGAATTAGGAATACCTTGATATATTTCATGCACTGATATTCTAAAAGAAAACAATGACCATGATTTATATTTATTGGTTCCCACCCATCACCTTGTTTTGAGGGATGTCATGTTCAGTATCTAAGAAGACTTTGTACAAAACAAAAAATTTCCAACACATCATGTGAGAGTAGGGTTTAGCGTAGCTCATGAGTCAAGCACCGAGATACCTATTCCACTTAATGACACAAATATTGATACGGTCGATCATACTATTGTAAAATTTGTAGCATATCCATAAGATCTTTTAAAAAACATTTCGACAAGGAGGTATTAATTTCCAATATGTTTTTCATTCTAAACCTTTAACAATTAATGAAAAATCTCTGAACTAATGAATGTTATTACAGACAGACAAAGGGAATGGGTAAAATTAAAGTTCGAATAAAAACCAAATAATGGATCAACCAACTGATCGAAAAGACCATCAACACGCACCTTTACCCCATCCATTCAATATCCTCATTTGTTAACAATGAACGTTTATATAGATAATGATTATAAAGTGTTAGTAACAACATAGTTTATTTTCAAGAAGAAATGTACAAAGAGTCCATTATAGACTTAATTGATCATGAGAATGTAAATTAAATCATCAAGTATTAATGGCTAGGATTCTGTATTGTAAATGTATACATGAGGTGTATTTTCATGGTTTTTTTCCAATAGCTGATTTACTATGTTAATTGTGAATAAATACAATTCATATATTTTTCAGGAATATTTATGAATACCAATTGAAGAGATTACCCCATGACCATAAATATGGACTCATTAGTACATAGTTCACTTCTACAGACCAAACCTAAATGGAATCAATTAAAATTGATGAAATAGTTGAAAAACTAACAACATAGTTTGACAAAAAACTTACGGATGAATTCAAAGGTAAAACTCTACAATTTAATCATATCAAATATATTTCAATCCCTTTAATTACTTATTCCTTTTTGTTTTTAAGCAATATTGGGTACTCATTACAGTCAATTTGGATACTTGAAATATTTATTTCCAAGATTCACTACATGGATACCCAACAAAACAACCACACATGATGACATTTTTTAATATGTAATACACTATATCTAAGAAATTTTGAACTATACATCAAGTTGAATATTTTATATTATGTTTTAATAAAAACAATTTATGATAAAATGGTGTTTAAATACCGTTAAAATCATGAAATTAGGACAATATATATGCATAAGGAGTATGTAGACTTGTACAAGTTGATAACTAACAGGGTATATATAATAATATTTCACTATCAAAACACATATCAAAACAAATTACTTATTTCTCTCAATTTCACTAAAATGATTGAAATAAACAAATGAAAATGATTGTTGTTATTGTGTTTGTAAATTTATGAGAAATATCATATACGATCAGCAACCAGAATCCCCGACAAGGCATATTCAAAGATAATTACTATTTCATTTAAAAATTTATTAATTGTTTGTTTAGTTATATTTTTTCAGTACTACCATGACTTTCAAAAATCCTCATATTCAGAAGATGAAATATATTTATTTATAAATAAATGGGGAGCATACTTGGTGTCAGAATTTACACATATACCATAATGATGGGACCTACTATTTTGTATTTAGTTGATTTTATCATCATTTTATCCACATTTTTTGTTAATTAAATCATCATTTTAATGTGATACTTATTTTTTTATTTTTCATAGAGATCATAAAGAAATGAATTGATCAACAAGGACGATTCACTTCTGCACTATGATTATGTAATCAATCTGATACATGGTGTACCCGATATGAATCAAATTGTATGGGTTCAGTTTAAAATTGTCATTTTAGTAATGTATTATTTAATTTTTATGTTTAATTTATTTTTTTATAGTATTACTAACAAAATAATTTTTTTCTTATATAGGTATATTCTTTTTCTTGGGTTGGGATGTCTTTTTCGAATATTCTCGTGCTCACGCGAGATCAGGCTTCAGGGCTGAAAATGATAAAATGGAAATAAGGAAATGTGTCAAGAATTTATACAACCATCATGAAAAGGTTAATTATTACTACACATTTAAATAATTTTGACATCATTTCATCTACTATTTTTATCTTAATTTCCTTGTCATTTTTATATAATACTTATTTAGTTTTTCTGGAAAATCTTTGGAGAAGTTATATTTATCTTTTAACAATCTGCAATACGAAAGTAAATAAAGAACATGTTCTTTCTTGATGGAAGGGGAGACCCCATGCTACTTAAAATATGAAGTGTTTGAGGTGTCATGTGTTTTCTTCTACTATAATAATGGAACATGGTCTCTATTTTATGTATTTTTGCTAATAGTTGAATGAAAAGTATATATTTCATAATCAATTAGCCACACTTCAATATAAAGCATAGTGTGTTTGGTATGACATTAACTATATGTTTATAGTTTATAATTTTGATTTCAGTTCAAAACATATCATTTAATAAAAATTGAGAAAACACATTAATATTGTTTTATACATTAGGAAAACAATTTTTATGTAATTTTTGACGTATAGTAATCAGCCACACCTCAATTTAATGCACGGTGTGTCTTTTTATTTAAAATTGACATTTTCATAAAAAATATAAGTTTCATACTAAAAATATGAGAAAAAACGTTTGGATGCTTTTTATTCTTTTGAAAAAATATCCATATGTCATTTTTGATGTGTAAGAACCCACCGAACTTCAATCCGATACACAGTTTGCCCAGTATGACTCAAAGTTCCCTTTTTCAGTTTAAAATTGACATTATAGTTAAAAATGTCTCTCACTAACTGAAAACTAATAAAACTTGCTCAGATTGTCTTAATAATTTAGAAAAAAATGATTCATAATTCATTTTTTACATGTAAAAATTGTTGTCATGTTACACTGACACATGATGTGACTGGTATGTCTCAAAGTACATGTTTCTAATTTAAAATGATATTTTAGTAAAATATAAAAGTGACCTACTCAAAATCAATCAAAAAAATTCATATTAATTTTATACTCTATAAAAATAATCCATAAGTAATTTTTGATGTGTTGGAACTGGACACACCTCAATCTGGTCCACAATGTGTATGGTATGACTCAAATTGTCTGTTATCAGTCTAAAATTGACATTTCTGTTCAAAACGTCTCCCAGTCACTAAAAAACAACAAAACTTCCTCATATTGTCTTGATACATTAGGAAATGATTCATAAGTAATTTTTATGTGTATGAATTATTATCATTCCAAACTAACTTATGATGTGATCGGTATAACTCATGGTGCATTTTTTCAGTTTCAAATGACATTTTTTATAAAAAACACAAGTGAAATTCTCAAAATTGAGAAAACACATTTATATTGTTTCAATACTTAATAAAGAAATACATAAGTAATTTAAGATTTATTTGAATCAAATAAATATCAATCCAACACACGGTGTGATAGGTATGACTCCAACTATGTATTATTATTTAAAATTGGGATTTTGGTAAAAAAGACAAGTTTCGTACTCAAAACCATGAAAATTCTTTTGGATTATTTTGATACTTTAGTATAATTATCCATAATTCATTTTTATGTGTTGAAATCTACAACACCTCCATCTAATACAAGGTGTGCCTGGTATGACTCAAAGTGTTTGTTATTAGTCTAAAATTGACATTTTAGTTCAAAACATGTTTCACTCACTAAAATCTAACTAAACATGCATGTATTGTCTTGATACTTTTGGAAAAAAAATTATATGTTATTTTTGACGTGTAGGAATTAGTCTCATTTCAAACTGACACATGATGTGACCAGTATCATTGAGAGTGTGTGTTTTTAGTTTCAAATGACATTTTAGTAAAAAAGATAAGTGAAAAAATCAAAACTAAAAAAATGAATTTATATTGTTTACATACTTTTGGAAAATGTCCCAAATGTCATTTTTGATGAGTAGGAATCATCCAAACCTCAATTAGATCCATATTATACTAGGTATTACTCAAAGTGTCTGTCACCTGTCTAAAATTAACATTTTAGTTCAAAACGTGCGTCACTCACTGAAAATATAAAAAATGTACTCATATTGTTGTGATACTTTAAGAAATTATTCATAAGTCATTTTTGACATTTATGAATTATTATTAAGTCAAAATAACTCACAATGAGATCAATATCACTCAAGGTGCATGTTTATAGTTTCAAATGAATTTTTTGTAAAAAACACAAGTAATATACTCAAAATTGAGGTAACACATTTGGATTGTTTTTGATACATTAGGAAAATAACCCATAAATCATTTGTGATGTGTTAGAATTATCCTCACCGAAATCTGGCACACGGCGTGACCGGTATGATTCCAAGTGTGTCCTTTTAATTAAAATTTACATTTTAATAAAATAGACAAGTGGTATAATCAAAATTGTGAAAACACATTCATGTTGTTTTGATATTTTAGTACAATCATCCATAATTCATTAATGATATGTAGGATTCAGCCACACCTCCATCCAAAACATGTTGTGTCCAATATAACTCAAAGTTCCTATTATCAGACTAAAATTGAAATTTTAGTTCAAAACATGTTTCACTCAATGAAAACTAAGAAAACATGATCAAATTATCTTGAAACTTTTGAAAAATTATTTATAATTCATTTTTGATCTGTAGGAATTAGTTTCACATCATACCAGCACACGATGTGACTGGTATCACTTACAGTGCATGTTTTCAGTTTTAAATGACATTTTTGTAAAAAAAGATAGGTGAAAAACTCAAAATTGAGAAAACGCATTCGAATTGTTTCAATACTTTGGAAAAAATATCTATAAGTTATTTGTGACCAGTAGGAATTATCCCCATATCAATCTAATGAACGGTGTGACCAGTATGACTCTAAGTGTTTCCTTTTTTTTAAGTTAAAATTTTATTCATCTTTTGTTTCATATTTTTTGTAATTTATTTCTTTATAGTATTACTAACATAATAATTGCCTTCTTATATAGGTTTATTCTTTTTCTTGATTTGAGGTGGTATGTTCAACAACTAATACCATGATCAGGATTTTCTGAGAGGGCGTCAAGTGCTCAAGACAATGAAATTTTGATGTTTTTTTGTGATAGTACTTGCTAATGTAATTGTACAAAACATTGTTTGAAATGTCTATAATATAGTGGGTTTTTTTCATATTTGGGGTACAATTTTTATTTAAATTAAATTATGAATTTGTCATATGTATTCAGGTTTGCAGTGTGTTGTAATTTCAAGATCACACTCACTAGTGCAAAAATGTTTTTTAACGTTGATGTTTTACTTTTTTACATCACTTATTAGCCTCTGTCATTAAAGGCGACATTGTAAATATTTATTTAACATGAGTTAAAAAATTAATCTTGTAAACTTATAATGGAATTGGATTTTTTATGTCGGCCATATAGTAATCGACATGGAAACCCTTAATATTGAAGTCTATTTTACGTTGATTATATAATAACTAATGTAAAAAACCATATACCATGTCAGTTACTCTATAACCAACATGGAAACACTACATCCTGAAGTAGTTTTTACACCGGTTATTAAATAATCGATATAAAAGAACATTTCCATATCAGTTATATAAAAAACGATTTTCTAAGGTTTCGAGATGAATGGTTTTTCATTGGTTATAAAATAAATGATGTAAAAATTCATATAACACATTGATTATATAAAAAATCCAACGTGGAAAAAAATAAAGAGTTATTTTTAATATCTATTATAAAATAACTGATTTTTTTTTAAATATTTCACTTTATCCATCCTTTCTACTTCAGACCAAACCAAAAAATACCAAAACAATCAGAAAGAAAAAAACCAGAAAATACACATTCACAATTAAAACATTCAATATTATAATATTAGCTAAAACAAAGCTAAATCCAACCAAAACAACTAAAAAAATACACATTCACAATGACAACATTAAAAATTTCAATATTCACTAAAAACAAAATAAAATCCAACTAAACCAATAAAATGATTTTCCCATTCCACTTATAAGTGTGTGAGATCTTCTTCACTATAAGGGTGAGATTCATTAAAAAGAATTAAATTAAAAGGAAAGTATTTAACATGTATAATGAATAAAACAAATGAAATATTAAGGAATAGTTTATAAGAAAATCTATCCTGGTTAAACTTCGTAACTGTTCCAATTGTAATTATTTCATACATAAATATTACCACATAATATCCTCATTCTTTGATACCTTTTTGTTTATGAAAATTCTTTTTAAATGAATTTTTCATATCCAAAATGAAGTAAATATAAATGAAAATTCACCTTTAATTTTACAAATTTTATCTTAGAGTTATTTTTCTTTATGTTTTTTTAAAACAAATACCATCCCCTATTATAAAATAATATGAATGGAATTAATTTGTTATTAATTATAATATAAAACACTAATAAAAATTAAAACTTACAGTTCCAATATGTTCTTAAAATTTTCTCGTACCTCGCTATAGATAGAGCATATCTAGTAAAGTGTCTTCGTTCTTTGAAAAAAACACATAACATCCAATGGTCACTGATATAAAAGAAAATGTAATGTTAGTTTTATTATGTTAGATGATAAAAAAAATTGTACGATATATGTTTCATACCTCTAAAAACAATGAAACATCCAACACTACATAATTATATTATGTTCAAATATTTCAGTAATATAAATTGTTCTTTATTTTTTAGTCATTGTTTGCACTTCAGGTGAAATGAGCTGTGGTTCCATCAATCCATATACATCTCTATTTTCATTCTCCTAACACATTTTATAAAGATACCTAATAAAAAATTAACAAAAGTAATTTTTTAATAAATTTAATGCAGGGAAAGATTTATGTTAAGAATTACATGGAAAAACTAACATCATGTTGATTCCCAACTTATCTCTAGTTACAAAATCCATGATATCATTTTTCAAAATACCCACTACTATTGGACACCCACATACATTAGCTTCCATTGGAATTGCATAAACACCTACCAACAAATTTTGATATCTTCACAATCTATCAAGATGACTAGAATCCATATCTGAAGTCATAGCCCTTTGTCTTTATTGTTGGATATACAATATTTCTTTACATTTAAAGAATCCATGTAAATAAATTGATAAATATATTAACTTTAAAATGTTAAAACTTTTTAATAAAAAATTAAATAAAATTTAAAATATACACATACCTATATGGTAATATACTGTAGAAGTATAAATAGACAAACTAAAAAGTGTGCGATACATTGTCCAACTGTCCTCACCTCATATGTAGGTAACGATACTCCAACTGATTTATTTATAATATCCTGTATAGTGACCCTATTCTTATCTATCTCTAGCTACTGGTGAAAAATGGTATGTCCAATATAATATATCAGACCATATGCAACAATATGATTTTGAGGATCATCAACATATAACTCATAGTAACTGGGAAGTTGTAGAGGAGGGGTGTAAGAGTAAGATAAAAAATGGGGACTGCAGGTGAAGGTGGAGGAGTGGGTGTATGAGTAGGATAAAAACTAGGGTCTGCTAGAGGAGGTGGAGGAGTGGGAGATACTAGAGGAGGTGGAAGAGTGGGAGGTCGATTATGAAATTGTCTTTACATGTCCACAAATAAAGAATATACCAATTCTCTGATCATTTCCCCTATCATCACATTAATATTCTGAACATCAGCATCCAAAAACAATATTTTTTTTATAAATACTCTCCATTGAAGAATCTAAAGAATTTGGTAACACATTTTTCAATGATACACCCAATGGGTATCCTTATACACAACCCAATTGTTCGAGCTTTACCGATGTTTTATATAAAATATATTGCCTCCCCTAAGCTATAAATAACCCATGTGTTCTCTTCTCCTCAAGAGAATCCTGTATGAAATATTTGAAAAATTCCATAAAGACTCAAAATATATAAAGAATTTAATTAACTTAAATAAATAAATAAAACAACAATCTTACAATCATCTCATCCACAACCCTTGATTTTTCCATAAGATATTGACCATTTTTACTCATTCGATCCCTCTTCCATTTTTCATGACTAGCTGGGGGTGGAGGGGCAACCTCTCCAGAGCTTGAAGACCCAAATTTCAGTTTTTTTTAAATTTTTAGCCATAATTTTATCTTCTAATAAAGTATAAACTTCCTAAGATAAAGTATGAGGGTATATATTTCAATATTGGATATCCGAATGAGATCTCTATGATTGCTATAAATTAAGAATAATAAATCATTAAGAAATTATTAATAAGATCATTATAATTTAAGAATTATTTTAAAAGTTCAATTTCACTTACCAAAAATTATTCTTATCTTATAATTTCAACAAATTGTATTCGTCTGTCTATATATATAAAAGGATATATATCACATGGATTGTGTTGTTGCCTATGCCCAAAAAAGAAATTAGTTGTGAAGGTTGACTTTAAATCCCTCCATCTCCTAGCATCCATTGATAACCATTTCTTCTTGAATCATCCTATGTCAAGTATATCAAATGTATTTTGATAAGAAGGGTGAAAACATATATTACTATAAACACTTCAATATTATTAAAACTATAAGAAATGATCTTACCAAAATGGTCTCCCAAAACTGAGATAATGTTACTTTGTCAACACTTCTACAATTATAAAAAAAATACTAACTTTTTTAATAACATCAACTGATACAAAAATATTATATTGATTTGCATTAGGAACTCTTGGAATATCATTATCATCAAAGTCTACCACAAACCTACGGTAATGGCTATGAATAACTAATAATTTTGGTAAATGTGTGCTACCACGTTTACCAGCCCTCAAACTCTTCCTTGGTGAAGTGCACTGTGTTGCATTTGTTGTCAATGAGGTATGTTGTTGTCAAGGAATGAATGGTTGGATGTCAAGGAGGTTCAATATGTGAATGACAAAGGATGTGATGGTTTTGGTGAGGAAAGGAGAATGGCCATGGTGTCACTTAGGAGATTCACTAAGTTACATAGGATGTTGTGGTTAAAACATTCTCTATGTATATCTGACGGTTGTTGACCTGGTCTTTAAGTTCAAAGAACTTGTATCAAGTGGATACAATGTCACAACAATGTTAGAAGACCATGTATTGTTAAGACAATGCATGAGGAGATGAAGATGATCCATCCACACCTCCTAAGTGGATTAAGTGAGGTGAAGAAGTCCATGCACTATCACTTAGTGCATGTGAATTAGAAGTTGATCCAACTTGATCTCTGATTGGATCAATGAAGCACATTGAAGATCTATGTGATTCAGGAGCTCGGTTGATGAAGAACCTTCAGGAATTCCATTCCTAAGTGATGAATAAATGTTGAAGAGAATTAAAGGAATTCTAATGAAGAAGAAGAAATAAAGAAGAGTAAATGAAGAGGAAGATGGCTTGAAGTGGCATTTGGCATTTTATATTGGGAGTACTTTGTTTCTTAACAAAGTCTTTATCATTTCCATTGCCAAAAAATTGGCCAGCCAAGGGCCATCCATGGGTTCAACCCCAAGGCACATGTGGGCCTAGGCGCCACGCCCATGGGGGATCCCATGGAGCAAGCCCAAGGCGGCAGGAGGACACGCGGTGATTAAATCTGCGCGGCAGGGGCGCATAGAGCGCGCCCGCGAGAGGCAGAGTGAGCGCTAGTGGCGCGCCCGAGTGGCAGGGGAGGGCGCAGAGCGCGCCCGCAGAAGAACTCGGTGCGGGGCGGCACCGAGAGGGGAGGAGATTCAACTGGCCGTTCATGGGAGCGGAACTTTGATAAACCGCGAGAATTCCGTGGCCCGTTTCGATGTGGGACAAAGATTTTTGCCGCGGATTGAATATGAGCCGCTCGTTCGATCGCTCGGCCGATCTCCGCCGCTCATCGCATCTCGCCGCTCGAGATCTTCTAATCGCGGTCGTCCGATGACTTCTCAAATCCGCATCCGACGGCTCCGAGGCGTCTCCTTCCTCGAGCTCCGCTGAAGGCCACCCGACGTCCCCCGCTGAACCAGAGGCCTCCCGAATGAAGAATTCGAGCTCCCGGCCACCTCCGATCAAACCGAAGGCCCCATTCGGCTCGTCTGGCCCTTCTGAACCCATCCATGCACGAAAATGAAGTTTGCATGCAACGAGAGGAATATTTCGGTCGAAGCCGAAGCAAACCGAAGGTGCGAGGCGTTGAAGAATTCGTGTTTTGCATGGGATGTCCAAAACAGAGGCCGTGCATGCGTTCTAAATCTCATGCACGAGGAGGAGTGAAAGAGGAAGATAAAGCCACGTGAAACAGCGAAGGAAAACAAGATTTGGAGAAAATCTTGAAGATCCGAAATCTTCGGTGATTCTAGATTTATCACGCGGATGGACAGAGGCATCCCTCTGCCTATAAAAGGAGAGCCCGAGGAGATGGTAATGCTTGCTGAAAACCTTGGAAGACCCGTGAGTGCCTTTGTGCCTCGCGAAGTAGAAGCCCCGTGCACACTTGCGCGGCTGAAGTTCCAGAGCCACCCGAGGCTCTGAAGGAGGTCCCTGCCCGCGTACTCGCGCGGCAGAAGGAGCCCTCACTGCCCGCAAATTTGCGCGGAAGGAGGAGCTTGTGCGGCCAGCTTGTGCCTTGCACTTGCGCGACCCGAGGCCGCATCACTTGCGCGCCCCGAGCTTGGTTGAGGCTTGTGCGGAAGTAGGCTGTCTTGCACCCGATCCTTGCGCGATGCCTTGCACCCATTGGATTTTCAAGAAGAATCTACGGGCAGTAGATGTGCAAAGGAGGAGGCTGAGACCACACATTGGTGTGTGTGTGTTCACAAAAGAAATAACAAGGCCGAGACACCTTAGTTGTGTGCAAGAGAAGGAGGCTTTGTGATTTGTGTGCACAAAGAATAAAGGAAGGCTGAGGCATATCTTGGGGGTGTGCAAAAAGAGTGGAGGCCAAATATACACTCATTGTGTGTGTGAAAATCAAAGAACAAGTTGTGTGTGCAAAACAACAAAGTGGCCGAACCTAGTGTGTGCACTAAAAGTGTGTTAACCTAGAAGAAGAAGAAGAGGACTCACACATTGTATAACACACATTTATGTGTGTAATCAAAAGGAATTAAACGTGTGAAGTAAAAGAAGAAAAGGTGTGTGCTTAAAGTGACTACACCCTTTGAGGGTTTATTGCACCAAGAGGAGAAAGAGGAGAGTGCATGCATGCATGCATGCACATGCACACGTGAACAAAGACAAATCTGGTTGTGTGCATATGAGTTGACCAAGACCAGGAGTTCTTGAAGAGTTTTGAGAAGCC
Organism: Viscum album; assembly: GCA_963277665.1. Classification (NCBI taxonomy): domain Eukaryota; kingdom Viridiplantae; phylum Streptophyta; class Magnoliopsida; order Santalales; family Viscaceae; genus Viscum; species Viscum album. The sequence goes on from OY728138.1 coordinate 1,538,520,460, forward strand.
ATGCAGTCAGTGCATGAGGATGCAGAGATACCATGCACTCAGTGCATGAAGTTGATGTGAAGTGAGACTGAAGCCAGACTGAAGTAAAAGACATCAGCTGCCTGAGTTTTCAGTAATTGAGAAGATCCTGATCAACAGAAGTGATCAGAAGCTGTGAGCAAGACCAGCAGACCTTATCAGAGGCTGTCGAAGATTCTTGAAGAGAGAATCCAGGTCATCCTTAGAAGAAGGTGATAAAGCCTGAGCAAGACGAGAAGACCTGTTCATCACAAGTGAGCAGAGGTACAGAGCAAGGCCAGCAGTCTTTATCCCAGACTGCTGAAGATACTTGAAGAAGCTTAAAGTGAAGAAGAGCTACTCGTGTGACTTGAGGAGCCAGGAGAAGCCCCCTGTGAGACTCAGGGTGGAAGAAGTCTTCAGTGGGATTCTGGAGCAGGCCAGTGGGACGCGGGTAACACTGTGGGACGCAGTATAAAGACCCTCCTGTGGGACTCAGGGGAGATACAGTGGGACTCTGTATCGACCATTGTAATTCTAACAAGTTATAATTGAGAAACCATGTTGGGGCGTATAACCAACATGGCAAGGATGTAGGCCTTTGGTGCCAAACCTTGTAAATCCTTGTGTCCTGTGCCTTTACATTTACTGCATCATTCGAGGAAAGGCTGAGAGATAAAAGAAGAGTGGATCGAGGCTTTAACCAGCCATAGATGTTTAATTGATAAGGAATCAATTAGTAAAAAGTTTTAAGGGATCACTGATTCACCCCCTCCCCCTCTCAGTGATTCACACTGATCTGGGCACTTCACTTGGCTTTTTGAGAGTATATGACTCTTGTAAAGAAGGTTATGGATCATCAATAAGAGCATGTGTAAGTTCCTCCCCAGATGTATGAGTACACTCATCTCTAGATGTATGTGTTTGATCAGTTGATTGATCTATCATTATCCTTTAAATCAATGAAACAAACAATCAGAATACACATATACAAATTCAACTATTATAATACTAATGTAAATAAAAAATGTAAAATTATGAAACAAAAAAGTAAACTAAAACTTAGCACATTAATATTAATATTTTTTTATTATTAACTAAAATTATAACTACAATAATGATATATGAAATGTAAACCAATGAAAACTAAACTAATATAAAAAACATTTTAACTTATTAGTTTTAATACATTTTTAATAAAGAAAAAAAATTAGCATATCTAACATTTGATGAAATTAATATAAGTAAATGAGAAATAATCATATGTTACCTGTAATATTATGAATGTACTAAATGGTTGTTTTCCCACATTCCTTCATCATGATTGTTCCTTATAACATAAACCATGTTTATGATGTGCTCATTATCTGCTAATATTTCCATGGAAGTAGGGATCACACATAAATTTTCATCTTCATCAAGTTTATCATCTCCAATATATTTTTTTACTTGTAAAACAATAAACCACTACATATCGGATTGATCATGAACATAGAATTTTTTTTCATGTTTTTCCATTATAAAAGGATCAACTGGGTCTTCCAATCTAGTTATATTAACAAGTTCCATTCCAAATTCATCGTTTCTGACACTATTGTTACTGATAAAACATTTTTAGTTAAACAATATAACTTTAAAGTTATTGTAATCAACCTCCATATTTCTTCAATGAGTACTAATATTAATTGGATTCATAAATTGGGCCTTTTTTTTAGAACTTGAGAAATGAATTGTTTCTATGAACACCAATACACCATTATTAAAAACATCACATCTGTTGTCTTGATCTTTCGTATGAAATGTATCAAAATTAATTTCATACCTGAACCATGTTATCACATTTAAACTTGGACCACTCACTTACCATCTTAATGTTTCTGATGCTTCTAATCTACCAAGAATGGTATTTTTAAAACATGATAAAAAATGTTTTGTTATGCTCATTCAATCCACATTTCTTTCTTATTTGGATGACATAGTTTCAACACATTAATATGCAATGTTATATATGGTTGTGCATCATATATATTATTCAATATGTATAAATGTACCTTCTTTATCTATTTAGCTGACAAATATTTGACTTTCAATCCATGAATTCCATTTCCCTCATTATTAACTAATTCAAGGTGTGATAGAGACAAACTAATCTTCTCCACCATAGACAAGTAGCTCGTACAAAAATCCACAACCTCCTCAGAAATATAATTTTCAAAAATGGAGGATTTAGGTCGATATGGGTTCTTAACACACCCCTTCAATATCTTCATATAACTTTCAAAAAGATACATCAAATGTAGATATACATGTCCTCAAAGATTTATTTCTCAAACCAAATGAACCATTAAATTCACTATTATATCAAAAAAATATGGAAGAAAATACCTTTCCAATTGAAAAATTATAGAAATTGATTTTTTTTCAAAAAATTCCAAAGCATTCAGATCAATCACCTTATTACAAATTGAATTAAAAAAATAACACACCTTTATGATGGTATTTCTAGCATGGATGGGAAATATTACATGAAATTAAACTAGTATAAGATTTTTCTTCATGATGTGAAAATCATGAGATTTCATACCATTCAACTTCAATTAATTTAAAGATATTTTTGTTACATTTGAAGAATAACCCGGTGAAACATTGATATCATGAAGACACTGAAAAGAGATAATTTTCTTCCTATTGGATAATGTATGCTAAAATATGGGAATAAATGTTTACCTTTTATCAATAATGGGAGTTAACTAAAAACATATTCCCATTGAAAATATGTCTAATCTTTAATTCAACACATCTTTAGTCATTCCTTTAATATCTAACAATGTTCCAATCAAGTTTTCACTGATATTCTTCCCCACATGCATGACATCAATGTTATGTTTCACTCTATGATATCTCTAATATCGTATCTCAAAAAATATTGAACATTTAATCCAATTATTTCAATAGTTACTATATTTATGTGTATTTATAAAGTTCACATAATGGTTTTCACCCTCTCAAAATACTGATTAGTGGATAAAGGTTTTTGAGAAATATCAAATTTTTTTGAGCCATTGAATGTCTTTTTTAATCTTCTATTAGAGTGATCCATTGACAAAAACATTTTATGACCCATGTATTCTTTTTTCTCCCATGATACAATTGATAATATGAAGTATGTTGTTTGAAAATTGGAAATCCTTTATGCCCCTTAACACTGTATCTAGAAAAACTTCCATACACTGGGAAGTCATTTATAGTGAACTTAATCATTGCATGTAGTTGAAAATATTCCATTTTATAAGAATAATACACCTTAATACCATCCTCCCATTAAGAGTTTCAAATCATAAATTAATGGTGAAAATAAAACATCAATATCATTTCCATGTTGTTTTTGGTTAATAGATCATTGAAATCAACATGAAATATTTTCACTTCAAACAAAATTAAGGAGATAAGTTGTAAATTACAAATAAAATAGTCCATGAACTATGTGTTCTATTAAGGCTTATATATGGATCCATTAAATACATGAAGAGTCGGAGTCTAATATTTCTAACATCATTTATGAATATAGGAAACTGGTGATGAATTTTCTTACACTACGGACAATCAACTAGATATCATATTTTCCCTCCCATATTTTCCCATCAGTATACCATCTTAACCTTTTTTCATATTGTGAATTAGAAAATAAACATTTCAAATGAGTAATTATAGGAAGATACCAAAATACTTTGGTAGGGATCTCTGTAACTTCTAAATCATCATATTATTTTCTTTCAACTTATACCCTGATTTCCCATATTTAGGACACTATGATAGAAATTCATATTTCTTCCTATATATCACACAATAAATCAAGAAAAAATATATTTTTTATTATTATAATCCCATCAAGAATATTATTTTCTTCTATTTATAATATTAATTAGGAAGATCATTTTTTATCTTTCCATAATTTTAGCAAATCAGTGAAAACAATTTCCATCAAACCATGTTTCTCCTTCAAGTTAATCAATGTTAAAACTGATGATAAAACTGTAAAATCTGTATAACCAGGATACAATGGTTTTTCCATTCCACCATATAAATGCTAAATTTTTTGTTCTTTCTCAATTATCTCTTCTTCAATATCATTAATCATTTATTCAATTTCATCATTGTTATCATCTTGTAAAGCATCATCATTAATAAATCTCAAATTTTTCTTAGTTTCCCCATTCCAAATCCATGGTCTATAACTCTATTTAAAACCATAAAAAATTAAATTATCTTTGATCTATCTACATTATAAACTCTTCTTATTCAAAAATTTCAGGCATGGAAAGAAAAATATGTCATTGTTTCGAACATTTAGTTTAGAAAATTCCAAAAATGCATCAACACCTTTGTCGAATTCATCACTCATTTGATGTTCCGTAATCCAACATTGACTCATTATTACTTAAAACTAATATCAAATATATATATATATATATATATTGTTAAGATAATCCAATTCTATATTTATATGAAATATTCTATAATTTTAAATTAACATAATTTTTAAATATAAAACAAATATATCTGTTTTGGAAAAATATAATTTTAAATTCTATATAATAATTTAAGATAAGTTTAAATATAAATGATAAATCATAAAAAGATATTCTTAGATATAATTTAAAAAATAAAATATAGTTAGATAATCCAATTATATATTTGGAACAATTAAATGATAAATTATAAAAAAAATCTACATGTAAATAATATATAGTTAGATAATCCATTTTTATATTTATATGAAATATTACATAATTTGAAAGTAACACAATTTTAAAATATAAAACAAATATATGGATAATTCAAAATTATAATTATTAATTCTATACAATAATGGAAGATAACTTTAAATATAAATAGTAAATCATAAAAAATTGTCTGGAAATAAATTAAAAAGGAAAATATAGTTAGACTAACTTTTTCATCTAATATAGACACTCATTGGAATATTAGATATTCACATGTTCATCAAGGTTTTATGTTGTTTTGTCGACAATGGATTCAGTTAGGGAACCATATAGAATGAAAATGAAATTGGCATGGGGATAAAAAATATATGCTAATTCTCATACATTTAATGATATTTCCCTAACCCTACTAATTCTTTATAAAAATTCACTCACAATTTAATGATATTGTTTTTGAGAAATAAGATAGAAAAACACTGTTGAACAAATAAATCAACACCCACTGTTGTGATGTATTTTTAACCCATCATAATTTTTGTGTGTTAATGCAATCCATAGACAAATCAAAACATAAGAATAAAACCCTTGAATCTATATAATAATGCACTCACATTTTATATCACTCTATAATTTAACATATTTCAATGAGATGTGGTATATGAATATTGTTCAAGGGTTACCACATTGAAATAATATTCTATAATTTTCCACCACAGAATTATGATACATTTCTTGAAGTATTTATTAATATTTCCAATGAAATCAATATAATTTATAACACAAAATGTTGTAAATAAAGCATTATAATATAACATGTTGAAATATATTGGGTTTATGTATAAATATATATATAACAAAATCCGTTAAATTGAATGAAAATCCAATGAAATTGGAGAATGAAGTATGAGATTGTAAGACCAATAAAACTATAAAAATGAATTTTATGATTGAAATCAAAACTAAAAATCATGTTTTAATGATAAATTGTATCATAAAACATATAAAACCCATCCTTTTTCATCCATAAAACAATATTCAAGGAACGTTAATAGACATTTGGAAGTACAATAGAACTTGCATCTTGTTGGAGAAAATAATATTATTCTGTGGAGACAATTCCATGTGCTAGCTACAAATTCAATGTGATAACATGTGGAGATTAAACAGGATGGTAATATGATATTTTAGTAAAAAAATTGAAAAGAGAGATCTAGGGAATACTTGAAATTAAATGGCCTAATGTGATGAGTGTGAAACGTACTTGAGGGTTTCGAGTTGGTCAAATAGATGCACTGATGAAAAAGAGGATGAATCAAGCTAGAAAATAAGTTTGGAGGACATGGTATTGAAGAAAAAATTTGAGGGTTTCCGCATGAGAGAGAACCAATTATGATTTCTCCTGATCAAAATACACCACAATGACTTAAAATAGGAATGCATAACAATTTAAATTATTTATCACATCATTTATGTAACAACCAACATGATAAAGAAATTTTAATTTGATTTATCACGTCGGTTTCTATATAACAGACATGATAATGTATTGATATTTTCTTTATCATGTTGGTTATAAAATAACCAATATAAAAATATCTTTACCACATCGGTTATTCTATAACCGACGTGATAAAGCATGATGCTTCATTTATAAAATTGGTTATTCTATAACCGATGTGATATATCCAGGATACTTCATTTATCACATTGGTTATTCTATAAATGATGTGACAAACAATATACACAGATTTTTATGTCGGTCATAATCAACCGACATTAAAATACTAATGTGATAAATACATTTTTTACTAGTAACTATAGAAGTAGGGTTTTTACAAGAACTATTTCAATCATAGATAAAATTCCCCCATTATCAGTGTTTTTTACCACTGAGAAAGGGCCCCCCTTTAACGATGTCGAGGAAAAAAACATTTTTAAGAATCATTGAATCCCTTTTTGCGTGCTATTAAATGGCAGAACTATGGTAGTGGTCTAGAATTATGCTTTCCCCATGTTAAGTGTTGGTATTTATCACAATTGTTGATGGGGGAGAAAATTATATTAATGGAGAGATTGATTGAAACATTAATTGTGTATTTTCTCCCAATATTAACAGAGATTTAATTGTCAATATTAATTGATGTAAAAGGGATGTTGACTACATTAATTGGTTATTATGGACTTGGTTTCTATATAAGAGGATGTGGTAACACATTTTTAAAGGTGTTCCCACATGATGTAACCAGAAAGAGAGAACTAGGAAGGGGTTTCCGAGTTTTTTGGTGGCCCATGTGGCCCAAATATAATGACACAATTATCTTCTACACATAGAGAGGTTCATGGAAAGATGTTCAAGATGTCATTAACCTAGATCAAGAGGGGGGCTACCATGTCAAAAATATCATGTTCAACACGTCAGCGTTTAACATGTGCAGAGTAGTAGTGACACAATCAATGATTGGGGAAATTTATCCAAAGTCTTCTTGATAACGGTGATCAGGTGGCATGTCCCAGTTAATGATCAACTACATATCATGATGGTGAGATCAGGAGAGATGTAAATCCTTCAGGTGTCGCAAGATGGTTTGAGGTTGATGCATGTTCGGATTGAGATCTCCAAGGTAGTGACGTTTGGTAAATAGAAGTGTGACGTTTTTTCACATATTGATCCTTCGATACATGGTGTTGGCGAGAGGTTTTTCATAGAGAAGGTGGAGGCATATCTGGGTTTGGTTTTCAGATGGGTTTTATACGCTCTCTCATTTGTAATTCTTGTATGGGAATTACTTGGATTCTATGTATTCTCTGATTCATAGTGGATATTTTCAGAATTTCCCCATGGTTTTTTAATCCACCATATAAGAGGGGTTTTCCATGGTAAAAAAATCCTACGTGATGATTTATTTATTTTAATTATATCATCTTCATGTTTCATTGTATTTCTTACAATATTTTGGCAAGCAATTTTTGGCCTGAAATTAGGATTTCTTCAATAAGTAATATCATAGGTGAAGGTTCAAGATTGAAATTTATCGTGAGAATTATTTAAGTTTCATAGAGGATTGTAGATGTGTGTGTGAAGCATAATAATATTTGGAAATCAAAGCAGGTTGAGAGAGGTGATGCGCTAGCTACTCTAGGGATTTTGAGTAGGGGATAAATTTATTTCAATGGGTGCTCTAGATTAGGTGGAGATCATGATTACATGATAGTTATATGTTTCTGGTTTTAGTCTTGTTAAATAGGATGGTGCATATACAGATATGATGAAGATTTCAGCATTTTTTTAGGGGGGTAGATATTTATTTTTCTTTGAAGTGAAAAAGGACCTCGTCATATTTTCTACAGATAATGATGGTTGGTGTGATACTAACTTATTTTCTTCCGAACTGGGTTTGTTGGATGTTTTTATTCATTGATGTGCTGAAGGGGGGATTATTGGGATTTATCAAATTTATTGATGAGAGAGAAAATTATAATAATGGAGATATTTATTGTAACATTAATTGAGGATTTTCTCTCAACATTAAAAGAGATTTAATTCTCAATAATAATAGAGTAAAAATGTATTTTTTACTACATTAATTGGTTATTATGGGATTGGTGTATATATAAAAGGATGTGGTAACACATTTTGGAAGGAGTGCCAGCATGATATAGCCGACAAGAGAGACTTGGGAAGGGGGTTTTGAGTTTATGGTGGCCTATGTGGTATGATGATGATGAAAAGATTATCTTTTACATGTGGATAGATTCTTGGATTGATGTTTAAGATGTCATCCACCTAGATCAAGAAGGGGGATACTGCATTTGAGGTATAATGTGTGGCGCGTAGGTGTTTAAAATGTGCATAGAAACAACGATGCAGTCGATAATTGAAGTCATGTATCAAAAGTCTTCTTGATAGTGGTGATCAGGTGGCGTGTCCATGTTACTGATCAGTAGTACATCAAGATGGAGAGATCATGAGAGAGAGAAATCCTTCAGGTGTCGCAAGATGGTGTAAGGCTGACATATGTTTGGATGAATATCTCTGAGATAGTGATGTTTCATCGACAAAAGGGTGATGTTTTGTCATAGATTGATCTTTCGATACATGGTATTGGAAAGATTTTTTTTCAAGAGAATAAGGAAGCATGTCGGGGTGTGGTTTTCTCATAGGTTTTCTATACTCCCCCATTTGTAATTTATGTTTGGGAATTAATTGGATTCTTTGTATTCTCTGATTCATAGTGGATATTTTTGGAATTTCCTTGTGTTTTTTAATCCTCCACATGGGAGGGTTTTTCCATTTTTAAAAAAATACTATGTTATGAGTTATTTAATCTACTTATATATCTTTCATATTTCATCGGGTTTCAAACAATATTTTGGAAATTAATTTAGTGATGTTGAATCCCATTTTTTTAGCTATTAAAAGGCCATACTATGGTAGTGGTCCAGACTTATAATGTTCCTTAGTCAAGATCCCATGACACTCATGACTAGAGTCCCTCTAATGGAGGCATATTTGTTCTTTTTAAATTTTGGATTGGTGATCCTATGGGGCTATGTTTTCTTCATTGTCCTTTGGTATCCATGAACCCACAACGAAACTCGATATTGGCATTCAAATTTGTGATCATCACACAACACTAGTCTGATCTTTCTTCGATCATCTATGTGGGGGTAATAAGTTGGTTGGTGGGTGTTGATGGACTAGGGTTTTGTGTTTTCTTGACTGTTTTGGTCGGTTTGTTGGCTGAATTACCAGGGGGACCATTTTTTCCATGGACTCTATTCATTATTTCAATATGTGGGGTGCCCATGTAGTGAGGTGTTGATGAGGATTCAAACATAAGAAAGATGTGGTGAACAGGTGCGTATATAGACATGCAAGGGCTTACTCACCGTATAATTGAAGCCGACAGGTTCATTCCCTCAAATCGATACAAGATCAGGTGGTAGATGGTATTCTACACAGAGTGTGTATGAGTTCTTGTTGTCTATACAAGCTAGGGAAAAAATATAGAGGAATAAATGGAACAAAATAACACAAAGGATTTTTCAATCTTGTATTGAACACTTTTTCAGACTATAATTTCCAACAATTTATAGGTATTTACAAAGGAATGAAATAGGAAAATTAAATGGTCACATTAATGAAATGAAATAGCCACATTAAAAAGAAAAATTAATGAAATAAAATGGCCACATTAAATGGACACACGGGGAGAAAAAACACAGAAAAAAACTGTTTGTATTTAATACACGGTGCATGGGAAAAATATGCGAGGAAAATAAACACATGCAACTTGACACAAGATTTTTTGTTTGAATTTCCAACACTCCTCTTCAAACCAAAACCAACTTCATCCTGAGCATCATTATGAGTTTTTTGAATGCATCTTTTAGTAATTACTTTGTGAAAATATCATCCACGTGTTCCATAGTATGACAGTATTCCAACTTTATCATTTTCTTCTTCACGTGGTCTCTCAGAAAATAGATTCTGGTATCAATATGTTTGCTTCTTCCATTAAACACCATATTTTTAGATAGTTCGATTCCTGAATTATTATCCACATATATCACTATGGATACATCATGAGGATGCTTCATCTCCTTCAACATATTTCTCAACCAGATTCCTTCAAAAATTTTGGATGATACTGCCACGTACTCTGCTTCACATGTAGATAAGGATATCACACACTTCTTCCTTGAATTCCACATGAAAGAATTTGATCCCAGAAAAACAAAACATACCCATTAGTGATTTTTATTTCATCTTGGTCACCTCCCCAATCACTTTTTGAGTAGCCATATATATTTTCTTCTTCATTGTATGGATAAAATAGACCAAAATAAACCATTCCTTTGACGTACCTGAGGATTTGTTTTGCTGCTAGCCAGTGTGATTCCTTTGGTGATTCCATGTACCTTCTTAGAAGCCCAACATTTTAGACAAAAAATAACCTTGTGATAGTGAGATACCTTAATCTTCCAATCAGACTTTTGAACAATGTCGAGTCAATACATCTTCCTTCTCTGTATTTTGTCGGTTTTAAGCCTGTTTCTATAGGTGTTTTTATAGTGTTGCAGTTGGCCATTTTGAATTTTTCATGAAACTCCTTAGCATGCCTCTTGTGGGATATGTAAATGCTTCCATGTTGTTTCTTTACTTCTATTCCTAGGAAAAATGACATGTGACCTCTGTCAGTCATCTCAAACTCCTTGAACATCGCCCCCTTGAATTTATCAAACATCTGTTGATAGTTACTTGTAAACAAAAAATCATCAAAATACAAGCATGTAATAAGTATATCACCATTACTATTCTTATTTATATAAACTGTATGCTCACATGGACATTGGATGAAGCCATTATCTTGAAGATATTTTTCGATACATGCATTCCAATTATGTGGAGCTTGTTTCAACCCATAGAGAGATTTCCTCAGATGATACACCTTGTCTTCCTCCCCTTTTATAACAAAGTATTTAGGTTGGTAAACATAGACCTATTCCTCTAGAATTCCATTCAAGAATATAGACTTCATATCAAGTTGGTATATCATCCAACTTTGATGAACAATAAGGGAGATAATCATCCTCATAGTGTCAAGGTGAGCAACATGATCAATGAATTCCTCGTAGTCCACCCTGTACTTCTTTTTTCACCCCTTTTCTATGATCCTTTCTTTGTATTGATCAATCTCACCATTATCATTTCAATTGATCTTGTAAACCCATTTGATGTTGATGCTCTCTTAACATTTAGGATGTTTATTCAGATCCCATGTGTTATTTTTCTCTATGGAATGAATCGCTTCTTCCACATAAATTCTCCAACATTCTTCTCCTACGGCTTCTTGAAACATCATAGGATCGTGATTTGCATACAGGAAAATAAGATTTACTTCTTCAGTTTTCTCATAGATGTCACTTAAGCTTTTTATTTTTATGGGAACCATGGGTGAGGATGAGATCTCCAAATTTTTACTTAATGGAGTCCTCTCACGAGTTTTGGAATGTCCTCCATGACTCCTGTGTACCGACGATGCTCTTGGTGAAGGTGTTCCAGGAATTCGCTCATAATAATCATTCATTTCCCCAAGATATTCCTTTTCAACTGGAATATATTTATTTGATTCTTCACCATTCCATTTCCAAGATTCTTCCTTACTAAATACCATATCTCTACTCACCACTAATTTATTGGTTAGTGTATTGTATAGATTATAGGCTTTAGACTCTTCACTGTAGCTGATGAAGATGCACTTTTCACCATGATCACCAAGATTACATCTTCTTGCTTTAGGAACATGAGCATAGGAAACACACATAAAGATTCTTAGGTGCACTATGCTCAGTTTGTAGCCACTCTAAGCCTCTTATGGTGTCAAGTTTCTGACACTCTTGGTTGGAAACCGATTGAGTAGGTAGACCGTACATGCCAGTACTCCTGCCCAGAAGCTCTTTGGATGGCCTTTCTCCTTTAGCATGGTCCTCATCATGTTGAGGATAGTACAGTTCTTCCTTTCTACAATGCCATTATACTCTGGCATGTAGATTGTAGTTTATTTCTACTTAATGCCTTGTTCCCTGTAAAAATATTGAAATTCATTTGAAGTGTATTCTCTACCTTAGTCAGATCTGAGAAATTTGATTCTATAACCACTTTTACCTTCAAAACAAGCTTTGAAAATTTTAAAGATTTCAAATTCAGAATATTTTTCTTTGATGCAATACACTCAGATTTTCTAGCTAAAATCATCAATGAGGGTAATAAAATACATATTACCTCTAATGAGGGTGTTTCAAGTGTTCTAAAAATATCAGTGTGAACTAATTGAAGTGGTTCATTTTTTATTCTGGATACTCCACTGGGGAAGGATCTCCTTTGTTTCTTGTCGAGTGTACACGCCTCACACACATGATTTGAAACTTCAATAATCGGAATGATAAACAACATGATTGACGAGGATAGAAGTTTAAGGCTACTGAAATACAGATGCCCAAAGCACATATTCCATCTACATGATTCATTATTCATGAGTCCCAAGAGACACTCCTCATACTTTTTATTAATATGCATCAGAAACATGTGATTCTTCACCATTTGGACGTAATAAACAAGCCTCTTATGGGCATATTTTATAGACAAAGAATAGTTTTCCAAGTGTATGACATACCCCTTATCAAGGAGTTGGTCAAGTCTGATGTTATCATTTTTATGCTTGGTATGTAGTACACATTAGAAATGTAATTTTAATCTATAGTCTTTAGATATATTTTTATTTTACATTTTCCAATCACGGGTACCTTTGATGAGTTTCCAGATCTCATGTTTCCTTGAACTTCTTCTATGAGTTCCTCGAACAATTCTTCATTACCACTCAGGTGGTTGCTTGCACCTGTGTCAAGATACCACACATCAGGCCATTCACATGAATTTTATTGTGCAAGTAGGAGTGTGGTACCTTCTTATTAACAATGAGATTCTTCTGTATAGTGGGATCATTCATCAGGATCCATTTTTCTCTAACACTCAGAATCATAATGGGTGAATTTTTTTCAATTGTGGCATTGGAAATTCTTTATGTTTCCCTTAACACACGTGAATCAGACTCCACTATTTCCTCTTCTATAGAAACTATTAAAATTTTGTTGCTCTTATTAATAGCTTGGATGATATCCACACCCTTTGCCTCTTGCAAAATGAATTCCTTGTTGCGGTTTTCAATTTTTTTTTGTTCTTGTAGAGTCAAATTTCCCTCTAAGACATGATCCAACATTGAACCCACATTATTTTTCATTTGTTTCTCATGAAATTACAATGAACCCATAAGTTCTTCAAAGGAAGGTTTCTCAAAATCTTTTAATTCTTTTATTTACACAACCACATTCTTAAACTTGGTTTTCAGATATCAAAGTGATTTTCAATAACTCGGATTTCCTTCAGTTTTTCTCCATTCCTTTTCAAATTATTAACAATAAATATCAAGCATGAGAAGAAGTCAGATATACTCTCACCTTCTTTCATGCATGCCGATTCGAACTCTTCTCTTAATGTTTGAAGACATACCTCTTTTACTTGATAAAAACCCTTGAATAAGGTACAAAGGGTATCCCGAAATTTCTTTCTGGAAGTTGCTTCGAAAATATTTTCAAACATTGATTCATCCAACTGTAGATAGAGGAGGATCAATGCTTTTTTGTATTTATTCCTTTGATTTATGAGACCTTCTTTTTATTCATTCATGAAGGAAGATTCTTACTCTGTAGTGGGTACTTCATACCTGTCGGTGATGATCTCCCATAATTCTTGTAATTTAAACAACACCTTCATTTGGATGCACCACCTCTCATAGTTTTCCCTAGAGAGCTTTAGAACTTACGGATGGATTGTGGACATCTTCAAAAAAATTGGAGGATCTTGGTAACTAGTCTATGATACCAGTTTGTTGGCTATAAGAGCTTGGGAAAAAGAGAGAGGAAGAAACAGAACACAATAACACAAATTATTTTTCAATCTTGTGTTGCACACTTTTTCAAACTACAATTTCCAACAATTTATAGGCATTTACAAAGGAATGAAACATCCAAATTAAATGAACTCATTAATGAAATATAATAGCCACATTAAACAAACACATTAATAAAATAAAAGAGCCACATTAAATGGACACATGGGTAGAAAAAAACACAGGGAAAAACCACCTGTAGTTAATACACGCTGCATGAAAAAAGACGTGGGGAAAATAAATGTGGGCTGCTTTAAGTAAGGGTTTTTTATTTCATTCCCAACTGTTCTCCCATATCCCATCATAATCTGGGGTTTATGTGGGTTTCCTTCAAACCCAAGTCAAAATCGAAGGCTCATGTAGGTTCCCTCAATCAAATTACAAATGGGTTTTTTGAGAAAAATACAAAAACTTGATTATAAAAAATATTTATTCATTTTTTTATTATTTCTATTATTTCTATAATTTATATTATTTAGTTATTTTTTAATTTTTATTTAATTTAATGTTTTTTATTTTTTTCATTTTTAATGATTTGGAATATTTATTCATTTAATATTTTTTATTCATTTTTATTTTGATGTTTATTAAATTTTAATATTTTTTCAAATTAAATAATTAATTTTAGGTGTTCATCAATGCTAAAGTTAACGCTAATAAACCATGCATTTATCTATGAAAAATTTAGCAGTGATAAATTTATTTTTATCACTGATACTGGCCCTGAGAATCCCTAAAAATATTGTTTCCCAAGAACTAGTGATAGCATGGTCATTCACATAATCAAATTTATTTATTTATAAAACCTATTTCATACAAGATAATGGAAGCAAGGATAAACCCAAGGGAAAATTGTATGGTGTCACTACCAAAAAACGGGGTTTCGTAGTGCTTCTATTTAACAATACTAAAAAACACTAATAGGGGGATCTTTATCAACACATTTTTAGTAGCGCTGATAAAGGGTATATTTAAAAAAATCATTAAAAGTAATATATTGATATATAAATATATAAATATTATTATATTGATATAAATATAATATATTTTTTAAATATGTTTTAGATAAGTATAAATAGACATTTATACTTAATATATAAGATATCAAGTGAAAATGGCTTATAAAATATTTTAAAAAATATTAATAATTAACAATTTTCTAATTATTATTGAGAAATAGTCATTTAATAACAATTTGAGAACAAAAAATCAAAAAATTAATAAAATATCTAAGAGAAGTTGAAAACGTAATTCAATCATCAAACAGACATAAGTTTTGATCCGAGTGACCATTTTGGCTCTAACACATATCAAATCAAAGCTTGCGATGAGATCTATTCTATAATGAGTTAGGTTAAACACTATATCATGTTTTTAGGCCAAAAAAGGCCCATAAGGCCTCCAAAATTGATTTTTTAGTCGAGGTACCAATTTTTTTTAACATTTGATGGAATTTCAACCTCGTTTAAGGGGGTATTTTTTCTCGTTTTCAATGGGTACTAAATTTATTCTAAGGGATTAAATTCATATTGATATTATGGATTTGAAATTTTATCAATTTTCATAATATACTATTATTTATAAACAAATATATAACAATATATACTTATTTTTTATATATTCACACAAAAAAATTTAATTTTATAAATAAATAATTTAACATATTTACAAATAAAATATATTTATCAATATATAAATCTTATCTAAATAAAAACTAATATCTATTTTATTTAAAATACAAATATTTGAATATTTATATGCCTATGTAATGTGTGTGTGTGTGTATTTGTGTGTGTTTGTATTAACAAACTGAAATATATTATCTATATATTCTAACATATATATATATATTAATATATAATATTTGCAAGTATATATAAATATATATAATTATACTTATAAATACTCATATAATATGTATATATATATATATAATATATGTATGTGTGTGTGTGTGTGTGTGTATGTTGTATATATGTATGTATGTATTTATCTATAAACACACAAAAAACATTTTTTATAAATGTTTTTAAAAGTGATCTTATAAATATATATTAATATAAAAAAATATACATATAAAAAAATATAACTAAATATATATAAATAAATAGATATAAATATAAAATAATATATGGATAAATATATAAATATATAAATATATAAATATAAACAACTATATATATATTAATATATGAATAATTATATAAATATATAAACATAACCATATATGTATATATGTATATATATTAATATATATATTAATATACAAATAAATATATATTAATATACATATATATTAATATAAGAATAAATATAAACAAATATATATAAATAAATAGATATATCATTAAATGGAGAACAAAGCAATATGGAGGAGTGGTAAAGGGTCTAGGCACGTATATGGGAGGTCTCGAGTTCGAATCCTGGGGGGGCAGGGGCGCACGTGCATGTGAAATTCGGGCTAACACTATTAAATGGCGGGGGGGGTCAATGGGGCATGCAAGTAGGGGTGGGGGTCTTCACATAGCGATGCTGAAAGGGGTAAAGTGCTGTTAAAACCCTTCTATTTATAGAATCATTTTTTTAGTTTTTTTTTAACTTTTATCAGTGCTAAAAAATGTGCTGATAAAGGAACCTTTTATCAGTGCTTTTTTAGCACTGATAAAAAGGGTCTTTATTAGTTATTTTCAGCATGGATAAAAGGGACCCCATTTTAATAGTTCTTCAATTATTAGTGATTTTTGGCATTAATTAATGTTTTTAGCACTGATAAAACCATGTTTAGTAGTAGTGTGTGAAATATAAATATAAATAAAAACAAACAAAAACACTAATAAAAACAAAACGAAACAAAAAATTATAAATTCAAGAAGTTGGTGGAATTAATGTAAGCAATGTAAGCAATGTAAAAGGGAAAGAATGTACAAAGAATAAAAATAAGACAACACTGAGAAGAGAAGGGTGCCCATGTTTTGAACTAGGAAAAACTAAACTAGTCTGAGTTATAGAATATATTTTTTCTCCTACCTCAATGTTCAACAAAATTGTGAAAAAGATTTAGAAGAATGAAGTTGAACCACCTTAATGTCACATGATTATCAAATTTTTTCTGTTAACTCACTCAATGAACTAATTTTTCAACCAATACTTATAGAAAAAGTGTGATTCAATCTTAGAGAAGATAAAAACCAACCTTTTCCAAATTAAGTACATAAGCTATTACTTTAAAAGAAGAAAATCCACTTTACTCACCTGTCAGTACATAGAAAAATCTAAAAATAATGCACAAGAAGAATTAAATAAAGAAATAAAAATTAAATGTTCACACTAATTATCTTTCTAATAAACAATTTTTTATTTTTATTTCCATATAAAATTGTCTTAAGTTAATTATTTTATTTATATTAGTTGTTGATTATCATTCTAAATAAATTTTATTATGCTCATTTTATATTTTGGACTTATTAGATGGGATTATTTTTTTGGGAATCTCACTAACATCCTGAAATTTTCTTTTAGGTACATTATTTGGTTTATGATGTTTTATTTCGGATTCAGATGAGTTGGGGACTTTCTAGGCTCTTTATAATCCTTTATTGATATATTTAATAAAGACTTTTAAAGGGATTCGATGCCTCCTATTAAGAATAATCAATTGTGAGCTAGTATATTATTTTCCCTCTTCCTCCCACACAACTTGTTATCATCTAAGATGAAGGTGCTAGCACACCTTCAACAATCAGGTATCCTCGCGATACGATCGTGAATCCATTGTTTTGTGTAACTCCCTCAAAGGAATAGTACTTTTGGTCACTGCTTTATTATCTTCATCAAACATTATCTTTTTCTGAGGAAGAAGAAGACTACTGCCATTGGTGATTTTCAAGTATTCTATTTATATAGTTTATTTACACATTCATTCTCAAAGATAGATATGTCTATGTTTGGGTTATCCTCCACTACACATGGTCATTTGATGATCATATAAAACAAAACATTGGTATGAAAGGAGAGGCTAAAGGGTTAGCTGATTCCTAGGAACTCTCACACATGAATGTATGATGAATTATGGATCTCCACTAGAGAGATCAAATACTAATGCAAAGAATTTCATAGCTCATGTTTTCGGGTAATGGTGTCCTTTGATAGGTTCATATGGAAGTCATGTTGGACATGTCTATTTGAAGAGTAGATATTCCACCTCCCAATAGTTGTATTAGAGCGTAGGCTTATTTGACAAGTCAACATGTTTATTAATTTATTAAAAATACTTTTCAATAGTAAGAAAAGATTTTTAAATCCTGAAAATAAATATGAAATGTTCATATATATTAATATTTTTTTATGAATATAAATATATTATTTATTTTAATCAGGATAATTCAATTATGAATTGAATTATATTATTTATATACTATTTATACATTCTGTGAAAGTTATTTTTAAATATTTATATAAAGTTATAAAACTATATTATAAATTAAGTAAATATAAAATTTTTATGGTTAATTGATAATTATTATTTTCAAATACATTTTGGAAAATTAAAATTTATGATTTATGATTCTGAAATAAATGGTTTATTTAGAAATCATAAAAGAAGATTTATAAAGAGTTTATAAATTCCAACATATATGATATTTATATTATATAAAAATGCTTATATAATAGATATTGAATTATAAAATGTTTATAATTCATGAAATATAATATAAATTCCATTTAATATAAAATTTAAAATGGTTCATATTTATAATAATATAAAATTTTCATATTCTTGCTAATTTATAAAATGCTTAGAATTAACATTTATTTATGAATGGTTCATAAATATCAAATATTTTTTTTAAAAATAAATTTTTTATTTGTTAAAATCCCTAAATATTAAAGTGTAGTTCATAATTAATTAATTTGAAATTGTTCAATTTAAAGAGTCTTTATTTGGATATTATTTAATCCATATTAAAAGGTGTTTTGATAATTCATATGATCATGGTTTAAATAATAATTAAGTGTATGATATTTACATTTTTTAAATTGTTTATATAATAAAAATTGAATTATAAATAGTTTATAATTCATATAATATTATATATTTTAAAGGGAAATGACATATTATGATGAATATGAAAGAATTCAATTTGAAAAGAAAATAAATATATTATATTTAAAATTCTGGAATGTCCATATTGTTAAAGGTGAAATTATGAAAAATGGTTTATAATTAGCTTTTAATTATGAAATTATTCATAAAAGTTTATCTCATGTTTAAATATTTGAATTTTTCATTTACTTAATGTTTATCTCATATTTTATTCAAATTTATAAATTTTTTATATTATAAATAACTTTATGCCAAAATTTACATGATAAATTACTAATTGTATTGATCATTTCATATCATGCTTGGTTTGATATAATAAAATTTAGTTTTCATCAACCTTGATCTTGTTTGTAATTTTAGTTATGATCTGGAGAGTAGTTATTGTTCATAGTTTATGCATATTAGATGTTAGAGTTTTCATAAATTTAATTTTATATTGAGTAAAGTATCCCGAGGTATAGGGACCTGGGGTTAGACCACTTAATTTTCTGGAGGCTTTCCTTGCTTAGAAAAGTGAATGGGGTTAGATATCTGTCGCTCCAAGCTTACACATGTAAAGTTTTCAAATCCTATATAACTCTATTAATGTTCATGAACTATTCATATACCTTTACATATATGATGAATTTGGATATATATGAATATAACTGAATTATAGTTTTGGGTGATTAACACATACTTGTGGGTTATGTAAGGAGTTGCACATTAATGTTGTATGAACACATTAATTTCATTGTTGAATAAGGATTCCAAAAATAAATCATTAGAAACATGTATACACAGAAAAGGAATAAGAAATTAGAAGATAATTATTATATTTGATGTAATAATTATAGATTTAATATGCATATTGTGTATATTAAATTTTTGAGACCTTAAAAAGAAGACCATACAAATACTAAGTGTGAGTCTCCTTCTAAAGAGACACTTTTCAAGACCTCAATCATCCAACTATGTAGGTCATGCTAAATTTGGGTTCCTTTGGGTTTTCTTGTTTAAGGAAACCAAGTAATGAGTAATGAGTAACTCTATATTATTCTATGAATGGGTCATGCTAAAGATGGGTTCCCCTAAATCATCCTTTGTTATCTTGTTTTTGGAATTTTTTTAGGTTACACTAGCCAGGAGGCCATAATAAGATTAGGTTACCGGAGGAATAGAGTTAAGTGAATCCCTAGATGGATTTGGATAAAGGGGTATTCACTTAGCTATCAAAGAGCTGCAACTTTTGGGATTGGGATGATTCTATACCTAAATAGCCATATAATGGGATAAATACTAAAGCAACTTGAAGCTTAGTTAAATATGGATCTTCACTCAATTAATGGATGTGATGTATGGGGTCATCAATTTTAGTGGGAGAACAATCAATAAAAGGACTTAATGAGAATATATAAGTAATTATTTACATCTGATAATTTTTTTGTACATTAATGCATAATCATAATTAAGACAAACATTAAATTAATCCTTGAAATAAGGAGGTTAAACTAAGAAACTCCAAAGATAGGTTTCATAAGAAAAGTTCTTAATCAATAAAGATATTCTATGAGTTAGAACAATTTCTTCCTGAGTAACTAAGTGTTGAAGTTGTTCAAAAAGAAAAATAAAGATGTTTATGGAATCCTGGAATGATTTTTTTAGGTTTCAGTTTCATTAGATTCTAAATTACTAAAGGAATATTAGTCTCACATACTCAATATTATTGGGTATTTGGAATTATATTCAATATGATTGAATATATTAATGACATTTTGAGACTAAAGGTTCACTAATATATTTAATGTTTATTGAAATCAATTATATTATTTTTATAGAAATACGATATCAACAATATGTTTTAAAAAGTTTTGTAAATATACAGAAAGTTATAAAGAAGAAATTAATTAAAGATTGAGTTTTGTTTTCAAGAAACAGAGGAAAGGAATTGATACATTAGAAACTTGGATGCTACAATATTTGGATAAACTCGTCATAAGATGTGTACAATATCTCATTTAGCTCTTTATATGATCTTGTAATGGTCGTTTAAAAGAAATGAGATGGGTATTTTTTAACATAGATTATGATTAGTTCAATTTTATAAAATTATTTAAATTAGATTCTATGATGGCTTGATTTGGTTAGATAATTTATCTTATTTGTCATTAGGGAAATGTTTTGATAATATGACTGAATTCAATGAAAAAGGTTTACCCAATATTCTCAATGTGTTGAGAATGAGTAAACTATACATATGTATATGGATTATAATAGTATATAGATAGTATGATTTGGTAAAATATTTAAACCAGAAGAAGAAAAATTGGTTGAAATTTTCAACAATGTTACTTCAGAAATAATATCATGATCATTGAAACATAGGGGTTTTCGAAATGGAAAAATAATAACAATTCTATATGACTGGATTATTGATGATATACCTGATGGAGTTTGTAAAACTCCATGGAATGTTATAGAAGTTAATTATTCTATTTTTGAAGTCTATGTGATACTGAATTCATTTTTTACAAAGTGTTGTAAATATACATGAGTTAAAAATCATAGGAATAATTGATCCATCTTGTAGTTTGTATTCACTAGATAAAGTAAATAGTTGCTAAATCGATTATTTGAATGTAAAAAAATGTATCAAGATTACATGAATGTAATTAAAGGATCTATATGTTCATATGGATTCTCTTATACAATAATAGTGTATGCTCTTTAACAAATAGTTATCATGAGATGATTAAATGTATAAAAATGGTTTATGATTCATTGGATTTATATAACAATTTTTGAGAAGATGATTGAGATAAAAGTGTTTATCCAGGATAAAAGTGTTTATCTAGATATTTGTTAAAAAATAACAGAATGTGTTCTCGCCATCCAAAGATGAGACATTTTAATAAAATATTCTTTAAAAAAGGTTCCAAACACATATAATACCATATATGATATGGAAACAAATATTTATTTGTTAAATATTTCTACTAAAATTAAATAATTGTTATTTCCTAAAACTCAATGTAATCTTTTTTGAGTCTTAGAAAGATATTCTTGTTAGGTCCACTAGGTTAGATACCCTGAGAGGGGGGGGTGAATTAGGGTATGACAGATTAAAAAAATTGCCCCTATTGATCTTGTCTCACTGTTAAGCAAGACTTTCTTCTCTCTCATTCCTATAACAAAGTATAAACAAAAACTAAAGCATGCACAGGACACAAAATTTTTTTTACTTGGTTCAACCTTACTGGGATACGTCCAAAGAGAATACACCGGCAATGTGCCAATGTACCAAATCCACTAAAATCGCACTGCTGTTTACAAATTTCAGGATACATCGCTTCTATTCCTAGGCACACTTCCTTTATAAGGTTTAGGGTCAGCTCACTGCATTTCCAAGGGTCACTCCCCATTTCTTTATCTCTAGATCACTGCCGGTTGAGAGGATCACCTTCTTCCTCTTCCTTTTCCCACTTATCTAGAAAGGATCCACTCACAGTTTATAGACCTGTAGGTCTCTTCATTATCACTAATAAATACATCATATGTTATATGTAGATGCTCTGTTGAAGTCCAACTTTCACCCGTAGATGAATCTCACTTTGCACCGAAGGTATTGGGAAATCTTCCAGCTTACCCACAGCCCTAAAATGACTGGAATGCTTCAACCATTCCTGGCGCGCTTCTCCAAGACAGTGTGCAAGTTCAAACTAGTGTGCAAGTTCACCTCAACCACTTGCGTGACACTCACTTCTTCAACTCCAAACTTGCGCAACTCACACCCTTTTACGCCCAAACCAATTTTGGCACGCAACTGTCAAATGTCGTGATTCTTCAAATACTGGCATGAAATTGTCACCAAACCACTTGCGCAACACCCCCTTCTTCAACTCTAAACTTGGGAGACTCACAAAATTTCTCGCCTAAACCACTTTGGGCACACAACTATCAACTGGCACCCAACTTCTAAATATCTTTATACTTGCGCGACCACAGCACCACCTGCGTCACCTCAACACTTACGTGATGGGAGCTCCAATTTTCTATAAGTGTTGAACTCTCTAATGAATGAGGAGGGTTCAACCTCTATTTATTTGCATTTGGACACCCTGTGCGATGACGCACAAGTCTCCTCTCGGTGCGCAAGTCCAGCCACCCTAGTCTCTATCGACCTAGTCACTTGCACGACCAACCCCAAAACATGGGCTCCCCCCTTTTCCTTTACCATATTTTGATGTTCTGATCTTGAATAACATATGGCACACAAGTTTCCAATCCTCTAAAACACTGGCGCGCAAGTCCCTTTTCCAAAAACACTTTTCTCTTTTTGTCGATTTTGAGGTCAAACAATTTGGCAAACACTGGAAAACGGCGCCACCTTGTATCTGCTATTTTTGAACCACCTCCAGATCGACCATTCCTTTTTTGACGTTTTTGAATCAATCATGGATCGTTAAAAACATCCCTTGAACTTGACATGCCACCATGAAATCCCCTTTTTCAAAAAATTTGTTCGTTATGGTTTGCTTTGTCCACAAACACAACACAAAGGCCCACTTTGTCAACAAACACAATCACCTCAAAAAATGCTTCGATGATACCTTGAGGGATTTTTTCCCAACAATTCCAATGTGAAAATAATGTCTAAGAAACTAGTGAGAGTATGTTTGGATATAGAGAAGTTCAAATTTAACAAATAAAATATTGTTCCAATATGAGTTCGAGCGATTTTTCACTTTATGTCTGGATGATTTTGGATATGAGACAATAAAGAAAAATGTAAATAGTTACATTTAGTAACTGTAACAAAGTAAATATCATTGTTAATCCGGCTTAGTTATAAAGTGAAATTCACTTGATTTTCTATAAGGTTTAGGAATTATTGATAAAATGATATTGTAAATAGTTACATTATTTACAAAAGATTTTAGAAAAAGGGGTTTAATATAAAAGGTTCCAAAGATGATGTTGATATACATTAAAAGAGTTCTAAGTAGAAAACAAAATATATCATTATAAAATTTTATATTATGAATTTAAGGAGTCTGAATATATGTTCAAAGAGTTGAACTTAAGGAATATGATTCCTATGTATCACCAATATTCAAACTGGTTTTCTTCATAATTGTCACTCACTACGTGTTTAGTGGGATTATTTAATCAAATGGTCACATAGGTTTGTGACATGAATTACATTAGGATGTAATGTTTAAATTCAATTATTGCACCATCTACATGATGGTCATGTTATATCTATATGTTTTTAGAACATAAGATATTGGTGGAAATTGTTTTAAATGTATCATGTTATTATAAAAAAGAGAATATCTATTTATCATTCATTCATGTATGCTGTTATTTATTTTACATCAATAGTCAAATGATACATATCCCCTCAAAGTAAAAACTTCGAGTTATCCCTACCCGATGGCCATCATGAATTTTAATGGGTTGTGATGAAATGAAAAGGTTAGGTTGAATATATTATTAAATCCATTGCAAAGAGTTGTATATGATATATTTAAGAATATATTCTTGAGTTTATAAGTAGAGACTTATTACTAGGAATGATCCACTAAAGTTTATATCATGGAATGCCATATAGTCATAGATATACTAAGACATGAATACTTTCTATCAATCCTTATTACCTGAGGTTATAGAGATACCAATAATGAGAACATTTATTATTTTATACCCAACATTCACAAGTCACCATATGAACTTATCTAATTAGAAGGTGGTTGGGTATGTTGTTGATCAAATCATCGGTTGGAGTGCAACCAAGAAGAGATTTATCCACTTTTATGAAGAGGAAATACATCTGTCTCTTGATTGAATTAGAATAATTAAATTTAGGGCCACGATAATTTTTTTCATATATGATGTGTTCAAATAATTGGATAAGAGACATGAGATGTGCTTCTCAGATAGATGAATGACATGTGATGTATTCATCCACTTGATCTGTCTTTTTCATAGAATCAAGAAAATGATGATAGGACTATACTATATTGACAAGTTCCTTGTCTAGTGGTCACTCAATATCATGGGAAAATGGATTAAATAAGATACATATGGTGTATATGATACATATTGTGGTGGACATGTTCATATATAGATATGAGTATGTTTAATGGAGATCACACCAGACCCCATAGTAGTTTGAGTATGACTGATGCTTTTCTAGAGGATGAACATTACTTACATATATAAAATAGTTATTTCATTGTTTTTTTATGCTACTAAGGCTCTTAGGGTCACAAAATTAGGCCCTTGGATAAGGATAAACCTTTGGACAAAGTGTTTGATAAAAATAAAGAGATTTTTGATGAAAAATATTATCAAAACAGTTTGTATGGACTCACAAACAGTTGTTAAGTTATGCATAAAGTCCTTATTGGATTTTAGTGAAAGTGTGGGACTGTTAAATATGCACTAAATATATTATATTATATTATATTATATTATATATATAAAGTTTATATTTAATTACATGCATTTTATGTGTGTATTATAATTCATTTATTAAATAGAAGTGATAATAAATATATATATTTGATATATATTTATTTCTCTTGAGATGTTTTATCATAAATTAAAATCCGTTGTGAATAGATTGATTTACTTGACCACTCATTGAATAGGATTCACTAAATTATGGGAATAAATTTATATGGATAAACTTAATATGGATGATGTGTTTTCATTAAATAAAAATGCATCATGAATGGAAATATAAAGGGATTTGATCCCTCATACTGATAATAAGAAATTGTGAGCAAGTCTCTCATTTTCTATCTTCCTCCCACACCATAATTTATAATATAAAATGAAGATTCTAGCACCCCATTAGAATTCATGTATCCTTGAGATATGATCTCGGATCCTTTGGTTTGTATACCCCCTTGGTGGTAGAGTGATTTTGTTCACTTATTTGTGATCTTCATCAAGAATTCTCCTTCACTAAGGAAGAATAAGAATACAACTGCTGGAAATTTCTAAGTACATTGTTTATAAACTTTATTTACACATTGATTCCCAAATATATATCCTCCTATGTTTGGGTTTTCTTATACTGCACATGGTCTTGTGATGATAATATAAAACCCAAAAGTTCCTATATGTTGCGTAAAGGTAACCCTACATTTTCCAAGGATAAGTAAGGGCACCTATAGTGTTTCATAAGGTTAAGTTTTACTATGTATGGGTATACTGTACTTTTTAAAGGATAAGTAAGGGTACTTAGTGATGGTTATGGGTGTAGCGGAAGTGTGTAGAGGTGGGTGATATATTAATTTTTTTAATAATCATTTCCTGAAACCAAAAAGAGGATCTTTCACATAAAATTTACAATTTATTTATTTTATATTTGAATAAATAAATACATGGTCTTAGGAACTTTCATCGTCGATGAACATTTTTCATCCAAAAATACCCTTTTAGATTACCTTCATTGCACTATGATGATCTAAGGATAGAATCTCTTTAAGAGTGATCCACACATGCTCTTATAAACACTGAGCAACACCACTCGATATCCGGGTGCTAGCACAGTGGGTTGAATGTCATGCATTGTTCATTATTTATCAATCATTCTTTAGTCTGGAAGAAATATCTCTTGAACTTCAAATTCTTGATAGGGAGAGAGAAAGAGGAGTTGAGAGAGAATTTTTTGTGCATAAAAATTCTGTTTTCTCAATTTTTGGATAGTCTACAAAATAGACCCAGCTTTCTATTTATAGAGTTAGGATTTAAGTTAAAATATCACTTAATTTCATATCGGCCATTAAATAATACTTATTACATTCAGTAAAACCCAATACATTTAATAATAATTATATTATTATTATTTTTTTGGTGTGCATTTACTTTGTTAATAACTAATATTATGTAACAATCTTATTAATTAATATTTTTCACCGAACTCTGTCTTGGTCTATTCGAACTCCTCTATAATTTATTAAAGAACAAAATAAGTATTTTATTCATAAATAAATATTTTATTCACAATATATTGAATAAATATTTATTAAAATTTTCAATAAATAAAATAACTATTTTATTTACATGTCGGTGAGTAAATATTTATTTAATTTATGCTATCAATATAACTTGAACAAAATTATTCCTTAGACATGAGAATAATATTTATTCTATTAATTAAACTCAAATATAATTTAACTGTGATCAACAGAAACACTTAGTGTGTAACCCTTTAGTATTTTTTTCTTATTAGCATTATGTGGGATTTCCTAAAGTACAATATTATTGTCAAAAAATGGGTTAAGGATTCCAAGATAAATAACTTAATGTCCAAATTTGAAAACCACATATGAATGATTTTTTTAAAAGGTTGATGGTCAAGCCCCATTTTATTGAACAAACAAAGGAAGATCCTCTTTTAGAAATGGGAAAGAGGAAAACCATTACAAGATGAGCAACAAGCCTTAATAAAAAAGATGTCCAAAACAACAAAAAGACCAAAAGAAACAAACATCCAAGTAGTCATCAGAAAGCCTCATCGCCCCCTTTCTAATCATCACAACAGCGAGATCCATCATGATATATCATTGCCCCCTCTATGAAGAAGTTGCACTTCGATAGTAGCACAATGTGTTAGAGAATCTCTCCAACCAACCAAGTGTGGAGGGGTGCCGGATGAAAGATTTCAATGAACCTTTCTCTCTTACGAGCCACCCACTCGACATATCATGAAGAAATCTTCAGTAATGTCAACCTGATGCAACACAATAAAAATATAGAAAAACAATGAGTGAATGACATGGCAAGTCACCCATGTTCCCATCAAGAGATGACACATGGCAGAATGATTGGTGTCATCACACCCCTCCCTCTTTCAAGGCCTCAAACCCAATGACACATGAAAATGCTATGCCTATCCAAGTTCGACAAGGAGAAACCAAAAAACAACCTAGAATTTTCTTCCATTGAACAAGCAGAAACATGAAAATCAAGCAGCAAATAGAACCGATCTATAGCTGAAGTTACAAATCATTGCATCAAGCAAACCACATCCCTCGACCTCCACCCGTGACCTCTAAAACCAAACTCCACCATTAGTAGATCATATTCAGTAAAAAACAAGGAGAAAATATCAAAAACCAAGCAGTGCAGCCGAGCTCATTGAAAAATGGCCCTCCAATTCCTAGATCTCAACTCCCTTTGTTGATCTTTGAACAACAAGATCAGATGAGGCACCAGACAGAAACAATCCAATTTTCTATTGTTGCCACATGAAGGGTCCATGACGATGAACCCCAAAAGAGAACCATCAGCACCGGGGAGGCTCATATTAGATTGATATAGAGGGGAATAAAATTCAAAATGCAGGAAACCCATGAATTTGACTAAGACAGATTCAAGAAAAGCCAGTACCTCCGTCTTCATCAGTGGGACTAGCACAATGAATCTCAAATGACCCCTGTATCACCAACCTATATGCTTGATATTTATTTTTTTTACCATCTAAAACAAACATGTCATTACACCATGGCCATAGAACTTAATGTTATGTAACTATTCCAATCAAAGGTATGATATATCAGTTTCTATAAATACGGAAGGGAAAAATCCTTCCCCGGCTTATTCATTAATTAAATTTCACTCGTGAAACACTAAACATATCCAACTTTACCATGAACAGTTATCATCATGGATTATGAAATACATCTAGGTACCCAAGTTATAAAACACATTAATGATAATCATAATATCCAAGGAACATCACTCATGATCATAGATAGGAATATCCTGACACTAAAAAATTACTAATTCATACTAGTGGGTCTAATCTCATAATCTCATGTCATGGAGATTACTAAGTTCAAGATTTATGAGAAGAAGTCTCATCTGCTCATGAGAACTCAAGATTGACAGCATATGTACTATGTGTTCCATTATAGAATGTTATCCAATCATAGAACAATATTTCAGAATATCTTTATAACACATCACAGTTTTCATCATATCAGGGGACTACTATAACCTTATCAATGTGACATATACTATAGGATAATATTTAATTAGAGTTATGGATAAAAAACAATATGTAATAATAGAATTTATTAATATTCAGTACATAAAATATATATAAAATCAAAGTAAAAATAGTTTCTCCTAAGAAACCAACTCCAAACAAATCCCACTTGGACTAGATCCAACTGCCTATGACCTTCAGTCCGCTAGACCTCACATGATAGTCATGTTTTTGGTGGGTTAAAGAATTTTTTCAAGGGGTCTACCATGTTATCTTCTAAAGAAATACTTCTCACTACAACTTCACCTTTATAAGAAAAATCCCTCAAGAGGTGATACTTAAAAAGTATGTTCTTATTCCACTGATGTTAACTTGTATCTTTTTCAAGATCCACCACTGTAGTATTATCATAATGAAGCATGATATGATCTTTACTGCTACATAACACATCAAGATCTTGGATGAATTTTCACATCCATAATTCTTCTTTAGCTGCCTCTGAAGCCGCAATATACTCTGACGCTTCTATAGAATCTACAACTACAACCTTCATTGAGCTCTTCCAGCTCACCGAACCTCCATTCAATGTGAATATTTATGCCATTTGTGAATAATTCTAATGTATTTTAGCATTGAAACTGGTGAAATGGTTTCATTGTACCAAATGCCTTGTCATTGTTTAAACCATTTTTCAACCAGTCGCACCTTATAGGTACTAACTTGTCCTTCTATGTCTAGTTTCTTCTTGAATACCCATTTGAAACCAACAGGATTGACAACTATTAGAGTCTCTACCAAAATACATATATGGTTTTGGTATATGGAATCTATTTCAGAATTCATTTCTTCTTTCAACTTTGAAACATCAATTCCACTTACTTCTTCCTTGAAGGTTAGTGGATCATTATTACTAACTAATAATGAGTCACCGCTCTCACTGACTAGAAAATCACCCTATCCTGGTGCACAAACCTCTATAGTACTCCTACACATTAATTGTGTCTCTGGAAAAATTTCTTCTTCTATGGTGGATTGTGTAATTGTTTCCTATTCCAACTCTTATTTATCTTGAGCCTGGACTTCATTGAAGTCTATCTCTCTACAACTATCTATTATTGAGATAAGACCCTCCTCAATAAATTTGGGACATTTTTCAATAGTATCATTTTTTTCTAATGGATTTTATAGGTAGTATCCCATTATTTATTTAGAATATCCTATAAAGATACACTTTGTGTCTTTAGATGCAATCTTATTACCTGAATAGGCCTTAAAAATACTTTATAACCCCACACATGTAAGTAAAACAACATGGGTTTCTTTCCTTTCCATAATTGGTATGATATACCATCTTTCTCTTTAGTTGAAACTCGGTTTAGTATGCATGATGGTGTTTATAGTGCGTATCCCCAAAAGGATAATGGAGGACTCACATGACTCCTCATTGATCTCACAATATCCAAAAAGGTGTGGTTCCTCCTTTCACTTACACCATTCCAATAAGGCATATAAGGATAAGTGAGTTGAGGTAAAATCCCAAACTCCCATATATAATAAATGAAGTCTTGATTAAGATATTCTCCACCATGGTCTGAGAAAAGTTTCTTATTAATATTATCAAGATGGGTTTCAACTTCATTCTTGTATTACATGATTTTTTCAGAATAATATGACTTATATGTCATTTAGTATACATATCCATATCAACTAAAATCATCATTAAATGTTATGAAGTATGAGTACCCACCCCTTTCTTCAGTAAGAAATGGTCCACACACATTCATATGAACTAATTCAGGAAGATCTTTAGCCCTTCCCCTTTCCCAATAAATACGGAATTGGTCATTTTTCCTTGTAAACATGTGTGACATACACCATGTGGTTTTAGTTCAAAAGAATCTAAATAACCATCTTGATTTAATTTAGTCTAGCACTTTTCATTTACATGACCAAGTCGGAGATTCAAAATTTGGTTGTGGTATGAGTCATGTAAAGTAATTTTATTATCAATTTCCATTATTTGGTTCATGTAATCCAACACATAAATATCATTATTTAAATATTCTATATCATAAAAAATTATATTTATAAAAGAAACAACATTTAGTCAAAAATTTAAATATAAATCCATTCGTATAAAGTTTTGATACATTAATAATGTTTTTGGTAACTGAAGAAAAATAATAACAACCATTTAAATCCAAGATCATTATGAAAATGTGAGGTGGTAGTCCCTGATAGCTACAACATCAAGTTTAGCTCTGTTGTCTACTCGAAGATCTACCTATCCTTGGTAAATCTTTATGAATCTAATTGATTTTTTAATTTGAATACATATGTGAGAACCACAAGGTGTATCTAATACCTAATTTTTAGAAACAGATAAATTTCCCTTGAAAACAAATGCACATGAAGCTTCACTTTCATTCTTTTTCTAGGTGCAGTTTTCTTCTAGTTGACCTTCTTTCCACATGAAAAAAAGATAGAATCCCCCTCCCATGCATTACCCTTGATCTTCATCTTTTTAAAAGGGTGTGAAAGACTTTTGAATTAAATATTTCTTCTTCCCTTTTAATTTTTTTCACTATAAGGACAGATGTTTTTTCATGATTCATATCCTTATATACTCGGTGAATAAGTGTAATAAGATCTATTAGAGACTTATCAATGTTTTTATATTAAAATTCAAAAAAAACTAGAGAATCTATGGGGAAGTGATGCCAGAGTGTGTTCAGTTCCCAGTTCATCAGGGATTTTAAACCCTAGCACCTCTATGTGCTTAATTTATCAAATGATCTTGACTACATGAGGCCCATCTGGGGCCCCCTCTTCAAGATTTCTTTGAATGAGTGTCTTTGAAATATCAAACTATTCCTGTCTAGCTATATCATGGTAAATACCATGGAGGTTCTCAAGAATACTATATGCATCCATGATTCCATGAGACCTCGTTAGTTCACTAGACATTGATGAAAGAATCAATCATTTAAGGTTGACCGCACCAATCAAATATTTTTCATAGATAAGAAAATCTTTATCACTTTCCTATTTAGCATGTAGATTAAGAATTGAGGATTCTAGCACGTAATATTTCTGTTCATGGCATAACACAACCCTAAGGCGTCTAAACCTCTTTAAGAAGTTATTTACAATTAGGTGGTTATATTTCACCAATGATGATTATAGGGATAGTGTGGATGATTAAATTTTCATTTTATTATACAGTTAAAATTTTATATTATTAGTACTTTGATTAATTACAAAATAGTTGAGATATAATAAATTAAATATTTATTTATTTATTTATTAAATCTCCCACTATTTTATAAAGTCTCAATATCCCTCATCATTGAACATAGAATGTATAGTTTCTTTAACATTCTAGTGGAAAGGACCCCTATTACTATTTTAATGATACATAATTTGTCTATGAAAACCATAATAAAGTAATTAGGTTAGTAGTCTTGGCAACAGAGGACTTGCATCTCGATGATCTATTGAGAGGATTCCCCTATTCTGAAATTCTGACATGGATTTACTCAACACTTGCCTCCGAATTTTTATTAAAGAAAATTGGGCCATTAAACTCAATACAATTTCAGTTAAGTAAACCCAAAACTCTCAAAAGAAATATCCAATAAAAGTAAGTATCCAATATTTTTCCAGGCAATACACTTAGTTATACGGTTTCATTCTCAATAAATTAATGGAAGGATAAGTCTAACATAATATTTAATTGAGGGATTTTATATTTTTATCCCTAAATGTTATCTTATTTTATCATTTACATGTATTGTTAATATTAGGTAGATGTTACTTATTAATTAACCATGTTGGATAAAAAAAATTATTCATAATTTATTTATTTAATTTCCATATTTTCATATTATTTCATCTATTTATGTGATTATAGCTTTATGTCCCTAAAATAACCAATTTCATAGACCAAAACAAATAATTAATTAAATAACATATTCATGAGATTTATCTAACAGTTTATTTAATGATAAGAATTTAAATCAACCTTTTAACTAGGTGAAATAACTCATATTTCCGGTCTTGGCATGTGTTACAACATTCCACTTGTCCACCTATGTATCACCTGGGTTGGAATCATTATGGTTTTTTACTAAACTGCCTCCACTTGAATTGAGATGCTCCATTAATTACAAATATTTATTTCTCACATGCAGGTGAAGGGAACCAAACTATTTGTTAAACGAGGTTACATAAATATCCTTGAACAATTAGGTGCTACATAAGAATGGAGGGAGTGATGAATCATAAGTCCTCATTTAATTTAATATTATATAATTGAAAACTCATGAAATAAATTAAATTAAAACGTCAAAAACAAAGACAGGTCTTGGTCAAGCTTATAAATGGTCATACACGCAACAAATACACAAAAGTAAATGAATAACATTCATTTATTTATTCGTTCCATTATTATTTAAGATAAAATGCTTGCATTAATTAATTAATTAAATAAATAAATAATTCCCTTTTAACTTAATGATCATCCAATCATATTTGGATATAAAAATCATTAATTAAATTCTTGGATAATAAAAATTAGAACCAATAATGAAATATTAATTAAAATAAATTAATTGATAATTTTAAATTCTTCAAAATTTAGTATTATGTTGTCAAACACACAATGGTTTTCTAATCAATAAATTATGGTTTTAATGTTGTAATTTTAAAATTTAATGCAATTTTAGTTTTTTCTATTAATTGGAGACTAAACTATGTGTGCATGCAGCTACACTGCATGTACCTCGGTTACCATATATCCAAGTCACATGCTTGGGAATTCAGCATGTTAATTCGGTCGAACAACATGTAGTGTACATTCCAGCAGCACACCCTGTATCTTCTTGTCATGTTCCAGGTTGTCCTGATCAATATATGGTGTGCAATAAAAGAAACGTATATATTTAATTGATCAATACATCTAGATTCAATGTCCATGGGAATACAATGTGTGCTCTGGCCACACACCGTGTAACCCAATTTTGATGGTCAATAATTTGGTAGTTTTTGATGGCATATCTGGTTATTCTTTATTTGTTCTTATATCTATAATAAAATGAAACACAGAATGAACATGATTAATATGACGATAACATGTTAAGTCAAATAATATTAAATAAATAATAACAAGTAATAAAATTATAACCATAATTGTGTAGAGATCAACAATCAAATAAATAATTATAAATTTAAACGTAAATTGGATCTAATAACACTTCATGGTTTTGAGCACAATAGAATCATGAAAATGTGAGTGATATATTAAAATTTCTTGTAAAAATTATTACACGAAACCAAGTGAAAGGTTCTTTCATGCCAAATTTGTAGTTTAATTATTTAATATTTGAAGAAATAAATACCCGGTATTATGAAATTTCTTCATTAGTGAATGTTAATCAACTGAAAAGACCATTTTCTACTTCCTTCATTGTGTTGTGAGTTCCAAGGATAGAATCCTTCTAGTGGTGATTTGCACGTGCTCATATGATCTCCAAGTAACACCACTTGATCTCTGGGTGCTAGCACGGTGAG
Organism: Viscum album; assembly: GCA_963277665.1. NCBI lineage: Eukaryota > Viridiplantae > Streptophyta > Magnoliopsida > Santalales > Viscaceae > Viscum > Viscum album. The sequence continues at coordinate 1,538,555,353 of OY728138.1, forward strand.
TAGAATGTCTTTCATTTCTCATTCTTGATTAATCATTTTTTTTCTTAAAGAAATATCTCTTACAGTTCTTGTTCGTATGTGGTAGAGATAAGGAGGATTTGAGAGAGAATTCATTGTGTATAAAAACTCTCTATTCTAATTTTTGGATACTCTACACAATAGACATAAACATCTATTTATATAGTTAGAATTTAAGTTAAAGTATTATTTAATTGCATATCAGTCATTAAATAAAATATATTACCATTAATAGACCCTGTTACATTTAATAATAATTATATTATTTTTATTTTGTGGTGCATGTCAACTTGTGCAATAAAAAATATTATATGTGGGCCTTATTAATTAATATTTTTCACCGAACTCAATCTTGGTCTATTAGAACTCCTCTATCATTTATTGAAAAACTGAATAAATATCTTATTCATAAATATATATTTTATTCACAATCCAGTGAATAAATATTTATTAAAATAATCAATAAATAAAATAAATATTTTATTCACATGCTGGAAAATAAATATTTATTTAATTTATGCGATCAATATAACTTGAATAAAATTATTCCTCAGACATGATAATAATATTTATTCCATTTATTTAAATCAAATAGAATTTAATCGAGATCAATAGAAACACTTAGTGTGTGACCCTCTAGGATTCTTTCTCATTGTCATTAGGAAGGCTTGCCTAAATTCCAAGATTATTGTCTAGCAATGGGTAAAGTAAACCAAGAGAAATAACTTAATGTCACAAAATTGACAACCATATATGAATGATCACTGTATAATATAATCCATTTGTAAAAATATCTCCTCAAGAAGGTCGCAAATCCATGTCACCAACTTATATGCTCGATATGTATTCCTTTAAATATCTGAAATAAACACATCATTACACCATTTTTGTGGAATTTAATGTGATGGTTCTATTCCTATCAAAGGGACAAAATATCAGCTTTGATAATTATGAAAGGGACAGATCCTTCCACAGATTATTCATTAACTACATGTCACTCTTGATGCACCAAATGTATCCAACTTATCCATGAGCTGTTATCATCATGGTTTATGAAATACATCTAAGTACGTGATTTATAACATGAATTAGTAATAATATTAAAGTATAAGGACCATCACACATGCTCATCAACAGGAATATCTTATGACACCAAAACATACATAATTCATACTGGTAGGTCTATTCTCATAATCTCCCATCTTGTATATTACCAAGTTTGAACTTCATAAAAAGAATCCTTATCTTCTTAAAATTACTCGTACCTAATAGTCTATGTGTTATGTGTCCCATCATAGTACGCTATCCAACTGTATGAAATTATTTGAGAATATCATCATAAAAAAATCAAGGTCCTCATCATAGAGGGGGACTCTTATAAACTTATCAATGCAATGTATAGTCTATGAATTTATTACATTAGAGTCATTTAGAACACAAAACAATATGTAATAGGAAGTTTTATTAATATTCAATACATTAAATATGCATGTAATCAAAGTACAAACAATTAGTCCTAAGACACCAACTCCAACACTCATCAACAAATTATAGGTAAGTATAAGAGTGATAATTGTATAAGGATAAAATCCAGTACCCTTATGTGGAATCTATGAGATGTGTAAGGGTAAACCATGTTACCCTTACTGAGTGACACTTTTATGAAATGATTGTTTTTAAAATCCAATTTTCATTCTTATTCATCCAGAATGACCTATGACACCATTTTTGGTGATTTTAAATGTTCTTTGACCAATTAATGTTTTTTAAATCCTATTTTAAATGATTTTAAGACTTCTACATTCAAGATTCCGTTGAAAACAGTAAATTAAATAGTGGTTTAACTTGGGGTTTTCTTTATGCGATCCAGAACGCCTATGATAATTTTTAAAAAACCGATATCTTTGTTACATTGATTTATTTTACCCTCTTGAGTTGGGTTTAAGGTATATAGTAGTTGGATGATTTAAAATATAGTTTTTATTGTTGTTTTTTCTATGATCGTTGGGTGTGGATAGTTGGTTCTCTTTTATATGAGAGGGGATCGACACTCTTGTAAGTTTTTCATTGTTTCTAAATAATATAAAGTATTATTTTTGGGAAGGGGAACTAAATCAAAAAAATTTATAATATAAGAAGATAAGGACCAAAATAAATTCATCCAATAAGATTTATACTATATTGTGTGACCTTGTCACTTTTTTTTACCTTAATTATTTCATTTTTCCATTTACCATGGTGAAACGTTTTCTCTAGGGTTACTATTCATTATGAAAAAAATGAAGTTGAACTATTTAATAAATTATACCTTTTAATTATAAATATGATATCCATTATTCAAGATTCAATTTATATATTTTTAAAAATTAATTTTAGTATAAGTTCACAAAATGCAATGAATTTTTTTTAAAAAAAATGCATTTTTACCTTTCAAAATGAATTTTTACCAAAATCAAGAATAATATTGATTATATTTGGATTAATTTGATTATGATTAATAAAATTATACAAATTTTACTTTAAAACCAATACAAAACATAGTAGGACTTTAAAAATTCTTGAAAAGAACATATATTTTTTATAAAGATCAGTATCTTTCATTATTCCCCAAAAAATCAATCTTTTCCAAAAAATCTAAAAACTTCACCCTAATATATATTTTATTTGATTATATGAAAAATTAATTCAATTTTATCAATTCAAATTTCTATAATTTATAAATTTAACTTTTAAATAAAACTATATAATACATTGAAAACACTTTAGTTAGAATAAAACTATTTCATTCTTTGATTTAAAAATTCATATAAAATTATTGTAATGAATTTAAATCTTTAAAATATAATCATGGATATTAATAAGAAATGAATTTGATATATTATTAACATTAATTGTGTCTTCATATTCTCCCCTTTATAAAGAAATTTCATCCTCAGAATTTCATTCATCACTTAAAAAGGTAGGGATATTTTCCCCTTATAAACTTTTCAGGTTTCCATGCTGCTTGCTCAATCATGTGGTTCTTACACAAAAATTTAACAGGGTGAGTAACCTTATTTTGTAACACCTTCCCTCAATTATTTGTAATCTACATTGTATCATCCTCATAAGAAATATATTTTTCTAACAATAGAACCTCTTTGACCAAAACTTAATGGGCATCAATAATATATTTATGTGAGAATGAAACATGAAAAACATCATGCATCTAAGATAAACTCAGAGTCAAAGATAATCAGCAAGCAATTGATCCCACCTTTTATAAAATTTCATACTATCTAATAAACTATGAGATTAACTTTCCCATTTAATCAAATTTCATAACACCTTTGCATGATGATATTGTAAGAAATATATGATCATAAACTTCAACTAAAAAAACCTTCCTCCTTTTATCTTCATAACTCTTTTTTTCTTCTATGAGCTTCCCTCATGTGCTGCAAAATTATCTTTACCTTATCAACCATTTATTTTACCCATTCTATTCCCAAAAATTCCTCTCATTGAAATTATCCCAACATGCTAGAGTTCATCACTACTTTCCATATAATCCCTCAAAAGTTTATACTTGTATAATGGAATGGAAACTATTATTATATGAAAATTTTACTAATAAAAGATTAGTATCCCCAATTCCCTAGTAATCTAATGATAAATATTTAATAATATCTTCCAATTTCAAAATCATGCACTCTAACTATCCTTCATATTGTGGATTGAAAGCTGTAATTAAATTTAATTCAGCACCCAATGACTTTTTAAGTGCCTTAAAAAATTAGAGTTAATTCTATGATCATTGCTGGATATAATAAAGCGAGGAACTATATATAACCTAAAAATAGTATTAATAAAATGCGGATAAATTTGATCGAAAGATATAAGATCTCTAACATTATAAAAATGCATAGATTTAGTCAAGCAATCAATAATAACCCAAATCATATTATTACCTTGAGATGTATTTAATAATCCCACCATTAAATCTATATATATATTCTTCTATTTACATTAAGGATTTAGAAAATATTGAAGAATCCCATTGAGTATTTGTTACACATATCTAACCTATATAAATTAAAATATTTCATGGTAAAATTTATAATACCATTTTCATTCATTCCCACCATTAATATTTATGATGGTATTTATACATCTTAGAACTATCAAGATGAGCATAAAATGGAAATCTTTGAGCATCACTCAATAATTTATTCTTTAAATATGGAACACTAGGAACTCACAACCACTTTTTAAAACTTATAAAACCTTCATTTTCAATGTTATATTTAGGAAATATACCCTTTTTAACAAACTCCACTCATTCTTGCAGACCAAAATCTTCCTTTTGAGCATGCTTAATTTTATCTGTCAAAGATTACAAAAACTAACACCTAAACCAAAATAGTGGGAGTTAATCTATTCATAATTTCTATGCCAAATTTTTTTAAATAATCAACTAAATGATCATATCTAAACATATCATTGCTAATGTTGAATTATATTTTAAGCTCAAGTTATCAAATACTTTTCTTTCTTTACTTAGATGATAGTGAATTGTGAAATCATAATCATTTATTAGTTATAACCATCTTCCATAACTCATGTATAACTCCTTCTAAGAGAATATATACTTTAAACTTTTCTAGTCAGTATATATTTCACATTTTACCCTATATAAAATATTAATACCAATTTTTAAAGAAACAAACACCACTTTAACCCCAAGATGATTCAAAGGATAATTCTACTAATATAATTTCAATTAATATGATGCATATGAAATTACCTGATCATCTTGAATCAGAACACAACAAAGTCCCTTAAAACAAGCATTGATATAAATGAAAATTCATTATTTATTGTTTGCAAGGATAACACTTTAGTATTAAAAATTTTATTTTTAATTCCTGGAAAAATTTATCACACTTTTTATCCAAATAAATTTAACTCACCTTCAAGTTATCATAGTTAGAAGCCAAGATAACTGAGAAAATTGTTCCACAAACCATCAGTAGTAACCTACAAAACCAAGAAAACATTGAATCTCAATGACATTTATAGGTCCTACCCACTCTTCCACCATCAATGTTTTAACATGATCAATAGCTATTCCATCTTCTTAATGAATATTTATAAGGATAAAAATAACCTATAACCTAAATTCATATTTAATTAATTTCCATAAAATTTATTTTCATTTTAAGTATACAGAACAATACTTAAATGTTTTTCGTATTGTTAATTACTTTTAGAATAAACCATAATTTTACAATTGAAAACAACTTCAATTTTTTCCAAATACACATAGAAAACTCTATTAATAATATCTATAAATATAGTGATAAAATTCTTAAACCAAATATACATATCCAACTACTCATAATGGACATACCTTGTACAAAGAACTATCCCCAAAATTTATTACACCTTCACTTTTAGCTAATGATAACCAGTCCTGAAATCAATCTTCAAATAATTAAACAATCCCTAGTGCTGATCAAATAATTCATCTATACAAGGTAATGAATACTTATTCTTAATAGTGATGTTATTGAGTGCTCTAAAATAAATTAAAATCCAAAAAGAACCATCCTTATTTTCAATAAAAAACAAGAACCCCAAGATGAAGTGTCAGTGTGAATGAAACCCTTATCAAGAAACTCTTCTAAATTTCATTAAAATTATAATAGATTTAATGGGTCTATTTGATAATGTGGTTTTTGAAATTTTAATAGATTCTATGACTACGTTGAAAGAGAATTGATCCTCTCAACCAGGAATCACACCAGGAAAATCATCATGAAATACACCCATATATTCATTTAATACTAGAACATCACTAATTTATACAATTTTATTTCTTTCAGAAATCTCACAATCGTATTTAATTAATTTCTTAGCTTCTTATAATATTATCAATGGTATGAAATAATTATTTTATAGAAATTCAAAATTTCTCTAAAAATTGAATACAAATTACTTAGCTCAATAATATATCTTAGCATGATAAACTAAAATATAATTTATAACAAAGATAACATAAAAATAAAATATGGGATAGAAAACAATATTTTTAGGAAAAACCATTACATAGATAACCATATGAATAATCCTATAAATATTTATAGCTTTAATACTTTCACTAAGAGTTTTGAAAAAAGTTCTATCTTTATTTCATGAGGTGATATTTCTATATTACTAGAAAATTTCTCGGAAATGAATGAATGTGTAGACCCCTAATAAAACTAGAGATTAACATAATATGAGTAAAAAATATGTGTACATATCACTACATCATTCAATGGTCCTTCATTTCTAAGATTAGTCATAGATGACTTTTTGATACCCTTCTACTTATAGTATTCATAAATTCTCTCCATTATGTGTATATTAATATACATATTTTCATAATAGAATATCTAATTATAATTATAAAATCTTAATTCATGATTATCATTACTGGTTTAACCATTACCATTACCTTTTCCCTTGTTTTCATGAGTTATATGTATCATCTTACCACACTAGAAAAACATCTAGATATCATGAGTTACTCACCCGGATGCTTCTTACCATACTAATCATAAGAAGGAAATTTAATCCTCCTACCATAATATTTATTTGATGGGTGCTTTCCCATAAATTGAAATCTAATCTTCTTATTAAACTTATTTTTTTAAAATTAAAAAAAACTACAACTCAACCATCTTAGAAAATCATACATCTTTCTCATATATTTTAAATTCTTGAGAGGCTAAAGCTCCTTGTAACCTTTGTTTTTTATCCCGAGTAAAACCTATAAATTTTACTATCATGTACTAAAATAAAATTTTGTACATAATTGAAAAATATATTAAAATAGGCTTCATATGTGGAAATAATTTACTCCTCCATTTGTTTTAATTCCAAAGAAATGTCTTTCCATTTTAAGTCGAGCAACCTTAGGAAAACACTTCTCAAGGAAAATATATTTATATACTAATAACTCCATTGAATGAATCTCAACATTATCCTTGGAATATTTAACTAATTACCACTACTTATCAAATTTACATTAAAAATATAATTTATAGGGATTACCCTTTTAAGTTCAGAATAAACTAAAACATTGAATATCTTTTCTACAACAATGATCCATCCTTTTTCTATCACTATATATGAGGTTCTGCACAATGTCTAATGGTGTTGTTTCATGAAATTATCTACTATATACATTCTCTTCTAGAGATAGATCATTCACTCTCTAGAAATAGAACAACCATTAATAATATGAATTAACTTTTCTAACACAACTCTAAACTGATTTTCTCCAATTCTAATCATTCTAGGATTTTAATTTAGAAGGATATTGTCCTCCTGATGATCTTCTAATCCATTAACCCTATTTTATATATAGAAACACGTTATTAAATACACATAGATTAGATGATGAAAGATGGAAACCCCAAAAGTTTTCTCATAATTATATAATCCCTATATTAATAAGCAATAAATTAATTTTCTTAATAAATTCTGAAACTCTAAAGTTATACAAAACTTACTATGATACCAAATATAATGACCTGAGCCATTAACCGCCCATAATTATGAGTTTAATAATATGGATTTAATTTAACTACATTCCCAAGTTATTTTAGGTTTAGAGTTTTAGATAATTATGAATCATTATTACATATAAATACATTATAAATAAAAGTGGCAACATCCGCTAAATATCTATTTTCACAAAAATAGTATTCTTAAATTTTAACACTCATTTAACTTAAAAAACTTTTTCTTCTTTTAAGATAAATCCAAATATAATAAAGATACAACTATCTAGTCTTCCTACTCATACATAGACATATAAAAAACCTTTTCAGTCATTTAATATTACAAAATCATGATAAAGTATATAAAAACAAAAGGATTCCATTTTTTCATTTGAAAATCTATTAAATCTATAAGTATTTTATCCTTTTTAATAATAAAAATTATGCTCAAATATTAATTTACTTACTCATGAAATAATATTTATTTCCCAACATTTTTTATAAATTTTTTTTATAAGTAATAATGAAGGAAAAATCATGATATTGAGGGTTTCGTAAAAAATAGATAAACCCATGAAAAAAAAATTCATTAAAAATATACTTTCACCCTTAAAGGGGTTATGAAGTTTATTAAAACATAATATCGTTTTCATACATGAAATTAAAATATTTATATAAAAAATAATTTTCAAGCATAGAAAATTCAAAAAAAGGTTACTTGAGAAATCGTCTTCATAGAGCCCTTACATGAATCGTTATAAATGGAATAACCTACTCAGTTAATTCCAACATAATTCCCTAGAGAAAAAATTCATTACCCAATGAATTAGAGAGATATATAAAGATAATTATGCATCATAAAAATGTACAAGGACAATAACATATTTTAAAAACATAAAATATTTTCTTTTACATCATCAAATCTTATAAAATATAAATTTTAATTTATATTCATAAACACTTTTTGTATTCTCATAAAAATAAAGAAAACAATCATTTTTCTTTGAAAACTCAAAAAATGAAAATTTCCCAAAAGAATGGGATATAGGATTTTCATTTAAAAAGAATTAAAATTTTTATAGGAATATTTTTAAAGAATAAAAATCATAATGGTGGGAAATTTTGTTCATTCCACACATATTAAAAAATGATTACTTTAATACTTTGTAAAATATGACATGTATAAAAGATGTTATAAATAAACCTTTTTAAAAAAATGTATGAAATTTACAAGACAATATAATATTTATTTAAAAAATATTATAGAATAATAATAAAATTCTTGAAACAATTTTTGAAACATTTATATGGAGGTGAAAATGTTTAAAACATTTAAAATAATATTTTGAAGAAAAATACATTAAATTCAGTCAGAATCACCACATAAATTATTTAAATCCATTATAATAAACTTATATTAACTATTTTATTAATTAATACACCTTTTTAATTTTATTAATTTATCATAATACCTTTTATTCCATTTTTACCTTGTCTTTTATAGTTACTATATAGATTAAGTTCATGTCAGACGTTAAGTTCATTATCCCAAAACAACTTCGGTAGGTTAACCATGTTCAAAAGGTTCTTGGTTATATAATCGATATAATAACAACAATGAAATAATTATCATGTTTATACATTAAATAAAAATTTTCAACAATCCATGAATGTTGGAAATGAGAAACGGATCACATCTCTTCATGGAGGTGATAGCCCACACGTACGCCTGAGTGACATTATCATTTTCCAATGGACTAAAGGGTAAAAAGGTAAGTAATATATTATATTTAAAGAAACATAATTATATATTAAATTATATATATATTAACTAAAATCTAACTTATTACTATCCTTGTGAGGCAGTGATGAAAAATGAAACACATTACTTCATGGAGGTGATAGTCTACACATACGCATAAGTGGTGTTTTCAATTTCCATAGGACAAAAAAGGATATGAAAAACTATTTTGAGATAAAAATAATAAAATTTAAATATTTTTAAGATAATTATTTTATCATATTAATATATTTATTTAATTATTTAATGTGTTGGAGGAAGAAATAAAAAAAATAAAACACTTGGTTAAAAGTCTTGCCTCTTATTTTTTTCTCCTTTGGCTTACACCTTAAGAATTCTAGGTTACTATTTTGGATGAACCATGCCTCCTTGGATGTGGTTAGGGGTGTTCATAATTCATTTTGGTAAGTATAGGTAGATATTAATTTCTTAAATTATGTGAATAATAGAGGATAGGGGTTTCCATTTTATAAGTGATAGGAGTGCCACTCATGTAATTTTTCAAACATTTAAAACAATATAAATTCTTTTTCATGGTAAATTGGCTATAAATATATCGAATTTTCATTATAAGGTGACAAAGGTAAAAATTATATCATAAAATATTTTTTAATATCAGAATTTGGGCACTTATCACTTATTGGTAACCTTAATTAAGCCATTTTACCCTTTATCGTGGTGAAGACCTATTACCATGGTTACTATCCATTATGACATAAAATAAAATTGAAATCATTAAAAAATTTGTACATCATTTATTCAAATAATAAATAAAATTTCCAAGATTCAATTTCTTTAATTGTAAGAAATTACATTTTATATATGTTCACAAAATGAAATCTAATACAGTTTTGTGTGTGAAAAATGCAGTTTTAATCCTAAAAATGAATTGATACAAAATTAAATTATAATATTGATTAATATAGAATTAATTATATAATTTTTAATAAAATAGAAATAATTAAACTTTTAAACCAATAAAAAATAATCTTAATTAATAAATACTTGAAAATAAATGATATTTTTTATAAAAATTGATATTATTAACTATTCACCCAAAAATCAATCATTTCAAAAACAAAAACTAAAAATTTACCCTAAGATATATTTCATATGATGATATAAAAAATTAATTACATTTTATCAAATTAAATTTCTAAAATTTAGGAAATTAACTTTAAAATAAAACTATATAATATATTGAAAACACTTTTATTGGAATAAAATTATTTCTTTCTTCAATTTGAAAAATCTTATAAATGTTTTGTGATGAATGTGAACCCATAAAATCTCACCATAAATAGTAATAAGAAATTAAATTGATTTATTATTAACATTAGATATATTTTCATAGAAACCCACCTCATTTTTCATGGGAGGTAGGCTATGGTAGTTGATTGTGGGTGGCCAAACCCACCAACCACGAGAAGTAGGGGAGAGTGGGGAAGGAAAGAGTATCCTAAAAAGAAGATCACCACACTCTTATATCCTTAAACACTATAAGCATTTATCATTATATTTCAATTTTATTTGATTGGTATTTATGGGTTTTATTTCTCCACTTATACAAGAGATAATATTATGAGCATATTTTCTTGGTAATAGTGAGAGTGTGTACCCACATTTAATCATAATGAAATCCTTAGATTTACTTGTGGGTTTTCACCCCTATTAATTTGAGGTTTTTTCACATTACATATCGTGTTCATTTTTCAATGATTTTTGTATATTTTTCATACCACATTTATCCCCATGCTAATGGGAAAACCATTTTCATTCCTAATGGGAATTTTTTAACATTACATTTGGTGTTCATTTTTTCTTATTTTTTAAACTTTATTTTTATCTGTAATTTATCACCTCAATAGTGGTCCACTCATTTTTGGTCCCAATATTCCCTTTAATTATTCTTTGATATAACACCAAAACTTACTAATAAATTTCACCCATTATCATCACTAAAAAACCATGATCAACCTTTATCATCATTTGTTTTGCATTGATAATAGGTGAACCTTATAATTATATATACATGTATTTTAATGTATAATTATATATATATATATTATAAAGTATAGAATTATAAACTACATGTATATATATATTAAAATATATATACATATAATATATACATTTAAAAATATAAATCATGTTATAATAAAAAAATATTAACAATATTATTTTTCGTATATGAAAATATTTATTATTGAGTTTATATTAAATAATAAGTATATTTTATAAAGTATTTAAATACATCATAAAAACATATTTTTAAATATAATAATACATAAATTGATTTGAATAAATTATCTAAATACATTCTAAAAATTAGTATAAATTTATTTTATGAAAATGAAAGGATCAATTAAATATCACGAGAATCGGACAAAGAATGGGAATAAAGTCAACTAGGAAAAATAGGAAACAGAAATTGTGAACCACCATTTATAGTTAGATTCTCCAGGTGATGGGACCTAATATTTCCTACCCTTTTAATAAAGTATGACTCACATGATAGAAAAAGATCAACCAAAGATCATATCTTCTTCAAAATAAAACGAATTTGAAGTATATTGTCATCATGAACAAAAATAGAATTAATAATAATATGGGAATTGAATTCCATGAAAATTTCAATACATCCATGATCCTATCTGAACTCTAAACCCAAAAAATTCACATCAGATTCAATGAAAAGAGGCTCTAAATAGAACAAAGAAACTAAAATCGATCCATTAAGATCTAGAACAACCAAAACAAACCCTCCCTTTTATTTCTTATAATCACATTAATTTTAAGAATATACACTAGGGGATTCCATCTACCAACACCAGAGACATCATCCCTCAGATATTGAGAATTTGATTTGGAATTCTAATTATACAATCACTATGTTTCTTTATTGACCCAAAAATGACTTAGCTGATCAACCTGGTTGAAAATAAACTTATTCCAATATTACCAGGACATCTAAAACACAAAAAATAGAAATATTCTCTATAGAGAGGAAAAAACCCACATGACCAAATTCCATAGATGATCCTAGAAAAATAAATATCTGACAAGAAATTTTCATCCCATTAATTCCAGATATTCAACACACCAGGGAAGCATAAAATTTAATGTGAAGATGATTCGTCATCACCAAGGTATAGAGTAAATAATTAATCACTGGATGAGTATTGATAAGTTAGGAACTCTTTATTTAGAAGAATAGAAATGTAGACCTTCCACTAGAAGAATCTAATTTTGAGTGGTATTGGAAAGTGCCACTAACACTTCCATGGTCACGGATCCTAAGAAATAGGGGATCTAAATCAATTCAATATTTATACATAATAGAATACACATATGTTGATTCCTAGAACCGTCCTATATGATTCATGTATTTATTACATTCACTGGGAATGATGTGAATAATATTACATTCCCTCTCATTAATCTATGACCCTATATTTTCCATGAAACACCCATTAAGGTAATCATTGAATAAATCCACCACCATATAATTTTCCAAATGATAAATAACTTAAGATATTTCTAGTAATCTAAATTTTTTAGTATTCCATGGATTGCTCTAAATTTTAACTTTTACCCCATTTCTAATCCTCTAGTAAATCACATTTCTCAAAATTGAACATATAGGCCTTTGGTGCACAAATATTCTCCAAAGCCACCTAGTATGGCTTACTCTTTCCATTTTTAGAACCCCAATAGAAGTTAGAAGGAAGAAAATGAATATAGTTTATAAGAGTATCCAGACGTTTAAAAATTTATATCATATAAGTACGAATAGACTAATCCACCACCTTAATAAGAACCTCATTTACAAACTTTTAGATACCTCAGCATAACCATACATGGATTTTTTAGCAGCCATGTCATGTATACTCAAAAAAACAATTATATTTGGCTTTAAAACAACGGTAATAAGGAGATTATATTTTTGATGTTTTTTAACCACCTATATTCTTGAAGTATGGTACATAAAATTCCTCAATCCTAAAGAAACACCATTACTGAATGAGATTTCTTATTTTGAATGATTAATCGACTGCCTTGAATCTATTAAATAATTGAAAAAAACATTTCTCAGAACACTATATTTTTCCAATCACTACTAGAATTTGAGGCAATAACCATGGACCTATATCCATGGAAAATAAAAATTATGTCTATATCTAATTTATTCCCACAACTATTTCACTACTCATGTCAGTAGCCCACCCCACTCCCCAATTTCTAACCAAACCTCATGAACCCCCTCCTCATGACCCTCCTCCACATTGTGACCCTCATCCCCTGACTTTTCTATGATCCTTATCTTTCTATGAAGCCACCCCACCTCTCCATTATCATCCTACTATGACACAACCACCCCCACCTACCCTCTAATGCTTATCTAATGTTGAATCCCCTCATCCCATTCTGATGTGCCTCCATCATTTCTCTAATGAAAACTCCCCACCTCCTCTTATAACGTGCCTCTGATGCGGCCACCCCACTTCACCCAAATCCTCCTTCTCCGATGTGGATTGAAAACATGTCTTCTATGAATCTTTGATCATACCCACCTTGAAATAGTAACAATATTACATGAAGATTATAGGTATAATAATGATTCCAAGAACTATTGCATGATTTTTATCTGGTTAGATTTTATTTGATAGAACTTAATGGAAATTGATTATATAACTTATCACTTATTGTATGTGTTTTTTATATGTGTTTACCATTGCTGAAATCCTTTTATACAACTGTTTTTTTTGCATATTCTTAGTAATAGTAAACGAAAATTTTATTTTTAAAACTTATTATTATATGTGATAAGTTCTTAAATAGTTTTCAACAAATGAAATCAATAATTTACTTAATATTTTTGGGCTGTATTCTTAAATTTTTTTCAATAAGTATAATTAATTTATTCATGTAATAAAAAATTATAAATCTGGTTCATTAATTAACTATATTTTTGTATATTATGATATTTTCATGAATTTTTTTATCATTTTCTATGTTTTTTAATATATATGTTTTAAACTAATCTATATTCTCATATTAATTTTCCATGAGGTGAAATTTTACTTTTTAAAATCTCATGATTTATTTATTTTTACAATGTTTTTCTTCATTTACCAAGATACATAATTGTGTGATATATAATTCAAAATACAGAGAAAGATTTTTCAAGTAAAAAAGGTATCGTTTTATTCATTAATAATTATTGGGTATTGATTTTATTAATGTAAAAGAATATCTTTTTTTGACCATTTTAGAATATTCATTTAGTTTATTATTTGTTATAAATTTTAAACTCCTTCAATATTTTGATATAAGGAATTTTTAGAAACTATAATACGAGTATTATAAGCAGATTTAAAATTATGTCGTCCTATAAAAAAATAGGTGACTCAACTTTATTTACCATTTTTATTCATTGTATGAAGATATTATCATTTTATATTGAATAATTTTAATTTTTGAAAATAGAAGCCATTTTAACTTAACTACTATTTATTTTCCAAAGACGGTTCAATCCATGTTAATTTTTGTTTGTTGAGTACCTCATTAGATGAATAATTTATTAAGTGGAAGAAATAAAATTCAAAGGAATCTTTCCAGTTAGTTATAATATTTATAGTATTCGCTAATATGAAAATTTTGGTTTTCATTAGTGTGTTTTTTTGTGAGGACAGTTTCAAGTATAATGTTTAATTATCGAACGATTTTCTATTATTATTTGAACCCCTTTATTATTGAATAAAATTTTTTGGGTTTTTCCTTTATTATTTCAAAATGGGGTTTATGTTTTAGTATTTGAGCATTTTTTATATATTTAAATGGTTTTCTAATTATTTAGTGTTAATTCATGTAAAATATTATAATTTTTTTTATATGCATCTTTTTCATAATTTGTGTCTTTTATTGAGGATGAATTTCTTAAATTAACAAGTGTAAGAATGGGGATTTACTTACAAGAGTAAATAATAGTAATTGTTTCTCACCATCTTTGTCCAAAATATGAGTATTCATTCAATTTTATATTTCTATTTATTTAATTACAAGGTGATACTTCTGATGCAAGATCCTGAATAACAGACTCAACTACTATCTTAATTTCATCATTGTACCTAATGACATATAATAATTTATTTCCTCTATCATTTACTTATATATTAATAACTCATCCAAAGATATACCTTTCAATTTTCTTTATATTTAGTTACTTGTGTTTTAGTGATTTTATTTTAAATTTGTTACATCTTCCCCTTCACTTCTAGGTAACAAAACTAATATTGTTCTTTAGAAAACAATAAGAAATTTAACAAAAATAATATTTTTTTATTCCATTCTTATTTATTTAAATCATAAGTGATGAAATACTTTTAACTATTGATTGTGTGTTATGTATTTAGTATGATTTATTGAATGCTAAATTAACCTTGATTTTATATTTAAATTTCATTTACATAGTTGAGAGTTTGAGTATAGTTAATCTTGGTTTTATCTTTTTATTCGGAGGTAGATAAACAATTTTTTAATCTATTAGTAGGAAAAAGAGTTCTTTTACTATAGTTTACTGTTATTCATATACTTCTAAAATAGTATAAGTGGATTATCTTATGGTTTTAGGCTATATAGTAATACCACTATATTGAGAAAAATACTTATAGCTATTGAAATTATTTTCTTGGGAATTGAACTACGAATTTATCTACTTACAAACACTTTTCAATAATCTTTTTTTTAATTTACCTTGTTTCAACAATTTATTACTGATTCATAGTTTCCAATATAGATCCTCATTCGATCTTTTAAAAATCTCTTAATTTTTAAAATGTTCAATTAATGAGATCTTAACCATAGAAATAACCTATAAAAAGAAATTTCCTAAATATCAGCCCAAATTATACATAGGAAAGTCATTATTATTTATCAATTTTCTAAATTTTTATCATATTTCATGACCATATTAACTCATCAAAAATATGCATACAATATTTTCAAAGAATACATAAAATAACATAAAAATTTAATCTTTTGAATATAATTTAGTAAATAATATATAAAAAAGTATATCAATTTAAATTATACAATATAATAATTTATTAATATTTCATCAGTACTAATTAAATAATTAAATCATTTATTTTATTTCCCATTCATTTTAATCATAGATATACAGTTTAGACATAGGTATATAGTTCAATGAATCATTTTTCCCTTAAAAAATAAACATGTCATGAAATGTTAATTAATATAATAACATAATATTCCATCAATGTCATAATATTTTGGACACCATGGATTTTTCTTTGGTTCACATGCATTGATTTCACATTTCCCAACACATATAACACATAAAAACACTCTAATATAGGATGTAAATCTTAAAGATTTATATAGTTCAACTACTTTTTAGTTGATTTATAGGATCCAAATAAAAAATAACCATCAGTTAAGTTACTTAAATATCATAATCTCTTCATCATTAATACCTCTATTTTCAATGATGGGAAATCCCATCCTTTTGTAGCTCAACTTTTCTGATCTCTTCACAGAAAGTCTGAAACATTCATCCGTCTCTTAGAATTTAAATTTCTCTTAGCATAACAAATAATTCCACCCCATTTTGAGGGAAATTTTTCTCTTTAAGGGTTTGAACATGATTTCATTTGATGATTATGAGAAAAAATTAATTGACTGTAAATTTAGATTTTTTGTGGTGGGTTAGTTTATTATATGTCACTATAAATTTATTTTTATGATTAAAATAATTGAAGTTTTAGGATTTTCATGTTTTCCTTTAAATTGATCAATCCTTAACATTGTATTCTTAATTTTTTTACATTTCAAACTTATTGGTATAAAAAAACTTGGACCTATTAAGCCCATTCAATGAATTAGCTAAGATGATACATTGATTTTCATCCAGGAAATGAATATTTAATTGTTATTATTTGGATTTAGTTAAACCACATTCATATTCACAATATGGATGAAAATTTTTAATGACTTCTAGTAAAAATATTGTGTATCTCATTTAAGTTTAAACTGACACTATCACTAGACATCAACACTAAATTTCCCACAAATATGAAGTTTATGTCCCTAAGACCATTTCATATTTCATATTTATTAAAAACTTAAAGAAGGTTTTTATCATAATAACCTATTTTATAACCCCCTTATTAATATTTCATACGTCATATAAAATTGGTGCAGTGTGACATAATTAATATTCTACATAACATCTATTTCCCAAAATAAATCATGGATCCCAATCTACGTGTCACTATGCCCATTATCAGTTTTCCCTCTATTTTTTTGCTTCCCCTCTACCCCAATTTTTCTATTGGTCTCCCCTATTCTCATCCATTTATTTATTTTCAGGAACCAAATATCTTCAAATATTCTTAATAAATGTAATTCATTAACTACTCCTA
The DNA here is from genome assembly GCA_963277665.1 of Viscum album. Lineage (NCBI taxonomy): Eukaryota > Viridiplantae > Streptophyta > Magnoliopsida > Santalales > Viscaceae > Viscum > Viscum album. Next base: position 1,538,573,151 of record OY728138.1, read on the forward strand.
GTACCATTTAATTTTCATATTTATTAATACAAAATTACTCATAGATATGAATAAATTACTATTTTTGTGTATGTTTATACAACATTACATATCTATTAATTATTATAGGTACAATTTAATTTTTATATTTATTAATAAACATTACTCATGTATATGAATTATACTATATTATATACAAATAATTCTAAAATTTTAGTTCTATATCCTGTAGAATACTTGTTAGTTAATATTATTCCATGAATTGTATTTTGAAGACAAAAACAAATTTATTGGTTGATATTATGTTGATTCCTATTTTGATGCATGTTCCCCTTATAATTAAAGCTCCCAATAGGTTTTTAAAGAATTGAAAATACTTTAAACAATTTATTTGGGATTATCATCAAAATTGGAGACACCTCTTGGCTATTTAATCTTGATTGGAAAGGCCAATTTAAGAATGAGGTATCAATATTAAGAGAGTTGATGAGACCATTTAATGAATTCTATCCATACTCACATGTAATGTTGTCTCTGAGAAATCCCTTTAGGCTTAGCTCATTAGAAAAAAATTATTAGCTTCAGGCTAGAAAAATTTGTTGGGTCTGGGCTCTCACCTATGGCGTGACATATAAGATCCCATATGCGACATCCTTGACCACTCATATTGAATTATCAATATATAAGACATAGATTTTTATAGATAAAACTAGTCTAGAAACATTTTTTCCTGAGGTATCTAGTCCCTGAAGTCATTTATATTTAATCCCCCACCTAAATTTCCTAAGAGTCGTTTTGAATGATGAGTATAAGTACCTTTATCTCTCCATCCAATTAGTGAAGGAGTTGGATTTTTTGTGTTCATGACTTCCTCATCAATAAAATTTTCCACTTTCAAATATCATAATATGATTAATATTCAAAATAATGATGATTATAGGGCCAAAATTGTTTTTCCAAATCCATCTCTATCAGTTTTATTTTCTAGCGTGGCATGTCCAAAATCAATCCCTTCTAATAGATGTTTTGGTGAAAATTCTTGGAATCCATCTCACTAAAAAATGCTAGTGTTGTGAGAATGATATCATGGAGTCAATTCATCACATATTTACTAATGGTGAGTGGGTGATAATTATATTGTTCAGTCTAGGAGGTTATCCATGGTTGAATATCTTTTTCAATTACATTGATCATTTCATTGATACATGTTCTGGAATCAATATAGGAGGGTATTAAATTTCCTAGGTGCATATAATTTTATTCATAAGTGGTTATTAGGTTACACGATATCAGTGAAATGAGTATTGAAAAAAGTTTTGAGATGAAATATAGAATATATAAATCTAAACCATTTCCTTATCCATGTCTCTACATTTGATGTGAAAAAACTTTCACCTACTAAGGTGCCTCATTAATTGATTTCCCACTATTATTTAATATAAGGTTCCTGTAAAAAAGGAAATTTGTGGTTATTGGGTGGTATAGAGATCCCCTCTCCTAGGGTTTAAACTCAACTCATATGGATTTAGTTTTCATGGAATTAAATTCAATATAGGTATTGTTATTGATTATTGGGGTTTATTAATCACTTCTTTCTCTTCTTTAAAGGAGATGAAAAACCCATTATTATTAAAGTTATGTTATTGTTATATGTTTTGATGATTTTTAATATGGAAACCATTTCCATCTCATAGATTTAATTTAATTCACAGTCAGTTGGGATATTCTTAGAGGGATCCTCTCCCATTCATTGGATAATATCTTACATAAACAGGGCTTGTAGAATAATGACTGAAAATTAAATTTTTTTTTCAGAAGAACTTTTGAGGAAAAAGTGGGAAACTGAAATGACATCAAAAAAATAAATCACATCATGCCTCCATGAGCCAAGATCATCATGGCGACAAAAAATCCAAATCTAAAGTAAGGAAAATTCCCACCCTATCGACAACAAAAAATTACTATTAGCATCCACCTTCCCATATCTGCTCGGCTAGCTGTCCCATGCTAGGATGAACGGCCACTGTACCGATGAAAAATGTCATATCCTCTCAAAACATCCAATTTCGGATAGCGATGATAAAGAGAACGCTCCCTACTCTGAACCTCTTCTGGAGGAGTCCCTTGAAATTTGACTGGATTCAATGAACCATGGACCAAGGCCGCAGTGCCACACACAAATATCAAACCAGCAAAGCCTCATCAAATAACCTTCTCCAAGTATGAAGCAATAAAATTCTGAATCTTCTTCAAATAGCCTCAACTGCAGGCCATAGGACATCATCAAGCACATCAAACCATCAAAAAATTCAAAACACACCATTGAAGCCAAAATCAGCTGGTCCTACACAAAATCACATATCAAGCAAAAACAATCTAGATCCAAATCACTCAGACAAAAAATGTAAACAAATACCATAAACATAAAACACCGAACACCAGATCGTGATTGAAGAAGAAACACCACAATTCAGGATTGCGACCCATCGCCGCCTTTACATCCTCCACAAAGACCATTTCAAACAACCCCATGCACTCACAGCTGACACCCGAGACAACAACCCTTGGATAATAATATAGAGCTTATACACTAGATCTCACCGAGCTGCCAAAGAAACCCTAGCCAATGAAAGAGGCAAAGGGCTTGAAATGGGCCAGCAAATGGTGGAGAAGTCACGATAGCCAAGGACACATTGGTTACATTGCCACTAAAGGAGAAACCACCCCAAAATCACCTCGAAGAAGCACAGGGAAGAAGCTGAAGTCAACCTAAGGTGGGGAAGGTGGTGACAAAATGTGGGAAAACCCTAGTGGTGTGAGCCCCTTATGGGATCATCCGACTTGTAGAATAATGAATCACCAAGGAGTGATGATTGTACATACATGGAATGGAGGTAACTATGTGGTATATTTCCTAGATTACAGTGGAAAGTAAGAGGGGGATATAATTACTTACACAATTTTAGGTTCTTTACCTTCAGAATGTAATGATATTGTTTATATGGATTCCCTTTATCTTCATTATTTCATACTTCCCTAAGGATTTTATGTGTTTTTATAATAAAAAATTCTAATTTTTGGTATATTATTTATAATCATATTTTTTTATATATGTTTTACAGATCTTACTTTACTAATTAGTTTTATGGTATCTTTTAATTTTTACCAGGTGCATACCATTAGCGGAACATCATGTTACAATAGTGGGGTTGTATAATTCATGAATTTAGTGATCTAGACTAGATGGAACCCCTATGGTACATACCTCGGATTTATAGTTCATTAATTGACATAAAAACTATTAATAACATCTTTAAATCAATATATGTAATGTATTTCAATTATATTACCTCTTTTTTATATCTTTATTTCTGGAAACACTATACATTATCATATATTTTGATTCATTTCTATTTAATTTCTTATACATTCACATATATGAATATAAATTTTATCAATCTTCAATAACATTATTTCATAAATAGAAAAATTATAAGAAAAAGAAATACATTAGGTTGATATAAAGAATAAAAAATAAGCTAATAATTGTAATAAAAAACCCTTAATATATACACATTTTAAAATTCTGAAATATGGAAGGACTATAATACATAACTAACAGATATATATCCTTATACATATTCTTATGTTTATTAAAATACTAATTTTAATACCAACATGAATACTATCATAAAAAACATTCATTCATAAATTTCCTCTACGTTTGCTCCATATTATTCTTACACAAATATGAACATATACAAATTAAAAAAACTATAATATATGCATCCCAACAGATATTAAAAGAAACAATTTTTTAGTGCTTCTTATTATATTTTAATTTTAATATAAAAAAACTATATTAATGTGATATATATTTCCAAGAAGGTACTTATATATCTGATTATGCTCATGATTATACAAATATTGAATACATAGATACATATGCTTCTACTTATTCCTATGATCATGCTAATCCTTATAAAATTACTAAAATACAAAAAATTTGAAGTTTTTAGTTCATATCTTTATACTTATTCTTAAAAACATTCTATAATAAAATCACATAAAAAATAATAGTGTAAATACCTATGATTAAGTTTATAGCCATGATTATAAAAAAACTGTAATACATAAAATTTTCAAATACTATAATATAAAAGTGTTATAAAAAATAAAATAAGATATAAAGCATAAAAAATGCATTTTCATTGGATTTTTCTTATACATAAACTCTATTATTTACATACATATGCTTATGTTTATGGTCATTATTACACTAATGCGTATATTAAAACACAAATATGAAAATTTATCATGTTTTCAGTGCATATGCTTTCTTATTTTTGGATATATAGTGTAATATGTAGACATTTTCAGATTTATAGTCCTCATGATTATGATTATGCTTATATAAATACTAAAACACAAACACAGTATCACATACTGTAATTTTTTTAACATTATACATATGTGTTGAATTATATAAACATTCTTAACATGAAAAATTTATATATTTTTGTGTGTAATAATCACCATTATATTCATATATGAATAATTTTTTCAATTGAATAATGTTTTATCTATTAATGATAATATTTTTTCTTGTAGAGAGATTTGTTGATAGACTTCGATGATGAATATTCACTACAAGTTACCTATCAGAGTAATTTAATTTTAACATGGAAAACATTTTCTTCATATTTTTTTAGTTATATTAAATTTATGGAATTTTATATTTATCAAAACTATTAATAATTATTAACCTATTATGAAAAAATAGGATTTATTCAGAAGATGTAATTCCAATAAATATTTCTAGCATAATCCTTCGATGATGAAAACTATTTAAATTATAGTGACATGAATTCATCATACTATAGTAACCCATAATTCATAGATGCATTATTTAATAAAATCAATTTGTGTTATAAATTATCTTCAACTTTAAATGATGAGAAACCTTCAGAATATAGTGATGAAAATAATTCACATAGTGGTTAGTTCATCTTTAGTATCACCCTATTGTCAAACCACTACAGGAATATTTTCGTACCATAATCCAGACACCATGTTATTAGTATTCATATATTTGTTTAAAATTCAAAATTATCAATAAGTATTGGGTTTTCATAGTATTTCTTATTACTCTTCAATTAAATTAAATAAATCCAATACTATTTACATTAATTATAGATGTGTTGAGATTACATATCTCAGAGAATAAGTGTGGGGGAGGGGATAACAACTTTATTTTATATAGTATTTTTATTTATATTTTACATGTGTTGGTTTCCTAAAAAAATAATGAAATGTTATCTAATTTGGATAATGTACCAAGAAGTTTATAAATATTTTTTTGGTGGGTTTTTCAGAAAAAAAATTGAACTAAATAAGAAACCTATAAGAAATTTTAAACTTCATGTTAATAGTAGTGAATTTGATCTTATTATTTAACCTCAAAATTTCAAATGATTTTTTAGTGATTTTCCCACTATTTTTATGAAAATATGGTTTTAGAACAAAGGGAAGGGGTGTTAATTAAAGGGTTTATGTGGAATTGAGATTATAACATGAGGAAACTAAGAGAGATTTATAATTTAAATTTACCATATTTAAAATTTTAATTCAACACAAATCTATTTGTTTCACTCATGGAATTGAAATTTTTTCTTGAATTGATGTTAGAGTAGTGGATTTAATTCACATATAAATATTAATGAATGTTTTAGTTGAAATAACCAATAAAAGTTTCCTTACTTTTTCTTAGTAGTTATGATTTTCAATGATTCTATTTTTCCTTGTTCCTTGAATGATTTTTCTAATAATTCTAATTGAACTGGAATTGAAAATTTTGATTTGGATTATATTTTTAATTGAAATAATTGAATATGATTTTGGTGATATATTAAAATCTATAAATAATGATCATTTTTGTTTCTATGAAAATGTAAATACCCCTTGAAGCTATGACCAAACCTTTCCACACATTTACATATCAATTTTTGTTCCTTTATTAGGCCGGAACTGTATCATTGTTTTACTATAATGAAGAATGAGAAAAATAATTTTGAGTTGGATTATTTATGATCTATTGTAAATATAAATTTATAAAAAAAATAACTAGAAGTATGGATTTGATGATGTTGAAAATATATTTGAGAAACACATTTTTTTAGAAAACTATTTATTCTTTTTGAATGTGTTGAAACCATTGATCAAAAATGGTTAAGGGTATTTCCTTGTTTTGAATGTTTTCTTTAGACTGGAATTCTAGGACTAATATTTGAAAAATATATTTTCATTTTGGAGAACTACCATCAATTTTATTTTAAAAATTTATTGATGAAATATTTTCTTGTTTTCATTGTATTACTAAAATTTTAATTGGTGGAATGTTTTCAAATAATTTGCTAACATTTCATGTTGACAGAAGGTTGAAATTAGAGGTATTTTCTAAAAACATTTATATGATTTTTTTTAATGAACATTATATTTTTATTTGAATATAGAATTATGTTTAATTATTATTACCAAACTACTAAACTTTGAATATTTGAATATTTTTTTATCTCCACTATTCATGCTTCTTGGTAAAATCTAGGTATAGCTGTGAAATCACCTGCCAATGGGAATTAATATTTTCAGCAAAGGATTACTAGAATTTCAAAAACCCCCAAAAAATTACTTTATCCCAATAAGTAATTCAGTAGTCACATTTTTTCAAGGCACAACAATGAGATGACATGTTCTTCAGTGCCCAATACTGATGATTTTACCCCTAACAATGTTCTGTAGAGTCTATCGGGTTTTGAAATAGAGGTGAGTAAAAAATCAATTTTATTTTACTTGGAAGGTTCCTATCAAATGTGATGTCAGTAATTATGTTCATAACATTGAAATAGTAATTCCATTTGATGGAATGGATCTAGTTATTATTAATAGATTAATACATTGTGATGGTGATGAATATGAATTTCATAGTCGGTCGAAAAATGTTTTATTTGGTCAGGTTTTCTTAAAGAATGCACTGCTTTATAGGAGCTTGATTATCTATATTATTAGTACTACCAATTCATACCTTCCATTTTCCTTAATATTTTACGGACTTTTCTACTTTCTCTTCTATTGTTTTGGAATTTTAATATCTTTGCTAATGCATTTTTGGGAGGCTAGTGACATAATAAGCTATTGTGTTAATATGAAATTGTATGTTTTTCATGTATACTGGAGTTGAACTGTACTATGTGTCCTTGATTTTATTTGAGTTAAAGTGTCGATATGATTTATGATTGAACTTTATTTTGAACTAGGTTTCCTAAAATTTGTTTGTTGGATGTGTTGTTATGGCTGCGAACTTCATATTCATGAGGTGGTTCTTATTTTTAGAGAGTCCAACAGAAAATGTATTTGCTAAAAGATCAATAAAGTAAGTGTGGGGGAGTGATCAAACTAAAAATTTAACAAATTTTTATATAAAATTCATTGTTTTATTCCCTCGAATTCCATTAAAATCCATGGAATTACTATATTTTAAAATTTTGTAATATTCTCTATGAATAAAATAAATTTGTATTGAGTTTTTAATTTTAGTGATAACCATTTTATGTTTTCATTAATTAAATGTGTTATCATATATTTTCATTCAGTTTGTGAGGATTATTTTTATCCTTCCATTGATTTACTGGCATATTTCAATGCATATGTCAATGATAACACCAGTGGTATGAGAGGAGGTGATAATGATGTTTGTATTTTTGATGGAGATGATAAGGGTTGTGATAGTTCTAGTGATACTAATATTGAAGTACATTTTATATGTAAATTTTATTCTTGGTTTATACATTGTATTTAATCATATAATGATGTTAGTGTTTGGAAGATGTTGTAGTGTTTACTTTTTAGGGTTTTTTGGTATTAGGATTTCATGTTAATGGAGGACAGTGGTAGTTCCAATTAAGTGTTTTAGATTTGATAGTCTTGTTGGGGTTTACATGTTTCTTGACACTCCATTACATTACGAGAGGCAGGTGTTTTTTAGAAGAGTGTAGGGTACGAAGTGCAATACAGATGGTGTTTTTTTATTTGTTGATTTTAAATGGGTTCAGGGTGGTATAGAGTTGGTTATTTTATTTGAATTTTATATTTTAGTAGGGTGCACGGTGGTTTTATCATGGTGAAGGGTGGTTTTTTTGTAGGGTGAAGGGTAGTTTTATTATTTGTTGATTTTAGCTAGGTTCAAGGTGTTTTTTTTTATTTTTTCATTTTAGTAGGGCGCAGTAGATCTGGTATTTTATTTGATTTCTTGATTTTAGTTGGGTGCAAGGTGTAGTGGAGATGGTGTTTTTTATTCTTGAAACTGGAGGTTGTAGCTGCATTTGTAAACTATTATAGTATACTTAGTGTTTTTTCTATAAAATAGAGGATGTAGAAATGGTTGTAAACCATGTTAGTAGACATATTTCCATGTTTTTAACCATGTCAATAGGTCCATATATGTGGTTTCCAACCTCGGATATATAATATATACAAATTATCTATATCCATTATTAAAAATAGTGGCTATAGGTGTATTATAATGGTGTAAACCATGGATATAGAATTATATCCATGGTTTAAACTATGGCTATAGTCGTGGACCTATTTCCCCACTAATAGGATCCACATTTCACCAAACCATGGTTATTACCTATATCCACTGTTTCATTGTCTATAGCAATATTTATAAACTATGGCTATAGCCTGAATTTCTAGATGTGAAAGTGGCTCTAGAAAATAAAATACTATCATCCAAAAAGAAGAGGTGGGAAGTTTGGGGCCACGAGAGACACTTGATGGAGATATTCCCTAAATTCATGTATATATATATATGATATATATAGTAAATTTTGTATTGAATGAAAATTATGATTTTCATGCACATATAGGTATATTATTTTATGAAACAAATGATTTTAGAAAAATGATAATTACTTATAATTTTGTGATTCACCAATATATGTTATCATTAAATGAAGTTGTTTCATGATTATAAGAAATTTATAGGGAGTAAATGAATAAGATGAATTCATGAATGAACTGTGGTACTTATTCATGGGATTCAACAAGTAAATAAATGAGAGGATATTCAAGGAGAACCCCTGATTTCCTATATATTATATTGTCATATAATGGTAGTGGTTTGGGATTGAGATCCTTATTCACGGTTGATAATCACTAAATTTTTGATCTCTTTCATCTTCATTCTTTCCATATGTGGTACTATCATACCGTTGAGAAAATGTGATTCCCATCTGAACATCAGATGATTCAGATCAGTTTGTGTATACCTATGGGGGTGGGATTCTTTTCTTTTCCACTTTATGATCTCCCTCAAACTCATCCGAAGGAGATCAAGATGTATTCTAGATTAATAGTATTTCTTCATTTTGGTATTTTACATAGATACATATTATATTGCATGGAGGTCCTTGTAAAAGGGTTTTAATCACTTCTGATTCATCTAATAAATGTTATTATATTTTAAAAAAACCATTTGGTGGTATAAAATGAAACAAATGTTTAGTTTTATGAAATAATGCGTTGAAATAAAGAAGAAATAAAAAAAACCGAGTATCTCTTTTCCGGCTTTTTCAAAAATACAGAAAAGGAGATTACCCTTACATACTGTGCTAGGTCAAGGTAACCCAATACATACCCTTACATAGAGTGGTCTGCATAAGGTTCATATCACCTTACCCTTATCAAGATCAGTCATTATAAGGGTCACCTGATCTTACCTTTACACACAAAGGGTTATGTAAAGGTAACCGCTTCGTTTAATCTTATGTAGTGAAGTTTTCATAAGGGTCATACCCTTAAGAAGAATTAATGAGTAAGGGTAATCTATTTGTTACTTTTATCCAAATGGATTTAATGAAGGTATTACCCTTATGCAGTGGTTCTAGGAGGTCGTGTAAAGATAAATTGAGACCAAATCTTATGTCAAGCATTCACTTAAAGGTAATATCATTAGTACCCTTATGCATAATGAGTTTCATAGAGTTAATATTCATCTTACCTTTATACATTGCTTTTATATTTAAGTTTTTAATGGTATATTGTGACTTTCCTTCACATAAGGACTTTTAGATGGCATATCTAAGGGTATAGTGATTTTCCATTGCATAGTAATACCCATTTGCATAAGGGTAATCAATTTTATTTAAATTGTTTTAAAAAAATCATTATTTAAAAATATTTTAATGGTTTATAAAATTTTTATAAATCTTTAGAAAAGTTATTTTGGGATATTTTAATTAATAAAAATTTTATAAATTAATTAATTATAAATTTTTTATAATTAATCAAGTTTTTATGAAACATTTTATTCCAAAATATTAAAGTTAATATTTGAAATAACTTTTAATGAATTAAATGGATATTTTTTTGATATTAAAATTAAATTGATTAATTATAAAACCTAATAAATAATTTATAAAGGGTTAGAAAATATGAAATAATGCCAAAATATAAAAAAAATTAATTAAATTATGAATTATTCATAAAAAAATATAATGAATTGTTCAAAATAAAATGGGGATTTATTTGGATTTTATATAAGCCACATTTAATAGTGTTTTTATGATTAATATTATCAAGGTTTAAATAATTATTAATTTTATGATATTTAGATTATTTTTAAAAATTACATAATAGAAATTGAATTGTAAATTTTTTATAGTTCATAAAATACCATATATTTAAAATGGAAAATTACATATAATGATTAATATGAAATAGCTCACATTTGAATGAATATAGAACTTTTATGTTAATAATTATTAAATTTCCATATTGTTAAATCTAAAATTAAAAATATGTTTATAAATCGATTTTATTTATTAATTATTTATAAATTATTATATAATATTTAATTATCTAAATTGTTCATTTATTTAAATAGTTATTCCCTCTTTTATTCATATTGATATGTAGCATCCAGTTTTTTGGACCAAATAAAATTCAATATCAATTTGAATTTTTGGTTGGTGAATGGGCCATTTTACAAATTGACATTTAGAATGAAATTATAAGATTCAAAATGCTTAAATTTTTTGTTTTTAGACATTTCTAATGGGTCAATGGGTTTTTATCGGGTTCGATTGAGTTTTGGGATTGTTGGTCTCGGAAACATTAATAATAGGAGAAACTGGACAAGGCCCACAGTTTGTCTGAAATGGTACAGACCTCTAGCTAAAATTGTACGGTCTCCTTAGATGGGCTAAGGGTGTCTCATAGTTTTTTTTACCATTTTCACCATGGTAAACAGTCATGCACTATGTTGCAGGTTTTATATAGATGTAAAAAAATAGTTTTTTAATGGTTTCCAAAACCATGTGTATGAATCGTGTGACCTCCCTCTTGAGGAAGTGGCTCTTTCATGGTTAGGGCACAGTTTGGAAAACTATGTGGTCAAACCATACACCTCATTTAATGGGGTGAAATTCCCATTTTCCCCTACCACCTTCTTATTTATTTAACTATTTTTTCTCCCTTATGCACTGCTTCTCTAATATATCCTTGATCTCCCCTAGTCTCCTCTTCTAGGTATGGAAATATCTCTCTCGAATGTTATTTGGTTTTAATGTTGTTAGTTTCATTGAATATATGTCGATAATTCTAAAAATAAACTTCCCTATAATCTTACTTTATTTCACTATATCTTATGTTATATTTTAATGAACTAATTAACACTATTTTTCACATGTTCATTTGTTTCTTAAATTTATCATGAGCTGGACAAAATTAGGCCATGATATTGGACGTGCGAGTCATCCATGGTATGAGGTAGTTATTCTAGATTATTTCCCAAAGTTTATTTGCATTCTATATGGTGAACCATTCAACTGTGTGTTGTAACCTTATGAATAATCCTCTAGCTTGTTAAATAAATTAATGTAAATGGTTTATCATGTCATTGGTGACCTTATCTTACAACATAACCCATCATTGAGGTGGTTTTCTTATTGGGATCCACCCCTTGGGTGTGCCCACCTTAAATAGAATATTTTTCATGGCCTTGATATTTTAACCACCATGTGCACATGTTTGTTTCACTTGTAATAAATTCCATAATTAATGAATTGAGTTAATATGAATGGTTAGACAAGATTTTACACCTTTTTTCTTGATGATTTTTCTCGTACTTTGTTGCTCATGTGAAAATTATTATAGAATTTTTTTAATCCCAATGATTTATGATTATTTCTTATGATAGGTTCCCTGTACTTATTCCTTATGACTCATTTCTCACAAATATTTATTATTCCTTTCCATGTGCCTTATACTCAATCTTATTACCTAGTGATTTGGGATTAATTTATTATTACATGATTGTTGGGCTTGAATAAAATGCTTGGGCTAACATGAGTATATTTCCTTATACATTATTCCTTGTTGATGGATTGTGAATGTAAATTCCATGCCTTGCATGCATACAGGATGAGATTGAACAAGGGTCCTGACATAAGGATTCTGTGGATGGGCTCATCATGCTTCATTATGGATCAGATTGACGTGCCATGATAGACACGTGGCTTGCCTTATACGAGCTCTCTAGGTGGTTTATTATACTCTTGAGTGACATTGGTTCCCTAAGGGAGAAATCATCGACAAACTAATTATCAATATGTTTATACAATTCCCCGGGTTACACTCAATCCCCTATGTGGATACCTAGTATGGACCTAGAGGTTACCATGCCAAGAGTGATACACAAGATGTTGTATGGGTCTCCTAGGATGGAATCTCTGGTATTGGTTATATCAAAGGCTTCTATATCAACCCTTGGGATTCTATTATGGATCTTCTCAGATGTTATTAGGATTCAATTACTATTTTTGATGAATTTATTTCTTGGATTACATGTGATTCATTTTTATTCAAAAATGTACATACCATATTACTCTTACAGATTCCATTTCTTCAGACATTTGAATTAGAAAAAAAACCATGTAGGATTGGACAGGTTTCCATTTAGGATCCCAGACCGATGTTTTATTCATTTATTTATCACCTTATATTCACCTATATTAGTACACTGTTAATTTTATAGTGCATGAACGAGATTGATCTAGAAATCGATGGTGGTGGCCTATTGGGATTATATCTCACACCCTTCTCGGGCTTCCATTGCACTGGGTTACCATAGTAAATCTTCATGTTTTATGTTTCATGGATTTATTCCTTGTATTTTGTTGTGTACTTGTGATATTGGGAGAGAAAGATAGATATAGTAATCATAATTCTTATGTAGTTAGACTTTGGGTTCTTATTCATTTTATTATATTGTATTTCTTTTTTTACAACTGCTTGTATCTTGTATCATCATCTAAATATTCTTGAATTATTGTACATATTGGCGTAGGCCAATTTGTTTTATTCAGTCATTATAATTGTCATCCACTATTTTAAATGATTTTTTATATCTTCTATAATTTTGTCAGACTCTGATCATGGGGGTATACTCTCCAAACTGTACCACTGTTAGACCCTTTCTACTAGTCAGAAACCTCTAGCATATATGGAGGCATGCTTGAGGTCATATGAAGAATAATCTGGCTGCTGGTTATGTGGTTATTCAAGTTTGAGAAATTACAAAGTGGTATCAGAGCCTCATTTTTTCTTAGTCTTATTGTTTTGGGCTGGTAGATAGGATACTAAGAAAGTATCGGCACTTAGAAAATTTCAATGCCTCGAAATGATCAACCCATGTATGGGAACAAGTCCATGTGTCCAAGGATGGGGTATTCATTCTTGTTTCTCATTGTTACAATTGATTATTCTTTCACATTTAGTGATTGAAGTATTTTTTTTCTTATTAATTTATGAGATATATAGCATTTTACATTATCCCAGTATGATAAGTAATTATCAATTCATGAATTATGATGGACACAAATAAATTCAAATGTCATGCATATTTCATGCCATTTTGACTTCATTGTTATGATATTTGAAGTTTTTATGTTCTTTGTGTGTTATTTTCATACTTGTTATCTGCCATGAAAGGTGCATTTGGAAATATGAATATCTTTTAGTTTCTTAGGTATTTCATTGCATGCTTTTGTACAACATGTTAGAGTGTTTAATTAATATTACTTCCTTTATTATTATACCATACATCCATGATTTTACTATTATTATTAGAATATTGTTTGGGATTCCCTAGTTATGTAGTATCCTTCCATGGAAAATTATCATTATCCTTTATTTTTATACCTTGTTAAACCGTATTTAATTGTAATGTTTAGAATTCATAGTTTTAAATTTTAAAATGTATAATTTGTTATTAAGGTGATAAAATCAAACTAAATATTATATTCCCACATAGATTGTGGATGAAATCCTATTTGAAAATTCAATCATCACATGTTTGGTCCATGAACCATTAGTTTCATAGGATGAAATACATTTTTTATGATTACATGGGAACTAATTTTAATTTATGAAGTGTGTGGGAGATATATAAAATTGGGAGATGGTGACCCATATAATCAAACCATTATTGATGTTCTTTATATACACAAAAAATATTCTATAAATATTAAAGGTATTAAATTTTCCTTTATCCTAAATAAATTGGTTTTGGTTAAATTGGATCCTTCCTACAATATATAAAGTGTATGGACACTTTTCTAATTTAGGAGTGTTAACCCATATAACTGAACTATTTTTTATGATACTTAAATACTTAGAGACTGATGAGTAAATATTAAATATTTTAGTCATTAAATGAATCGGTTTCCTCATCAAGGATTACACCTTTATTATTTGGTTATAATGACCCATATGTATAAATTCTTAAATGCACAACTAGAACCAAGTAGGTTAGTTGGGGCATGTTGCTTATGAAATGAATATGCTAAGGGTGTTTTTAAAATCTAAATGCATAAATTACTTGGATAGTTCTATTTGAACCTATTATGGATTGATGGGACCCTTATAGGTCACCTTTTCTTTTGGTGTACCTTAGTGCTTAACCCATGGGGGTGTGCTTATGCTATTTTGTGATGGTAATTTAGTGTGTTTTCAGCCATTTATATGGTTTTACATATAATATTATGGTGGAATATTACTTGACGAACACCTCTTTAATGAACAAAAAAATTAATATGCTTTGAGTTTTATTTGTATGAGTCCTTGGTTAATTAAAATTCCAATTAAAACCTAAAGGTTGTTTTCTTATATAGATTATAATTGAAATTATCTTTAACTAAGTTGATTGTGAAATATTATAGATAAATGAGTGGTGTTCAAATAGGTTATCTGAAATTAATGGCCTAATTTTTATAAAGTGTCTATAAATAAATAATGATTACAGGGTAAGTTTGATAAAAACATTCTTTGTGCCTAGTGACATCTGCTAAATAAAGTTCCTTGCATAATTTTTTTTATAGCTGGTAATTGAGGTTAGTTTGAGACTCAGAAATGCTTTAATAATTAAATAAAAATTAAGGTAATTATGAATATATAACCTTAAGTGGTGTTTATGTTTCAACCCTCGAGTAAGGGTAGTTTAAACCTTTCCTAAAATTTTCCTTGAGTAGCTTCCTTGAAAAGAGAATGTGACCAATACATATATGAATCTTTCTATATTTCTTGAACCTAAATGATAGAATCTTAATCCTAGGGAAAATTTGTAGGTGTTACCTCATTTTAGGTCAATACTTTGAGTTTTTATAAGGGTCTATCCTAATGTATGAACTTCCCACAAATCCTTAAAATCCATGAAAAATTCTATGATCATTCTGACTAGTGGTACTATTTAGGTGTCGTTTTCCATGTAGGTCACTTAGTTTCCAAAATGGAACCCTTGTTTTAATGGCTATTCATATGTTATTTTAAATTTTTTTTATGAGTATTAGAATCAAAAAATGCTCAGTTCTAATAGGGTATACATGCCAAGGAAATTTTTGACCGCTTAGTGGATCATGTGACCCTTATTTTTCTAATTATTTAGTGTTGAATGACTCAAGAGGTTTTTAGGTGCTTTTGTAGTTTTATAGAGAAATATGTCTCTGGTTTAGTTCTTTTACATGGTATATCAGATACTTTAATGCATAGGGATAATAATCCTATGGATTATATCATAGATGTACTATTTTCTTTGATGATCTCAGTATAGTATGAATCATCATACATGGTACTATCGATTTGAGGAATGGTAAAATTAATTGTTTGAGTTTGGTGGAATCTGTAAAGGCCATGATCTATGATGCATTCATCAAGAGTGATCTCCAAAGTAGGGTGACCTAAGTGTCTGAAAAAATCAAACTTGTCCCAATGCTCGAGATGATGTCCTTGGAGGACCGGGTGTCATGACACTGTTAGATAGGGTGTTTTGTCTCTTATGCATAATGATATGGTGTGTGTGTGTGTGTGTGTGTGTATATAACTCAAGAAGAGTGTCTCACATACATCTGAAGTAATATTTCGCCTAGTGATCTTGTAAGGGGATAGTATATTTTTCCTTTTGGTTTAACTCATGTTAAATTTTGATGGGAACCTATAAGACCTGTGGCCAGTGGTCGATGGTGCTTCCCCCATGGGATGAGATCCCTTATTCAGTAGATACAATGAATAATTCACTCTTAAGGTATGGATAATCATGTTATAAGTGTATTAGTATGTCCTCCAAGAAAAGGGAGTGCAACTGTGGAAAGAACATTTTGAAATAATTGGTCATCATTAAAATACCCTATGGATGGTAATATTTTGTTTTAATTATATGCTTTCAAGAGAGAATAATATTTTTGTTGTTTAATGTACACCCATCCTTTTAAGACATTTTTGTCATTTATGGGCCTTAGTGGTTGTTCTTGAGTGATTGTGGGATGCCTTTGGTGGTAAAGGCATTGTCATCAGTGAATGATGATATGTTGGTAGGTGATGCCAAGACTTTTAAAAGAAAATCAATATAAGAGGTTAGATTAACTTTTATAAATTTATTTGGAAAGGTTCGTTTGAAAATATACTAAGAACTTCGACCTCATGGTAGTGGGAGTATCTTGGGTCCTTTTTGGAAACCATTCAAATCCTATTAGTGTAATCTCAACTAAATAATGATCATGTTCCCATTCATGAGACTGTTTGGGTACACCGAGATAGAATTAGTTATATTACACATTAAATTCAAAGGGATTTGACCTTGATAAATTGTCTTTATTATAGTGAACTCTATAATTATGGTTGTCCTTGGATGCATGGTTAGTCTTGAATGATACCTATGTTCCGAAGTAGGGACACAATGGTCATACTCATGGACACTGGTTATTTCCCATTCACATGATTTCTAGATGGATGCCACTTTAGACTTACTCCGCATTCTTGGTATGTGGATGTTCAGCTTGGTATCGACATCTCTCTTGTAAGCGTCATTTAAGGTTTACCTTAGATGAGCTACTTAGAAACATGCCAATGATCCAAGGTTACCCTAAACCACATTCAGTATTATATGAGTTGATTAAAAAGGGTAGTGATACAAGTGTGTTGGATCATGTATACGCCCATGATTGGGTCAAGGCATGATGGATTAAATATATTTTTTAGCTAGAGGCATCACTGGAAGCCAGTTATGGGCCTCGGTGAGCATGATCAAAGAAATTTTTTGAGGTTACACCATCTAAATGTATTGGATCAAGATTTTGGAGTACACCAACCATCTAAGTAGATAATTTTGAGAATAGTTGGCTAAAAGTGGCTTGAATTATCTCTTTTCTATTTCAGTGATAACAATTGGAGAAGGTTAGTTTCAGGCACATAGTTAGGTTAAGATGGGTGTGGCATAAAAGTTGTCTAAATCCTTAAATGGTGGATAGTTTGACCTCACTAAATGAGGTCAATATGGATTTGAACATTTTATTGAGACAAGAATCATGCTGTGAGCATCACCAGAATACTACAAGCATCCCTTGGGAGACTACTCTAACAGTGTTGATATCATGAATCAAAATTGGCCATTAAAATGCTAGAAATCATGGTGAGAATGAACCATAGGCCAAATAATTAATAGGAAATGAATTAATAGTGTCTCTAGATTTATGGTCTCAACTAAGATCTATCTTGATGTTCAATATATAGAGTAGGAATTGGATAGAGATTCCATGGTTTATATGTCATGTGTAAAAGAGAATCATAAATGTGAATTATGAATTTTCAAATACATCGTGGATATTTGAAAGAAAATTCATGACCTTAGTAGGTTGGGTGATTCCTTTGTTGTTTCATAAGGCTTCTTAGAGATGATAATTTTTAAGTTGGGGAGATTATAGCATCACATGTTTTTGGTCAAAATGGAATTCCAAAGGAATTTCAATTTTTTGTCTGGTGAATTTTCCATTTTACAAACTGGGATTTGGAAATAAATTAGGAGATTTAAAATACTTAAATGTGCTATTTTTAGAAATTTATAAATACATGAGGGATGTCTCATGTGGTCCATTAAGTATTAGGAGTGTCAGGCTCCCAAACATCAAAAATAGGGGAAACTAACTTTAGCGCATGGTTTTTCTAAAACCATGAATCCCTTTTACTAAAACTATGAAACCTTCTCATAGCGACTGAGGGTGTCACATATTTTTGTCTCACCATGCGCACTAGGATTCATGTCCATATTCCATGCTACATGTTTTGTATAGTGGGGAAACACAATATTTAAACATGGTTTCCTAGACAATGAAAATGAACTATGCTACCTCCCTTTTGAGGCAATGGATCTTGGGCGGTTGGTGCATGGTTGGGCCAACCATGTGGACAAATCGTGTGCCTCATTTAATGAGGTGAAATTTCAATTTTTCCCCTCTATCATTTTTATTTATTTTCCTCCTTTTTTCTCTCTTGCATGCAGATCCCCTCTTCCATTCGTGAGGTACCATCTTCACATCTTCTGGGTATGGAATGATCTCTATAGAATGGTCTCCAATTCGAATGTCATCAATTTTCGTAGATAGCCTTATATATGTCTATAAATCATCTTCACTTTAATCTTGTTTCATTTAGAAATGTCATGCAATATCTCTGCACAAACCATTCCACCCTATTGTTAGGGTGTTCATCTATTTATTTGATTTATCTCAAACCAGTCCAAATCTTGCCTTGATATTAGATGAGTTAGTCCTCCATGTTTAAGGTAGGTGGTATATATTTTTTCTTTATGTTTCATAGCATTATATATATAATTTCTTTGTTCCATTGGACAAAACCTTCTGAATATTCTTCTAACTTATTAAATAAATTAATCTAAATGGGTTCTCATGTCATTAGTGACCTTATACTACAAAAAACAAAGCCTTGGGGTGTTTTCCTTATCAAGAGACACCCCTTGAGTGTTCCCACCATAAATGGACTATTTTCCCACAACTTGAGATGTTAACTGCCTTGTGCATATGTGTTTTTTACTTTTAATAAATGAAATAATTAGTGAAATGAGTTAAGATGAATAGTATTCCACGAGTTTCCCAATTTTTTTCTTTTATGCTTATGCTCATACTTCATTGCCCATTCTTAGTTTTTTATGCACTTTGTTTATCCCTATTCTTTATGCATATGTCTTATTTCATGTTCCTTATTCTTATGCCTTATGCCTCATTTCTTACAAATTTTCTTATGCCTTTCTATGTGCCATATAACTCACACTTACTACTTAGTTCTATGTGTTTTATGCTTTATTACATGATTTTTGGGTTTGAATAAAATGCATTGGCTAGATTTCTTATCTTGTTATATATGTTATGCCTTGTTCATGGATTGTGATTTTAAATTCCATGCCTTACATGCTTACAGGTCAGGAGTGAACATGATTCCTGACATAAGGATATTATAGATGGGCTCATTGTGCTTCCTGATGCACTATCTTAATGTGCTGAGAGAGGCCCTTGGCTTTCCATATAAGGGATCTGCAATCGATTTATTATAATATTGAGTGACACTAGTTACCTAGGGGTGTAACCAAGGATTTTCTCATTGGGAATATGGATATACCATGCCTCAAGTGATACTCGGTCCCCTATGTAAGATACTTGGTATGGACTTAGAGGTTACCATTCCAAGAGTGATATGAGGGACATCATATCGGTCACCTTGGACAGACTCTATGGTATTTGCTATATCGAAGGATCTCGTAGTTACCCTTAAGATTACATTATGTATTTCCTTATATTGGACCAGGGTGTCATTAAAGTATTTTATATATTACATTCTTGGATTATGTGTGATGAATATTTATTCAACTATGTGAATACAATTTTACTATTATAGCTTCCCATGGTTCAGACATCTGACTTAGGTAGAAGCATATAGGATTGGTCAGGTATCCACTTAGGAACCTAGACCAAAGTGTTATACATATATATCACCTTCTATTCACCTATTTTGGTACACTATTTATAGTTTACAAACTGAATTGATATAGACACCATTGGTGATGGACTACTAGGATTATATCTTACACTCATCTTGGGTCACCATTACATAGTGGTACCCAAGAAGATTATCATTTTTGTAGGTCCATGGATTTATTTCGTGTGATGTGATGGGTACTTGGGATCTAGGGAGCCTAGGGCTGAGCTAGTACTCAAGATTCTCATAAAGTTATCCTTTGGTATCTTATTCGTTTTATTGTATTTTATTTCCAATTTTACCCTTTCTTGTATCTTGTAGCATCATCAGAACATGGATTCCTAATTTCACATACTGGTGTTGGCCATTTTATTTTATTCAGTTAGTATATTTATCTTTCAATGTTTTATGTTATTGTTTATATATTATATGCCACTATGCGACTCTGATCATGAGGGTATAGTCTTTCCACCGTACCATCATTAGACCCTTACTGCTAGTCGGCAACCTCTAGCTTATGGGGAGGCGTGCTTAAGGCCATGTGGAAAATGGTATGGATACTGAATCTATGGTTAGTCTGGTCAAGATGTTACATTATATATTTTTATATGATTATTGGTGTATTATTTAATTTAAAATATTAAACTACTAATAGGATAGGGACTTGCATAACATTCTAGGAAAGTATATATAATGAATTTAGTATTTCATCTATCATGACCTTAGTTTGTAACTAATGTTATGAACTTGAAATTAGTTGTTGAATATTTTTTTCACATATTAGGTTTTATATTTTTGATGAATTTAGTTATCTATTGAGTAATTTATCCCTAGGTAGAGGGACTTTGAGATGATATACATACTTAATTAGAGTCCTATCCTTGTCAAGGTTGGTGAATGGGGTTGGCTATCTATCACACTAGTCTTACACACATGGATAAATATCTTCCTTTACATGAAGTCTTCATGTACCTTATACATATGATGTATCTAGATATGTATGAAAATTTTGACTTCTATTTTTGGGTAAGTAACACAAACTTGTGGGTTTTGGAAAGAGTTACAAATCAAAATGGTTTGAACATATTTATTATGTGGAGGAAATATTATTCCAAACTAAATTACTAAAAGAATAAATATATAAAATGAGATAACATGTGTTAATAGTATGTGATAAAATCCACTTTAAATTCCAAGTGTGAGATTTCTTTCGAAATTGCATAGTTCAATACCTCGATCATCCAATTGAGTAAGTCATAACTAGGTGCACCTAGATTATCCTATGTAAACCAAGAAAGTATGGGTAACAATGAATTATCCTTGGTTAGTTCATGCCATAGCTAGGTGCCCCTATATTTTCCTTTGTTAACATTTTCTTGGAAATGTTTTTGCATTACACTAGTCATGAGACCATAATAGGATTATAATACTAGAGGAAGAGAGTTGGGTATATCTATATGATGGATTCAGAAAAAAGATTTGTACTCCAAACCATCTAAGAGTCACAACTGTTGTGATTGGGATTATTACCTACCGAAATAATTATGTGGTGAGAGAAACACCATAATAGACTCCTTTATTAGAGAAATATGGATCTTGGACCACTAATAGATATATTTTATTTTATAAGTGTTATTTTTTTTAGTGGGTTCCCATTTAATAAAATTCCTTATTAAATGGTTAATAATACATGATTCTCATCTGATTAGAGATTCAATTGTAGATAATATCATCATTAACATCAAGAATTTTTTGAAATTAATCCTTATAAGGATAAGCTTGATGTAAGTTACTCATAATACTAGTAACTAAATAAAATACCATAAGAAAGATTCGTAATTTAAGAAATATTCTTAAGGAAACATATGAGTTTCAAAATAGTTCCATCCTTGGTAACCAATTTAATAAACTATTGAACAAGTGAATCTAAATTCTTATAGAAGCATATAGTGATTCATTTATGGTTTGAAAGGAATTAGATGAGAAATTACTAGAGAAATATTAGTATCCCTTAATATGATTGGGTACATCAAATTTTAGTATCATATACTCAATATTATTAGGCATATAATATTTAATGTGATTTAATATATTGATTAATCAACAAGAAAAAGGGTTCTATTAAAAATTTATAAGTAATAGAAATCAATTCTATCATTCTAATAGATGCATGATATTGACAATATGATCTAAACATGTTGTAAATATTTATAATGTTGGAAGATGAAAATAATTGATGGTTGATGTTTTATTTCATGTAATGAAGCAAAGGAGTTTCTCCATAAATAACTTGGATGCTTCAAGATTTGATAAACTCGCCATAATATGTGTATTTTATCTCATTTTTAAATTTTAAAGAGCATGAAAATATTTTTTTAAGAAAATTAGATATGGTGTTTTTGATACATAGAGCTACGATTTGTCCATTTATACAATATTGTTTAAGGGTGGACTAAAAATTGATTGTTATGGTTAGGGAATTTATACTAATGTCATATATGGAAATGTTATGAAAATATGATTGAATTAATAAAAAATATACATGATATTATCAATGTGTTGGGAATATATTTGGACTAGTAATATGATGTATTGGATCTAAATTACACTATAGATAGTACAGGTAGGTAAATTTTCAATTTGGAAGAAGAAAGATTGGTTGAGAAGTCCAAACATGTTTCTTTCAGAAGATAATAAAGGGAATTTAAATATAGGTTTCTCATTAATGAATTGTAATAATTCAATATGATTTGATTATTTGATATATACCAGAAAGAGTTTATAAACATCCATGAAATTTCCATTTCATGTATAAATATTTTGGAAATTAATTATTCATTTTTAAAGAGCACAAGATACTGAATGTATAGTCTATAAGTGTCTTAAATATACAACAATTCAAAATAAAACGAATAGTTGTTTGAGCAAGTAGTTTATGTTAATGAAGAAATGAGTTTCAACATTTGAATATAAATGATAGTGTCAATATCAGATGAATCTATGTAAAATATGTGTATCTTCATCCTATTTAAATTATATGAAAAGAGAAGTTTTTTGTTTACAAAGGTTTTTTATAAACAACATGAGATGATTTATTGAATACCCATTGTTTATGATTCATCAATTTTCTATAAAATGTTTTAACAATTATATATGAAGAAAATTTTTTATATAGGATAATGTTTTTATTGAGATATTTTTCAAAATATAAGGGAATTTATTCTCACATTCTATTGAAATTATTTTTTAATAAAGTTATATTTTTAAATAAAAATGTTCCAAACACATAGGATACCATATATAATATTGTTTGTTTGTTTAATATTCCAACTAAAAGGAAATAAAGGTTATTTATTAACCCAAAAAGTTTTTTTTGTATCTTAGAATGATATTATGAAGAGAATATAATGTATAAGAGGCTAGTGGGAGATGTTTGGACATGAATAAGCTCAAATTAAACATATTAATAATTACACAAATTTAAATTGATAGTGAATTTTACTAAATATCCCAAGTTATGATGTATTGGTAAACAATAATCTAAGTATTTAAATTATTTCAAGGAAACATTTTGATTGAATAGTATTCCAAGGATGATGATGATGAACTTATAAATAATTCTAAGAAGAAAATTGAAGTTAACATCATAACATTTAATGTTGTTAAGCTATGAATTTCTAATGTGATCAAGAAGTTGAAGAGTTGCAAATAAAATTCCTAAGTATCACCATTTTTCAAACTAGAATACTTCATATTTTTATCTAAATAAAGTTTTTAGTGGGAAAGTTCTATCATATGAAAGTATAGAGATATGAAATGGTTTATATATGATTTAATGTGTTAAAAAAACCAATAAAGGGTAGAAAAAATAAGGTTTATTTGGTATTTTATCATATATGACATGATACATAAATTCTTATGTTGGTTTCCTTAAATATTCTTAAAGAGTTTTAGAATATTAAAATGCATCGGATTAAATTAAACCTCCATTTTATCATTATTTCATGTTGGATAAATAAATTTATATATAGATATACATTTCGTGATGTATAATTATAATTTACCTCTAAATATACTACTTTGAGTTTATCCCTAACTGATTTTTTTTCCTTTAATATTATAAGCTATTATGTAATGTTTTGGTTAGAATGAGTAGGATTCTTTTATAGTGATACAAAATATTCTAATGAGTCACAAAACAAAGAATATGATTCATTGTGTGTTCTAGATGACCTACTATGTATACCACATAGATTGTCATACTTATGACTTTGGGATTCTAGGGGTTCATGGATCATATTTGAGTCCCCACTACCTATGGTTGGTGAAATAGCTAGTATGATAGCCTTTATACTTGGATAACCTACTTACTAAAGTCTATATATTGACATAGTTATTACGGGTTTGGTTGGGTATGTTTTCGATCATGTAATCAGCCGGAGATTAACCATGATGGAATTTTTCCTCTCATATGAAAAGTATGACATCTAAGACCTCGACTGAGATAAATTGTGGGAGTGTACAGACACACCTGTATATTATGTATATATATTTGTATAATTTACATGTGATTTGTTTATCCATAAGGATGAATGACATGTCATGTATTCATTGATCAGACCAATCAACACTCTGAGATTCGAGAAAAAATCAGTTGGTTGTATGGGATTGACTTCCTCTATGTACTATAATCCCTCGACGTCTTATAAAAAAGGAAAATATAAGAATTCATATTTTCATATGTTGTATACTGGTGGAAACATATATAAGGATACATGTGCTTGATGGAGATCACTCCAGATCCATTTATAGTTTGAGTAGCATTGATTCTTTTCTTGTGTCCACTCATGTCATACATATATGGATCTATAGATTTGTATTTTTTGTCAATGCTAAAAAGTATTGTGGGGTTACACTTTTTGGTTGAATGAATGAGGATTGATTTTGACATATATATACTCTAAAAGTGATTTATAGTTAACAAAAAAAGTGTTTTAGATGGGTATTAACAAGGTATTACATGTGATATAATATAAGGTGAAGTTAATGGAAATTTTCCATAAATTTTTTTGAAGATATCCAAAATATTTTTAGATATAGGTTTTCAAGTAACATTATACGATACAATATAAGGTGAAATAGAACTAGGTTTATTTTTCTTTATAGAAAGTGTGATATTTATGGGCATATCTTCTAATTACATGTATATATATATATATGATATAGATATGGTACATTTCATATTTCATATAAATTATTATTTTCACGCGCATAAGGGTATATAATTTTATGCAATATAAAATTGCACCAAAATGATAAAAAGTTATCATTTTTTGTTTAATGCATGTTAGACATTATTAAATGAAATCATTTCATATTTACAGTAAAAAAATATAGTGTACATGAATATGATGCATTCATGAACTATCCATCGTATTAATTCATGTGTTTTGACATATGAATAAATGTTAGGATAATCAAGGTATCCTTGATTACCTATATAATATACTACCATATGATAGTAGTGGGTGTGGATTCCAATATTCATGGTTGGAAAATATTCCCTAACCTATTTCTTCCTTTTATATTCCTCTTTTACATATGAAGTACAATCATAGCATGGATAAAAGATGAATTTCATCTGAACGCCACATGATTCAAATCAGCCTGTGGATACCTATGAAGGTGGGATGATTTTTTTTCCTTTTTGATCTCCCTCAAAATCATCCAAAGGATATCATTATTGATGATGTGGATCTTTATTATAAGGTACAACATATTTACAATATTTCTTTGTTTTTTTATTTTACATAGTTTTATATTATCTTTCATAGAGATCCTTAGAAAATGGATTTAATCACTTAATATTAATCTAATAACAGTTATTAGAATTTAAAAACCCCTTCAAAAAAATCTATAATCAGGAATAAGATTATACCTCACAACTCCTGAGATGATATTAAAAAACAACTGTAAGATTGAAAAAAATGATGAAAGGGAATATACTTGCTAATGACCATTAGTAAGGGTGAATCTTTGGGTAAAATTTTCATTAACCCATATCTTAAAAGAAAATGAATTAACACACAAAATGATAACAACCATCCTTTTATAATGGAAAACCATCTTACAAAGAAAAAAACACAAGAAGTATCAATCAACTATATCATATTCTTTAGTTATATCCAATTGTTGGGACTTTACACCCTCATTAAAGAATAATGTGTTCTTGTAGAGAGTAAAATTTCATGGGAGATAATTGAGCTATCTGATATGAGCCTCTTGGGAACAAATACACTTTTATTTTTAGAAAAATGGAAGGAAATAGACTTTAGAATCTATTGTCCAAAATTTTTGAGAATATTTTATAGGAAACATTATACAGGATAATCACCCTAAACTCCACAAACCTAGATGGAGATTGTACCTTAGGAATAATATTTATATGGATATCATTGAAATTAATGATATCAACTTGTCATATACTAATGTATACTATAAGTATAGTAATATTGGGACCTAAAATGTTTCAAAACTATTTAAATAAGTGAAGATGAAAATCATCTAGTCCACGGGCCTTAGTAGAATTGGTCTGCATATTCACATTTAAGACCTCATCATCATTAATTTCTTTAGAAATTTGTGGATTCATTGATGTAAAAACCACTGGAGAGATATAATAGGCAACACCAAATGAAAAAGATAAATCAACAGCTAAATAAATAGCACACAAAAATTCCCTAATGAGATCTTGAATTTTACATTCTTGGGAGATGGTACATCCATCAAGAAACTCTATAATTAAGATAAAATTATTTCTAAATTGATATGACACCCTCTAATGGAAATAAATCATATTATAGTCACCTTATTGAATGTGATATTTCCATTCCTACATAAAGAAAAATCTCACCTTGTCTCTAAGAGAAACATCCAACTCTTTTTCAAGTGCCACACAAAAGGAATGATCAGTGTCTAATAATGGGAGAGGGTGGAACTCTCTTAAATGATTATTAATACCATAATTATTTTCTTCTTGATTTTGAAATATATAATAACTCCATTATTTCAGTAAATCAACCAAATTACTGATTTTATGGAATACTTCAACATTATAAGAAAACCAATATGACATGAACACCTCTTTTCACTCACCATATTTCAACCACATACTTTCGATCATGAAAAATATTTCTTATTGAGCAAGAAGAATATAGTGATCTGTATTATGAAAAAATGGAAAATGTTATGAAGAAACTAGGTAAATGTGAGAAATCTAGAAATAGTTGAAAATATTCATTTACCCATTTTACCTTAAGAATCACTCAAGGAATTCTGAAATTCTGGTATATTCATATTTACATAGAGACCACATAAAAGAGTTACCAATGGATCCCAAATACAAAAAATACATAGATAGAAACACATTCTAAAATTCGAATATCATATGAGATGGCCTATAAGATCCCCCATTTTTTTCTTCCTTAAATGGAATCTCGTTGAAATCCCCTTTAATCAAGATAGAACCCAGAAAAAAATATAATTCCCAAACTCTACCAACTCCCAAGACTTATTTTTTTTCATCCTTATTATGCTAACCATAGAACCCTGTTAATGTCCACTCAGGTGTACCAACTCAATTAGTAGATACAAAAATGTGATTATGAGTGAATATTTTAATCTTAACTTCAAGATCAGACTTCCAAAAAAAAGACTGCTTACATTTCATTGTCTTCCAACTGGTAGGATACCATGAAATCCCACTTTATAAATGATACCACATATATCCTTATTATATAACATGGGTTTTGATTACAAACAATATCAAGGTAGAATTTTGAGCTCCAAAACATGAGTGATAAAATGTTCATGGGTTTATAAGCCCACACCAGGTCCATAAATATATTTCCAGTAAATTAGGAATGGATGGATATCTCTAGCTTCCACCTATAGTAATTCACAATGTGATAATATTCCAAAAACATTCACACATATCTGGTGGACATTATATTCAAGGGATTCATTATGAAACTTTTTATTATAATCTTCTTTTTCTTTTGAGGGCTTGGTATTAATTTCATTACCTAGTCCCCCTTTCCATACCAATGGTTTATTTCCCTTGATGTGAAAAATTTTAAAGGTTAATCATTGATTAAATGGTTATAATTCATAAAAAAGTAGATTCTAGGAGGTATATCTTCACCAAGAGACTCGAAATAGGTATTCCCCTAGCTTGATATAGAGCACAACAATTAAAAAATGGACATCATAAATACAACAGACAGGAATAAAAAAAGGTCAATTAATTTATTTTTTTTATCACAAAATATAACACTTTGGAAAGGAATTAATTTTTATATTTATTTTGAAGATTCTTATTCCTCATAAGTTCACACAGGGTACTATCCCTTGATGTCGTTTGATGTTCTAAATGTAAATTAAATCCATCTTCACTCTCCATTTCCAAATAGTGATTCATATAAACTAATAGGATTTCAACATAATATGATTCCCCTTAGTGTTTGAGTTTTCAGGCTGTAAGGTAATATTTTCAATAGTTCAGAAGGTATCCATGGAGAAAATCATTATCAATGGAAGACCCATCGTAACCAAGTCCAATTCTGTTGAACCATCATACCCTTATACCCCTTGGGAACAAACAATATTATCTCGGTCCTTACTTTCTTATGGAGGGGGAAAATAAGAAACCTAATGTTATCTCATGTAACCAAAATCAAAACTAAAGGAAAAACTTCCCACAGAATTCATCTTTTTCATGCTACACACTTTCTGTAGATGGCCAACCGGTAAAAAAATAAACAATGATTATAATTATTTATATTCAAATATGGCCATCTATTTCTTTTTTCAACATTTATACTATGTTTGGTTAAATTTTAATAAAATAAAAACAATTATTTGATAGTATATTAAAGTGAGGAGGTTTTTTCCATTTCGACCATTCAAGGTTTCGGTGCTCTTCTAATGTGTATAACAACACTCGGGTCGAATCCTCGACAATGATACTTTTTAATAGTGGATTGTTTTTAGTTGATTATATTTTGATTACGGGTTTTTTTTAGAGTTTAATTGAAATAATTGATTTATTTATTGATGTATGATTTGAAAAGTTGATAAATATTGGGATGATTTCATTATTAGGGACTTAATCTTGTGATATCCCGAATCTTTTCTTTATATTGCATTAAATTAACACCAACTTCACAAGAAGATGTTGATTAGAATTCCTAAGTGTTAATGATTTAATCCAAGCCATAAATTTACATAGGGTTCTAATATTAATTATATATTGTTTATGTTAGTTTATTTATGGTTCCAAAAATCCATGTAAACCACATGTTAAACAAAGCATTCCATTAATCCATGACATTTTAAGTTTAACATACACAATGTTAGTTTAAAGAATATTCATCGAAAAAAAGATCCCAATCACTTAAAATCCCCAAATTATAACTCACCCTAATGGTAGATTTACTTTTCCATTATTTTGGCTAATAATATGGTTGTAATGTTTGTGATGATGAATTTTATAGAGAAGAAAAAGAAAGGGGCAAGATAAGAGTAGTGCGCCAAACAGACACAAAAATTGTGAAGTTAATGTTAAATATGGAAATTATATTGAATGAAAAATAGAATGAGAGAATGATTTTCAACTTAAATTAAAATATTTAAAGAATATTAATTTTAAAAAATAGATGTTATATGATAATAATAGATGAATAATAAGAAACATGCATTAAAATTTAAATTAAATGACAACAAACTTACATGATTAAAAATATGAAGAACACAAAATAAAATTAAACAAAGAGAGAAGGAAGAGTCTATCAAGTGAAAAATTGAGTATGGAAGGTCCTCCAAAGACATTGGAAAGGATTTGTACGTGAAAATTTATTCTCCTATCTTATGAAATTCCAACCCCTTTCAAGGAGAAGAGGGGGATGTATTTATAGCCCAATGACGGTGAAATGTTTTCATTCCAAATATTACCCTCCACTTGAATTGCCAATATTTCCAACCAGTAAGATGAATATATAAGTATTATATTATTATAAGTTGTATATATTAATATACTCTATCTAATCTTAAAATTTGGATACCATTATACTTAAGGATCCAATGTTATGGTGGTTTGATTAAACAATTTTAATAATTCTATTTCAATCCATACTTTATCAAAGACAAAATTTGAATGGGTTTTTGAATAGGAAGATACCCTCAAATCCAAACAACTTATTCAAAAACGTTAGCCTCATATATCATAGATTTTACACTGCAAAATATCATCTTGAATGGATTTCTAGATCAGGATACAAGTCATGTTGTGTGTTCTGATTTCATTTCCCAAACAGATTGGTGGGCTGGACTTCATTGAATCATTTAGGCCATATTTTAGTGGATTTGGGCCTTGATATTTTTACACAATATGAATGGTATTTTCTAAAAACTTTTTTTGGAGAATTTACTATTTTATACTTCGATATTGATCCCATTAATTCAATATTTCTGGCTAGTCCATTTTCCACATAAATTTTTTTCTCCTTCTTGTGTGGTCCATATGGTACTTCAAATGGAAGAATTGGAAAATTATTACATATAATTATATTTTGTAAATTGAATAATGAATTCCAAAAAAGAATAACCATTAAATTTGGATAAGTAGGGTGATATTTATAATTAAAATTGTAAATAGACTCAATTGAACTACATCAAATAATGCTCAAAATTTATATTTAGTATTAAAACATGAGTCTCACAACAATTATGCACTTTTACATGAACTTTACTAAAGGTAGTATACAAAAGGTTATGAATAAATTAATAAAATAAATTTCCCAACAGTTATTCTTGTGAATGTACTTATATTCAACAAATATAAAAACATAACAAAATTATTCTCACTCGCCAACAAATATTAAGATTTTGTTTTCCCTAATCAGGGGAGGTTTAAACCATTTCACTCATCCATATTGAACTACACCACAAATTGTTACAGAAACAATTTTCAAAAAAAAATTAATTTTTCATTATCAAATTTAGAAATACAAAATGTGGGAACTCCAAACTCACTCCTCTCAAGATGATAAAAATTTATTTCTGGAGGTTCACTCATTTACCAACCAAAATTGAAAATCTTAGAGTTTGAAAGAGCTCTTAGCTTTCATTCCCTATCCTAAAGTTAACAAGAATCAAGATATATTTTTAAGGGGTTTTTCTATGGCTATGGTATGGTAGGAATTTAATGTCCAAGAGAGAGGAGAAGAGGGGTAAAACATCAGCATGGGTAAAACAATGCACAATTGTTTTTTAAAATGAAAGATCGAAAGAAATGAAAAAACATATTTACAAGTGAATGATTGTGTGAAAAAATACAAAAAATATAAATAAAATTTGAAGGGTTTAAAAATATTAAATATTTACAAAACATAAAACTTCTCCCAATGACATATGTTTTCTTTTTCTTTCTTTTTCATTCATTCATTTTTTTCAAAAGTTGAATTTGAAACAGATCTCACACTCATCTCCCAACTCATGTATGATCTCATCACGAAACTAATTGTAATAGTGATAACAAGATTAAAGATTTAGGAAGAGTGATTTTTGACTTTACCAAGACACAACCCATTTTTTTGTTGTTTTTTTTGGGTTTTTTTTATTTTGTTTGAATACTTGTCAATAGAATTTAAAAAATTACATAAATGAAATTACATTCCCAAAAAATCACTTAATGACAAACTCACCCTACATTATAATGAATGATCTCCCTCAAGAATATGATAACACACTGAAAATTAAGAAAATTATACCCAAAATGAAATCTATTCCCCCCACACATAAATTTTAATAAATTGTGTAATGTAAATCCATGTAGATATAGGGGTACAAGGTATTGGGCTTGTAATGTGGATATCAAAGAAAAGGTTTTCATAAGCCCAAAGGGGCTTTCAAATGGATGATTAATTTAAGGTAAATCAGAGTTTATTTTTTTATTGTGATTCTCATGTGGTTAAGAAAATTCCTTTATCATATTAATTCACATCAAAGTAGGAAATTCATCTCAAAGGTACAAAATATCAAGTCTCAAAATAGGGGGGACACAAATTTTGAATATAGGTCCATGTGTGGGCTCGTAATAAAAGATAATGTTGTTCCTCATGGTTGGGAAAGATTATTTTCCAAATAAAAAATTGAGCATTCAAAATTTTTAGGTTTTGAAAAAAGATTCTTTATCCAAAATTATGATAAAAATACCAAATTTTTTAGATGAGAACATGTCTTTTTGACTCCCCAAAATGGTTTGACAAAATTTCAAAAGTGTATGGTGAGTAAGTATGAATCCTTATATTTTCTTTCATTTTTTTAGTTTTTTTTAGTTTTTTAGAGTTTTTAAAATACACACCCACACAAAATAGAAAGATAAAAATAAAGATTTTGATAAAGTTAGTGGTAAAAAAATGAAAGAGAGAGGGATAATAAGAAAGAGGGAGAGATAGGAAGAGAGGGAGAGTTAAATGGAAATATGTGTATAGTTAAAGGGAAATAGGTTCCCATGGTTTGGATTTAGTGGGTCTCCATCTCCATTTAGTGGTGGTTCGGTGGAAGTTGAAAGCTTCTTGGGGCATGTGTCCTCTCTAGTGATGCTTATGAAAATTTCCATTACCTAAAAGTGAATAAAAAATTAGAAACATTATTCATTTAATAAAAAACTAAAAAGAAATTAAATTTTCATAAAATTAAAAGAAAAAAATGGGGTTTCTCTTAAGTAGAACTGCATTTATTTTTTCTACAATTGGACAGTTTCTTTTGAAAACCCATAGTTCGATGGCGGCCACCATATTTTCTCAACTCTAGTGTGCTTACAGAAAAACTTCTCCTTTGGGATTCATGATTATTCATTAGATAATTTATTTCCATCCTTGATTTTGTTCTTTAAATTCAATGGGGGTGGAAGGAGAATATTATTATCTTCCCTTTGGTCTCCAAAATGAGGTATTATGTATCCCATTGAGTTTTGGTTTTCTATGCTTGGATGTTCATGAAGATGTTTCAATTCTAATAGTGATTTGATATGAGGTCCAAATAATATGAAATTAGAGTATGAAATTTCAGTTGTTTTTAACTCATTTATTTCATCACTTAAAGATGTATAGTAAAGAGGATTAGTGGAGTTATAAGACTAAATACAATTTTAAATATCCTTTATATAATTTTTTTCACAAAATAATGGTCAATTTCAACATCACCAGTGATCACTTTACAAATTAGGTAACATATATAACAAACATCACTACCATCTGGGCAATATAAACACATTGGTTTAGGGTTTACCTCAAATATAATAGAATTTTCAGAATCATGGATAGGAAATGATGAATGCGGGATAATCCATTTTGAATCAAAAAATGAACATGCTTGTTCATTTTACTCATTATCATCCAACATGAAGTAGTGGATATCAGAGGTGAGATGGGATTCCAAATAGTTTTCAAGATCTTTTAGATCAATGGAGTTTTCATTTGTAATGTTGACATCAACTTCTCCATTTATGACTTGGTTAATGAGGAAGCAATATTCACAAACTCCTTTGTCATTATAACAAGAAGAATATGATGGATTGTGATTCAACACACTCTTTTAGATACTTTCAAAAGCATGGATAGAGATCACTGATTGATTCTTTGATGGGTATCAAATGGATTGAAAAATATTGAATTGACCAGTTGGTCACTAAATTCCATGGATTATATGGAAGCATGGACATCAATTTAATTTTTAGATTTCATATAGGAAGGTCTTCTTAGAATCAAAGGAGATTGGAAATAAGTTGTCTCACCTTCTATTTCAAGGACATAAAAGTCATCTTGGAAGAAAATATCATTGAATTAGATAAGGACATCCTCAATTATTCCCTCAAAACTAGTTGTGCTTCAATTGGATAACTAGATGACAACACACATTGGGTGCAAGGAACCTAGAATAGGGTTGGATTAGATGGATTTATGCCTGACATTTATCAAGGCTCCAAGGTCTATGAGTGTATCATTGAAGTTTGAACTTCTTATCTGGCATGGAACTGTAAAGGTCACTTGATCTTTACACTTTATGGGAATTGATTTTTGTGTGGAGACATTTTCAAAGGTCTTAATTTTACTCTTATGGGTGAATAATTCCTTAAGAAAATTGGCATACTTAGGATTTTTTTTGATTTCATATAAGAGGGTAATTTTGACTACAACACGTCTAAACTTGTTAAGAATTTTAGGATGAGGTTTAAAGGATTTACTTGGCTTTGAAGTGACTTGATGAAAAGAAATTGGGTTCCTAAGTGGAATAGAAGGAGGTAGGAGAATATATTTAGGCTCCTTTCCTAATTTCCTTTCCTTTTCATTTTCTAGGTCAAAATTTAAAGGGGAGTTGAAGGATTCAATATAAGTAATTGAAATAAACTTTCCTAATCTAAGTGAAATTGCACTTACATTTCCCATGGGGTTGGGTAATGGTTGAGTTGAGAGTTGGGAATAATTTTGTTATTGTTACTGGATCAGGTGGGATGAAAGTTGACCAATTTTGGTTTCAATATTTTTGATGATAGAAAATGTGAAGGATGAAAGATCTTCCAATGAAGTTTCCCATGGTTTCTTGGAAGAAGATGCTTGTCCTGGATTGGTATTTCCTTGATTTTGGTTCTTGGGAAAGTGGTTGCATTGGGTTTGTTACTAGTAAGGATAATTAGGATAGTGGAATCCAGGATGAGCAAGAGGAGGATTGATCCTTTGAGGTTGAGGATCAAAATGGATGGGTTGTTGGAAGTTACCAACACCTTGACTATATTTGAATTGGTTTGGGTTTTGAGGAGGGAATTGAGAGGGATGAGAAATGGGATTACCATACCTCAAGCCTTGGTTAAAGGTAGAAGATAAGGGCTCATAGTGGGGTTGGTTAATGTTTCTAATGAACTTACCTAATTTTTGAGGATTGGTGTTCCTCTAAGAATATGCTGCATTAATATCCATTGGACTAGATGAATTAGATGGATCCTCTTGAAGTTGTAGACATAGGTCATTTTGATGAGATGGGGAGCTACATATTCCATAGTTCTTGATAGGTCTAGGTAATAGATATTGTGAAGAAGATGAGTTTGGGGCTTTGTCCTCCACAACTAGTTATCTCAGAAGACCGGTAAGTTCCCTCATCCACTTGGTCATCTTGTATGCCTCAATAGATTGAATATCTTGGGCTTGTTTGAATTGATCATGTGATAGAGTATGGAATTTCTCCAAGTTTTCAACCATGTTTCTTATTATATCTCTTTCATCTATTAGTGTTTTATCAATAAGAGCATCTCCACTTGAGATATTAATGAGAGTTTTATCCATAGCCTGTAACCTATCATAGAAGTATTGGATCCGGAGTTGGTCAGTGATTTGGTGGTGTGGGTAGGTTTCCACTAGATTTTTGAACCTTTCCCAATACTAATGGAGTTATTAATTAGGGAATTGATGGATACCACTTATTTCCATTCATATAGAAGCATTATGAGAAGCAGGAAAGAATTTTTTCTAAAATGAGACACTTCATGTCTTTCCATGCAGTTATGGAACCATGAGGGAGGTAGTAAATCCATGTCTTTGTAGTATCCAGTAGGGATAAAGTGAATGCTCTGAACTTGATTTTTTCCTCAAAAACCCCTTGAGGATATATGGTATAGCACACCACTTAGAACACTTTAAGATGAAGATGTGGATCCCCACCGTCTATCCCATGGAAATGAGGAAGAAGATGAATCAAACCTGATTTGAGTTCAAAATTAGACTCAATTTTTAGATATTAAATACCAAGGGGTCGGTAATTCATATCATGGAATCAAGTTATTTAAGCTTTTATTCCCTATTATTAGATATATCTAGTTCAATTGGTTGGACAATGAATGGATCTTGAATTCTTTGATTGTCTCTAATGTTCATGCTATGTTAGTGAAGATTTCACCCGATTTAAGGGTCAAACAGATCTGATGGATTATTTGGGAGGCTATATGGGATTAAGATATATTTTGGAAGAAAGTGTAATATGGGTTTATCCTTTTGTTTTTTTATTTATGATTTTTATGGGAATATAGTTTTTTCTTTGTGTTTTTTTTTCATTTTTTTAATTTTGATTTTTTTGATTTTTTTGGTTTTTTTTATTTTTTTTACCATAACCAAAAAATAATGACTACTTAATGCACCATCACTAGTAATGATTATAATTGAAGGGTGTATGATTTTTACTTATTGATCATTCAAGGTTCTGGTGCTCGAGTAATATGTATAGCATCACTTTGGTAGAAACTTCAGTGATGATACTTTTTAATAGTCAGTTGTTTTTAGTTGATTGTATTTTGACTAGGGGGTTTTTTTGCAGAGAATAATTGAAATGATTGATTGATTGATGTTTGATTTAACAATTTAATAAATATTTGGGTGAGTTAATTATTAAGGAGTTAATCTTATGATATCATGGAGATTTTCTTTATGTTGTATTAAATTAACAACCACTTCACAAGATGACAATTTATTGTAATTTCCAAGTGTTAAGACTTTAATCCAAGCCTTAAATTAACATAGGGTTCTAATATTAATTATAAATTGATTATGGTAGTGTATTTATAATTCTAATAATCCATATAAAACACATTTTAAACAAACAAGGTCATTAATCCATGACATTTTAAGTTTAACATACACAATGTTAATTTAATGAATATTCATTGAGAAAAAGCTCTCAATCACTTAACATACCGAAATTATAACTCACCCCAATGGTAGATTTACTCAACCATTGTTTTCGTTAATAATATTGTTTTAATTTTTATGATGATAAATTATAAACAAAATAAAAATAAATGGTCAAGATAAGTTTAGTGCACCCAACACACACAAAAATAATGAAGTTAATGTCAAATACAAAATTTAGATTAAATGCGAATGAGAAGGAGGTAATGATTTTAAACATTATTTAAAATATTTAAAGAAAATTAATTTTAAAAAATATATATATAAGGTAGATGATAATAATTGATTAATAAGAATAAACATGCATTAAAACTCAATTGAAATGAAAACAAACATACCTGATTACAAATAAGAAGAATGCAGAAGAAAATGAAACAAAGAGAGGAGAAAGAGTCTCTCAAGTGAAAACATGAGTCTGTAAGGTCCTATAAAGCCTTTGTAAAGTATTTTTTAGTGCCAATTTATGCTCCTATCTTCTGAAATTCCTACCCCCTACAAGGAGAAGAGGGGGATATATTTATAGTCTAATGGTGGTGAACTGTTTTCATTCCAAATCTTCCCCTCCACTTGGATCACCAATTTGTCCAAACATATAGTTGAATATTGAGATATGATATTCTTAAAAGTTGTAGATATGAATATTCTCTGTCTAATATTAAAATTTGTCGTCCATTTGACTTAAGGATCCATTGTTATGGTGGATTGATGAAACAATTTTTATCTGTCCATTTAAATACAGACTTTTCTGTGTCCAAAATGTGAATGGGTTTTGAATCGAAATATTCCCTAAAATCTGAAAAATTTATTAAAAAAAGACATTAGAATATATCTTAGCTTTAAAACTAAAAAATATTATCTTTAATGGATGTATATATCAGGAGACAAGTCATGTTGTGTGTGATTATTTCATTTCATGGACATAATAGTGGGATAGAATTTATTGAATCATTTGGGCCCAATTTTAGTGGAATTGGCCCATGAAATTTTTAAAAAATATGAGAGGTATTGTCCCCCATATTGGGGTGGATAATAAACAATTTTTTACTTCTATATTGATCCGGTTAATTCATTCTTCATGGCTTCTACATTTTCTTCACAGATTCTATGGGTCTTCTTGTGTGGTCCATATGGCCCTTAAAATTTTAGAATTGGACAATTATTCTTTGTAATTATATGTTTTAAATTTAATAAGGAATCCTAAAAACAAGAACCATGCAATTTGGATAAGAAGGGTGAGAGTTATAATTAAAATAGTAAACTGACTCAATTGGAGTATGTCAAATAATGCTGAAAAGTTATATTTAGTATTAAAACATGAGTATCTCACATCAGTTATAAAATTTTACAAGATTTTTATTGAATTTAGTATAAAAAAATTTATTAATAAATTCATAACATCATATATAAAAGAATAGATAAAAAATAAATGATTTTATTTTCTCTCCTTGTGTTTGAATCAATTTCTTAGTGAAAGAAAAGAAATCATTTAGATTTCTCTCCATCTTGTTTGGTGAATCTTTTTAAAATAAAATAAATGAAATTAATTTTTGATACATGTAGAAAATGGGGGTAAAATTGGAATTTTAAAATATAAATAATATCTCCCATAATTTCATTTCAAATCATCCAAATTTTCAGATGACTTAAAAATAGTATAAAGAGGGAAATATATTTATCTTTATTTCTCACCTCATAAAATTACCTCACCAAACATCATTAATATATTTATCCCATAAATATAATTTCTTTTATCTCTATATCACCAATAGAAACTATTTCTTAAGAAAATATAACAGGCATGGTGTTAATTAAATTGGATGCAAGCGCTAGTCTAGATAAATAAACCCCAAAAAATAGGACCAAACATTTATCATTCAAGGAATTTGCTAACAGAATCATAGATAAACTTCATGGAATTCTTATTTTTTAAGAAAATGAGATTATAATTATAGAGAAATTAATATATTATATGTCATCATAATCCATTTATTCATTGATAATAAGAAGTAGATTTTAAAATGACTAAGGTCATCCATCCAAAACCCTCTTCATATCAGCAGAATAAAAAAAACTCAAATCATAGTGAGTTCGATTCAAAAAACCAAATAGAAACCCCCTTACCTAATTTATATAGACTTTTTAGAGTATATTTCATAGATATAAAATTAGGCTGACGATGGATAATATGTTTATTGATGAGTGGAAAAAATCCTTTTTTGAAGAGCTGGATCATCGCATTGATCAAAGATTATAATAAACTTTTCTTTAGTAGAAATGGAGAAATACTCCCATAATTTCTTATGTTCTTCACCCATATCTGATATTTATATGATTCTAGATCTAAATGATATGATTATCCAAATGAATTCTAGAGACGTGAGGAGAAAATGAAACCCAATCGACAACTGATACCTTTACTTCTCACCACACGAATCCTAATCTATAATAATAGTATAATGAAAATTCCTCCATGATCTAAGGACAAAAATTGAAATCCAAATGAAAAATGAGACTTGTGTTGGGTCATTGGAGGTTTTTGGAATCAGAATCTAGCACAAATAGAAGGATGAAATCGAAGAACACGTTGATTTATGTGGTTTGGGATGATTTCCTACATCCACAGGAGAAGAGGACCAATTCTATATTATTACCATTTAGATAAAATATCCAAGGATCACAATGATTAAAAATCATGGTATTTTTATCCCATTATAAATAAGGATGAAAACTATTTTTTCCTTTGGTTGATTGGTAGTTTATCTACCCATGAGAAAACTCCTCGCTGTCAGCTGATCGTCTGCCTTGATTTCCCACCAATGAAGACCTCTCCTATAACCTCCTAGATTGGTTACCACCTTTAGAATAAAATGCCAGTGATAGGATAATCTCGTGAGTCATCCTTTAAAAAACAACTTCCATAATCAGGAATGTCCCCCACAAATCTCCTCCACACTACCAATTTAGGGTAGATGCTAGACCTACAGTCTACTTGCAGGCATTGAAAAAATCATCATAAAATCGAACATGCTTCTTCTTGTCAGATTATGTGTCACTTACACTATCTTCAATCGATATAACTACATCCCCCATCAAATTATACAACCCTTGGGTCTCCTTCCTGATAGTCATCACTGCATTTCTACGTGATACTTCCAACACTACACCCACTATGGAAATATTGTACCCTTTCGCATCGAGCCTACTTAATGATACCAACTTTTCTCTAATTCTCATAATAAATTACATGTTACCCAGTTTTTGTACCACTTCATCAAGGGTATTTAATTTCACCTTCTTGAATCCTCTAATAGTGCATGTTGACCCATCACCAAGTCTCACCAAATATCACACCTATGGAAAAGAATGAAACACACATTTTTCCATACATATGTGTTCCAAGCTCCCCAAGCCCACGAACAATCAATCTTGATTTGGAATTTTATCCTTCTCATTATTCCTTTTTAAAATTCAACATTCCTGCTTCATGTGCCCATATATTGTGAAGTAATAACACTACACTTTTTCCCTTTCAATTCTCCCATTTGAGTGTGAGATTCTTATTTTCAAAAAGATATCATCATCACCTAATGTGATGTTTACAACCTTCTCTTCATCTTTCTATTTCCCAGCATTGTACCGTTTGTTCTCTTCATATTCACTTTTATAGTGGCCCTTTTTATCACACCAGAAACACGTGATTTCACTTGGATCATGTCCCCTCAATTTTGGACACCATTCGTTACCGCATGAATTCTTATATCATCCTCTCCCATGTTGGTCATCTCACATAACCATGACTTTCTCTAATAAATGCATCGTGGGTATTTTTAATGTCTTAAATATTGAAATGATGTTGCCACCTCATCCAGGTTTAATGTTTCCTTCCCCATGAGTAATGCAGTCACAATTCTATCAAATGAGATTTTTAAAGATGAGAGAAGGAAATGTAAGTTTTTGTTCCTCTTCAACTTTCACACCCATCCCCCATAATTTTGTTAGGATCTTATTGAATTCATTGGTGTGATCCAACAAATTTTATCATTCATCCATTCAAAACTATTACAATTTCTTCTTTAAGAATAATTTATTGGTGAGAGACTTCTCCGTATACCATTACTTCAAATTCTTCTCAATCTCCTCCAGTGAGATCTCATCATACATCAAGTACTTTATGTTGTTTTCTATACATAGTCAAATTTTGATAAAAAAAACACTCATCTTGAGCTCTTTCCAGTCATTTTCACTGGTTATATTGGGATTTTCTTTGATCCATGGTCTGATCATGCCCTGATGCACTATAATATCATTCACCATGATTTTCCACCAGCTGAAATTGTTCCAACCATAAAACTTCTCGATATAAAATTTTGGTAGTGCTCCACCATCATCCATTGTAGTTGTAATAAAACACAATTACCACCATCGATGTCAATCACCTTTGAAAACACTTGATGGAGTGCAACGTTTAAAAATATAACTGTAAAAATGCATCTGAAAGGATTGAAATAGCTAGATTAGACTCCTAGATCACTAAAAACATAGTCTAATTAGCCGAGATATAGCCAAAATATTATCAACGGTCTAGATCGGAAGATGATGTGGCACAGATGTTGCTCACCAGAACAGTATCTGGAATAATCGTCAGAAAATTGCCACTGGGGTGAACAATATTTTCTTCTCTGATAGGGGTAATGTAGTACTTGGGGTTTGACCAAAACATTAACCAGATCCACCGGATTCATTTCATCTTTGTTTTTGACGTCGCATTCTCTGTTGCAATCATCTCACTGAGGTATTCATAGATCTAGCCTAAAGAAATTATGAGCACTTTCAGTTTACCAATCTCTTGAAAACCTTGCTGTTGCATTGTCATTTCAAACCCCATGCCTCTGATACCACTTGTTGGGGTAGCGAAGGTTCATGGTAATAAAGTCTAACATAAACATAAGGAAGAAATCCTAGAACACATTAATTTACATGGTTCGACAAGATTTCTGATGTCTATGGGATAACATGGACAATTATCTATTATTTTTATCCAGATAAATCTTTTTAGGATCATGATGATTACAAATCATGGGATTTTTATCTCGTTATAAAGAGGAATGAAAACTAATTTTTTCTTTGGTTGTTGGGTAGTTCATATACCCATGAGGAAACTCATTGACATTGGCTTCACATCTGCCTTGACTGCCCACCAAATAAGACCTCTCCCATAGCCACGTGGGTTGGTTTCCACCTTCATAGAAAAATACATCCAATAAAATACTCTTTTGAGTTATCCACCATAAAACAAATCCTATAATTAGTAGTGGAACCCACAACTTGATCTGAATACAATGATCAAAACCTATTTGAAACCAATGGGAGATGAGCTCCGATCAAAAATGATTCTTCCAAAATGAAGGAATCGAAAAAATATAGTTTTTAATGAATCCTTTGGGAGAACATAGATGCAAACCTCTCGTGCATATTGACTTCCTAAATTATTCAAAAAAAATACATATTTACATACATAAATAAATGTGTGTTTTTATATATGAAAAAATAGTCTATTGGAAATGATTCTTATTCTGAAAATAATGCACTTGGGTTTGAATCTCCCCTCATAAAAATTACACTATTATAGATTATGTGATATTATGGTTTGAGCTTTATCAATGCTAAAAAATCTAATAAAATGATATCCTTCATCAGTTCTTTTTTAGCATCGATAAAGATCTCACTTTGTTAGTGTATTTTTAGTGCTTTGAAAGGAACCATTTATCAACTTCTTTATTGCACTGAAAAGGGGTACCGTAAATAATTTAATTTATATATAAATATGTATATATTTTTAAATATGATTTATATAACAATAGGTATATATATATTTATATAAATACAATATATGTGTTTAATGAAATATATTAATTTACAGTTATTTATAATTATATAAATAATTATAATTACATATTTATGTATATTGTAATATAAACTACATAAAGAGACTAAATAAAGTTTGAATTTATATTTATATATTTATTTTCCTATTATATAATTTATAATATGCATATATATAAATATAATTATATATGCGTTTAGGTGTTTATATATTTTTAAATATGGTTTCTATAACTATATATATGTGTGTGTGTATTTATAAAAATATAATATATACATATATATATATATATATTCATTTATACTTATTTATATTTATATATATTTATATACATATGTTATATACCAATTCAAAATAGGATTTTCCCAATATATATATATATATATAGATTTTTCGTCCAATATATACATATATATAAAGGTTGACTTACATATAAATTATATATATACATATACATATTTATATATTCTTAAATAGGATTTATATCAATAAATATATAAAAATATATATTTATATGAATACAATTTGTAGATATTTTCAATCATTTATGGTTTTTCATTATTTTATAGTTATTTATAATTATATATAAAATTATAATTACACACACACATTTAATTGGGCATTTTGGCCATCATTAATTTGAGCCTTTGAGCTATAAATATGTTATAAAATAACTTTTGTGGGTTATTGTCATTCCTCACGGGGAGGGGTGAATCTTGACCTATTAGGGTGTCTGGGTGTGTGTGTTATTTGGGGTTTATAATTCTCTCTACCTAATACAGTTATATTATAAAATATTAAAATAAATATTAAAATATATTACAATATTTTTATAGTTAAAATCCATATTTAAAAAATGATTCATATTTAAATAAAAATTTACTATCAACCTTATTTTAAAAGTTTATATAATAAAAAATTATTACATTAATCAATTAAAATAATTAATAATGTTTTAAAATTCATTAAAATAATATATTTATATAAAATAAATAAACATTTATGGTAATAATTATATTATAATATAAATGAGCATATATTTATTTTGATATATTTATATTAATATATGTAAATATATATATGTGTGTGTGTGTGTGTGTGTGTGTGTATTAATACAAATTTCCCCCCTGATGTGTTCTAGATGTTTGGTCACTCCTTTAGCTCCTCAAGGTCAAGGGTTCAATTCACATTGGTTGTCCATAGAGATCGTAATTCCACTCGAAAAAATTTAACTTGGTGTATTGTGTAGGGGCGTGTGGCCTTCAAAAGTCTTACCCACTTCTTTAAGCATGGAGAAGGAAGATCTTGGTGGCCTAACCTTTGTGGAGGGACGGACTATACAATTTGAATCTTAAGACATGTAGCAGGGGGGTTTCCATACAAAAAATATTTATTGTTGGTGTTGTGTTGCGAATCTAGTTTGATATGCCATTAAAGCTCATAGTATTACAAAAAAATAGTGAAAAATAGGAAGTCAGTGTATGTATATTTATAATGTGTATGTATATTTATGTATGTATGTATGTAAGTATGCATGCATTCATGCATGCATGTATGTGTGTATGTTTGAATATGAAAGTATGTATATGAGTTTATATGTATATATATGTGTATATATGAATATATATGTATATGTGTCTGTATGTATGTTTATATGTATGTATATGTGTATACACACACACTCACATAAATATATAAGTATTTATGTGTTAATGTATGCATCTGTATGTATATGTATGTATGTGTATGTACATTCTTGTATATGAATGTGTATAAGTATTTACATATGTTCATTTTCATGTATATATGTATATGTATGTGTATGTAGATGTTAATATATGTG
Source organism: Viscum album (assembly GCA_963277665.1). Taxonomy (NCBI): domain Eukaryota; kingdom Viridiplantae; phylum Streptophyta; class Magnoliopsida; order Santalales; family Viscaceae; genus Viscum; species Viscum album. The sequence continues at coordinate 1,538,618,029 of OY728138.1, forward strand.
TATGTATATGTATGTGTATGTATGTGTGTGTATGCATATGTATGTGTATCTGTATGTTGCGTATGTACATGTATGTATATGTATGTGTGTGTATGAGAAAGTATATGTACGTTTATGTGTTTTTATGTTGTGTGTGTATGTTTGTGTGTGTGTGTGTGTGTGTGTGTCTTTATATATATGTGTATGCATGTGTATGTGTATGTAAATATGTAAATTCTTGTGTTTGTGTGTGCATGTTTATTGTATGTATGTCTCTGTGTGTGTGTGTGTGTGTGTGTGTATGTGTATGTGTATGTGTATGTGTATGTGTATGTGTATGTGTATGTGTATGTGTATGTGTATGTGTATGTGTATGTGTATGTGTATGTGTATGTGTATGTGTATGTGTATGTGTATGTGTATGTGTATGTGTATGTGTATGTGTATGTGTATGTGTATGTGTATGTGTATGTGTATGTGTATGTGTATGTGTATGTGTATGTGTATGTGTATGTGTATGTGTATGTGTATGTGTATGTGTATGTGTATGTGTATGTGTAGGTGTATGTGTATGTGTATGTGTATGTGTATGTGTATGTGTATGTGTATGTGTATGTGTATGTGTATGTGTATGTGTATGTGTATGTGTATGTGTATGTGTATGTGTATGTGTATGTGTATGTGTATGTGTATGTGTATGTGTATGTGTATGTGTATGTGTATGTGTATGTGTATGTGTATGTGTATGTGTATGTGTATGTGTACGTGTACGTGTACGTGTATGTGTATGTGTATGTGTATGTGTATGTGTATGTGTATGTGTATGTGTATGTGTATGTGTATGTGTATGTGTATGTCTGCGTATGTGTATGTGAATGTGTATCAATGGGAAAGTATGTATGTGTAGGTGTATGTGTATGTATGTGTATATGTATGTGTATGTATGTTTGTATATGTCTATGTGCATATGTAGTTATGTGTATGTATATGGATGTATGTATGGATGTGCATGCATGTCCATGCATGTGTGTGTGGATGTTTGTGTGGATGTGTATTTATCTGTATGTGAATGTATGGACAATTTTCTAATATATAAAAAATATAAAAACAAATTCCCAATATACACCCCTGGGAAAACAAATTCCCAATATGCCGATCTACCAAGGGCGGGTTTCTGTCGAAGGTTGAGTGCCTTCTAAAAATGCCTCATTTAATAAATCATTGAAGCATGCACTTAATAAGAAAGTGCCTTCTTCAATGGAATTATAAGGAAGGTTTTTTCCTATGAATATCCTTTAAAATAACTCTTAAAAAAGTGTTATTTGAACAAGCACCTTCTTAATAAAATTACAAAAGAAGGTTATCAATAAGAAATCACCTTCTTTAGTATTACTTTGAAGAACAAGCTTTCTTATTAAGAACCTTCTTCAATGATTTATGAAATGAGTAATTTTCTTAAGGCATTCAACCTTCGTCAGAAACTCACCCCAGACGGATCGGTAGACTGGGAATTGGTTTTCTCAAGGCTGTATACTATGAATTCATTTTTTTAATTTTTGGTCTATCAAAAAAAAAATTTTGTATGTATGTATGGAAGAATATTTATGTATGATTATATATGTGGTGTATGCATATATGTGTATGTATGTAAGTCTGTGTATGTTTATGTGTGTATGTCTATGTATATGTATATATGTATGTATGTCCATGTATGTATATATGTGCATGTATGTATGTGTATTTGTTTATATATATGAGCATGTATGTGGAGCTAGCATGTGAGGCGGGTTGAGCTACTTCTGAAGGTTTACATGGACGATGGATGGATTACCTCGGTACTTGCCTTTTGGATTTATGGAACTCGTGATAGATGATAAACTGGCATGTTTTGTAGTGACATGAATACAAGCCTACCTACACTTGCAGGGCTTGTGATTGGTCGACTTGCAAGTGAGGGATGAATGGATGTGGGCCGCATCATTGTTGGTCGTTGTTGTAGAATGAATGAATAGAGCGGACGTGACCATGTCGAAAGGCCTCTGTAGTGTCACACAGATAGTTGGTGTGGTGTTGACGACATGGTTAACAGTGGAACGGGGGCATATCGCAAGCTGCAGGCAGAAGTTGTGGGATATGCATCGATGGCAGCAGTAAGGGGTTCAGTCGGTGTTCTTTCAATGGACATTGGGAGAGATCGCATGGTGTTCATGCTGATGTCATGAGGGGAAATGATGGCAGGGTGATAATTCTCGTGGCATTCTCATGGGTGATGTCATGAGGGCACAATTCCATGACTAGCGGATATCAGTATAGGTGTTAATGAGGTGGGGTGGGTCAGCCCACTGGGCGGATCATGCGGGCTACATATTTTATTGAGTGGCCTGATCCAGTCCACAAAAAATGTGGGATTAAAAAATAAAATCTCAGCCCTATCATTGTGGGACCCATGGACTAATGGGCCGGTCTACAAACATAAATAAAATAATATATAAAAATATTTTTTTCTTGGTGAACCATGATAAAGTGGACAGGTAAAATAGAAATGTTTGATATTGGTATAAAATATTTAGTTTCCAGTTAAAAATTACCCTAAAACAACAAAAACCATTAAAAATATATATATTTGATGATTTATGAGATTAATATCATCTGAGGTGGGCCATTTAACCTAACAGCCTAAACCAGTTTGTGGACAACAATAGTTGTGCGCCTCTCGTTAATGCTACAACTAATATATATAATATTTTTTACAAGTACATATAATAATATATATTATTTATTAATCAAATTTATATAATACATATACTATATTTACTACATATAAGTATCATATATATTATTTATGATATGTACATGGGAAAATTTCTAATGAAATTTTCCACTAGAAATTTTTTGTGCAAATCTCAATTGTAAATTTCATGTGTAAATTTCCATAGAAAAATTGAACTTCAAATTATCACTTAAAATTATAGTAAAAATATATTAATATCTAAATAAAAAATTAAAATTTTCACAAAAAAGTTTTATTGAAAATTTTCATAGAAAACGTTTTAATGAAAAATTATACTAAAAAAGTTAATTTGATTCTCCATATAAATTTCTAATACAAACTTCCACTAAATTTTTTATAATGATACTGAAAATTTGATTAAGAGAATTCTAAAATAAATGCATTCTTAACTTTTTGGTTCAATTTTTAACTTGAAACTAAAATGTAGATATATTAAAACATCAATAAAAAATTAAAATTTTCAATAATTAAAACTAATATAAAAATATATTAGTACATATATAAGAAATGTAAATTTTAACTCGAAATTTTCATTGAATATTTGCACGAAAAAATTGTAATACAAATTTTCACTAGAAAATTTTAGTTCAAATTTTCAATTAAATTTATAATGAAAATTTTCACTTGATTATTATTATTATTATATTGAAAATTTGATTAAAAATATTTTAAAATAAATGTGTGCCAAATTTTGTAATTCAAATATATTAACACATAAATAATGTAACATTGCACTGAAAATTTAAACCATAAATTTCCAATGTAATTTTATAGTGCAAACTGCCACTAGAAATTCTTAGAGAAAATTTCCAATATAAATCTATAGTTTAATTTTTCTTTTAAGATTAAAATGTATATACATTAAAAGAAAAATCAAAAGGTAAATTTTCACTATAAAATTACATTTAAAATTTTCATTAGAATATTTTATTGTAAACATCCACTAGAAACATCCACATAAAAGTACAATAAAAATATATTGATACATAAATATATAATATAAAATTTCATAAAAAAATCTACATTGAAAATTTACACTAGAAAATATAAAGGAAAATTTCCATTGTAAAATAGTAGCTAAATTTTCTATTTAAAATTTTAATTTAAATCACCAAATTAAATTTTCTATGCACTTAAATTTTACTTTTATTAGTGTAAATCTATACTCAATATTTGGAATGAAATTTTAAATTAAAAATTTGTATTGGAAACTTCATTATCAAAATTTTAAAATAAATTCAGATTTAGATTTTTAATGAAAATATATTAAAATATAATATTATTATATATTTATTATTATTGTTTCTTATTTTTATTTACCCAATTTATTTATTTTTAATAAGTTACATTAAAAAACTCTTAGTTATGTATAAATATTTTGTTAAAATTAAATAATGGATGTCATATTTATTTACTTGTATGATGTTATAAACAAATAAAAAAAATAAAAAATTTATGTTGACATATATTCTATATTGAAATAAAAAAGTAGAAATTATTTTATATTTTCATATTCTATAAATATACAAAAATATTGGTATATAAAAAATTATAATAACAAAATTAAAATACATAAATCAAAATATCCATAAAACATTGTATTGGAAAAAAAAGTGTAGTCTTGTACATCTGTTTTCAGAATTATAAAATCAATGTTTTAATACATCAATATTATTTATTAATCAGGTTCCATGTTCCAAATAATCACACACATCTTCTATCTCATGTCCAATCTATCCGTCAGGTTCAAAACCCAACATAAGGTGATATTTTCCCTTATTTATGTATGGTTGTATTAAACTTGAACTATTTTTTTATCAAACTCATGTTAATTTATTTTTTTACCTTATCTTATTTTATTTTTCAAACATAAATTTTTGGAATTATACTTATAACACTAGTAAAAAATGTATTTATCACCCCACCACTTTAGAAGATGAAGTATCCCACTTTATCATGACAGTTACTATATAAAGGATGTGATAAAACATATTTTTTATGTCAGTTATTCTATAACAGATGTAATTAAGGAAATATCATTTCTTTATAATGACAGTTATAGAATAACTCATGTGGTAAATCAAGTTATCGCATTGTATTCTGTATAACCAACGTAAAAAATCTAATAAAAATTACTTTATCACTTCAGTTATATAATATCCAACATGAAAAATAATTTATAATTTTATTAATTCCCATTTTGAGTAATTTCAGTGTTTTTTTTAATAGGGCGAAGGAAAACTTGATTCTCTCTTGTGAGGAAACCCTAAACTCATTTCTTTAATCCAGTGTCCTCCAACCTTGTTTTTCAGCTGCATACGTCCTCATTTTCATCGGTGCATTCAATCTGATTGACTCTCAACTCTCAAGAAAGTCTCTCACACCACATTTCATTCGTTCAATGTCGTGGATTACCTGGATCATAGTTTTTTTATTTCATTTACAAAAATATCGCATTACTATCTTGTTTAATCTCTTCATGTTATCTCATATATTCTCTTTACATGTATCCATTCTTATAATAATAATATTTCATCTTCTTTCATCATAGTGGATTATTACTCATGGTGATATGTCTGAGGATATAACCCATTAACATCAAAATAAGTATAATACATACCAAAGACACGGGTTTACAATTATGGGTCCATACTGAATAAATCTAAGGTTGGCTATTATATAGGATGGATGTTGAATTAATATATTTTATTTGGATGGGTATTTTGTGTGGATTTTGGATGGAAATTATAGGTGAGATAATTCAACTCAATGTTAGATGATGATCACAATAGAGTAGGTCTACATGTGGTCATCTATTTCATTAAGGATATCTCTCATTGGAATAATCACATTATTACACAGCTAATTGGTATATTGATATTTAACATTAAAATATTCCTTCTAGTGAATTGATACGTATGATTAAGCCTCTATTATGTGGATATTTTTATAGGAGACCCATTTTTTATAGATATTTATAATTTTTCATTCCCCAATCCTCTAAATGGGACAATAAAAATAGAACGACTCCAATCATCATAGTAATACTTATTCATGAATATAATGAATTGGGTGAATAAATGAACCCATAAATTTAAATCCTAGTTTATACTTGAATTTAGTAAGTCATCATGTTTAATTAGGAGGAGTAGTAGATGTGGATGCCCTTAATCTACCGAACTCACAAGACCCATGGGATTATGGGTGGTTATTGGTTGACAATATACGAGGGTCTCTTTAGTGATTGGGATTGGGATATCACCCTTTAGATCAACTAGCTGGTCAATACTGTAACCTTATTAGCATTGTATATCATCATTTATCTCCTACTTGTATTATAATCTTGTACTATAGTATGAGTTGGGAAATTTATTATGGCATCATAGATGGAAATTAGCCACTAGATTAGTATTCCACTTATCAGTATTGAAAAATTATATTTATATATCTTTCAAATCAATATTGTGATGACCTAGTTGTGCATTTTTATCATCGGAAATTACTATGGGGCTAGATCAAAAACCATTTGGGGTATGAATTAATCAACAACAAACTAATCATGGGTTCTTATTTTATATCCTACCTATAAATAATTATTTGAGTTAGGGAAATATCATTAAATGTATGAGATTTAGTAAATATTTTGGATCCCCACGCCAATTTCATTTTCATTCCACATGCTTCCCTAACTGAAACCATCATCCACAAAACAGCATAGAACCTTAATGAATGTTCGTATCTAATATTATAATGAGTGTGCGTATTAGATGCCAAAATTTGTCGTCTAACTATATTTTCCTTTGTAAAATAATTCCATGCATATATTTTTATGATTTTCTATTTATATTTAAACATTTATTATATTATTATTTAAAATTTATAATTAAATTTTCCAAGTATGCATATATTTGTTTTATATTTTAAAATTTTGTTAATTTTATGTTATGAAATATGTCATATAAATTTAAAATTGTCTTAATATATGTATTTTTTATATTTTTATATGTAATAATGATTTGAAGTTGGATTATGGAACTTCAAATTAGTGATGAATATGAGAAAGGTGTTGATTATTTTTTAGAATTTGAAAAACAAAATATTTCAAAGAGTTAAATGCTTTTCTATCAATGCAAGAAATGTTTAAATATAAATAAGTTGAAAAGTAAAGAGTTCAAATATCATTTAACTTTTCATGGTTATAATTATAGTTATATCCCTTTGATTTGGCATGGTGAAACTTGTAAGAATTTCAAATCAATTGATGACGATGATTTGCAAGCTGATAACTATAATGAAATTAAAGAAATGATTCATGATATTGATGTGGAGGCAATTGATAAGTAACCAAAAATTTAGTGTCTATATAGTTATTCTGAAATACCACTATATATTGGTTGTACAGAATTTATGGTTTTATCATAGGTGTTATGATTTATTACCTTGAAGGAGAAATATGGTTGGAGTGAAAAAAGTTTTACTAATTTGCTACAATTATTGAATGATATTATTTCTAAAGGTAATGATCTTCTTGATTCAAATTATAAAGAGAAGAAAATAATATGTCCAATGGAATTTGGGTACAAAAAATACATGTGTGGCTGAATGATTGTGTTCTATATAATAAGGAATATGAATTTCAGTCAAAGTGTCCAAAATGTGGGGTATCACAGTATAAGTTGAAAGGAAATAAATACATGATGATTTATCTATTACAGAGACCCCTACCAAGTCATTATTGGTATCTTCCTATAATTAACATTAGAAATGTTTATTTGAAAATTCACATGATGAAAAAATGTTAATATTGAATTCAAATGAGTGGATATGGATTACAAAATTATGGCATCCAAATGATTGTCCACAGTGGAAGACAATTGGTCATCAATTTCCTATATTCAAAAATGAAGTTAGAAATATTAGACATGTACTATGAATAGATGGAATGAATCCATATAGAAGCCTAATTAGAACACATAGTACAAGGAATGTTTTATTGGTAATCTAAAACTTATCACTTGAATTTTTTATAAAGTGAAAATATTTCATGATGATTTTAATAATCTCAAGACCAAAATAAACTAGAAATGATATTGATGTTTTATTATCACCATTAATTGTTGATTTAAAACTCTTATGGTAGGATGGAATTTGGGTATATTATTCTTATAAAATGGAAAATTTTCAACTACATGCAATGATTATGTTCACTATAAATGAATTCCTAGCATATAGAAGACTTTCTAGATACAGTGCAAGGGGCATAAAGTGTGTCCAATATACAAACAACTAACATCATACTATCAACATAATCATGGGAGAAAAATATTATATATGGTGCATCAAATGTTTTGGTCTATGGATCACTCTTATAAAAGATTAAAAAAGGAATTCAATTGGTCAAAATAATTTGATATTTCTCCAAAACCTTTATCCACTTATCAGTATTTTGAGAGGGTGGAAAACCAGGATATGACATTTAAAAAGAAACTTTAATCTGTAAATGATAGAAATATTTGTAAGAAAAGGTAAATATTGTTTGAGGTACCATATTAGAGATATAATGAGGTGAAATATAACATTGATTTCATGCACATAGAAAGGAATATATGAGAATTATTGGTTGGAACATTATTAGATATTTAAGGAAAGAATAAAGACAGGTTTAATGCATGATTGGACTTATTATCAATGGGAATATGTATAGATTTATCTCTAACTCTTAATGGAAGGTGAAAAAATTTTCCCTCGTCTTCTCATAAATTATCCAAGATGGATAAAATTATCTTTTTAGTGTCTTCATGATATAAAAGTGTTATACAAATATTCTTCAAATGTTAAAAATTTTGTGTCTTTAAATGATTTTAATTTTACATGTGTGAAATCTCATGCTTTTCATGTCATTATAGAACAAATTATACCGATTACAATGCGTGGAATATTTCCCATCCATTTTAGAAAGACTGTCATGAAGGTGTGTAATTTTTTCATTTCAATTTGTAAGAAGGTGATTGATTTTAATGCATTGAACATTTTGGAAAATGAATAAATTTATATAATTTTTCAATTGGAAATTTATTTTCCTCTAAATTTTTGTATATAATTGTTCATTTTCTTCAAGAAATAAAGATTTTTGGACCTCTGTATCTATGTTTGATGTATCCTTTTTAAAGGTATGTGAAGGTATTGATGTGGTATGTTAAGAATCCATATAATCCTAAGGATTCCATTGTTGAAAAGTATATTTATAAGGAGGTTGTGGAGTTTTTACAAGATACTTTTCTATGGTGGAGCATATTGGTTTGCCTCCATCTCCCCATGAATGAGTTAATTATGGGGGAAATGGGATCCCAAGCTTAAAAGTCAAATCTTTGTCAGGTGAACATATAAAGAAGGTACATTTATACAACTTTAATAAAATATATGACTCTAAAAAATATATTACATTTCATATTAATGTAATGATACAATTTTATAAAAATAATAAATATATATAGATTTTGAATGATAATAACAAAAAAAATCCCATGGTTTAAAGTTTCAATGCTTGGTAGATCATATGCATCAGAAACAATAAAATGGTTAGTGGGTGGTTTATGTTTAAATTTTATAACATGGTCCTGGTATGACATTAAAGACTATTTCATACAAATTATAAAGACAATAGAAGTGGAGTTCAGAATAGAGGCATATTGGTTTTCACAGAAGAAATACATTTTTTGAGTTATAAAGACAAAAAACCAAATTTATTAATCAAGTGCATATTATGGAGTCATTTAAGAAATATGGGAGGTTGAATACATTAAATAAAAAGCTACAGTGTTTAATTGTAAATGGTTTATCATTAACAACATTGTCATACATGATGAATTTGGAATGTCACTTGTTAATATAAATATATTTGAATACACAAATGGTCCATTTATAATGTAAACAAATGCAAAAAAAATCTATGCTCTTGATCAATATGATATATAGTGTTCTATTATTTTACAAGAAAAAAAACATGTTGGTGATGATAAACTTGATGTAGACATTGATTTATGAGAGACACCTACTTCCATGGAATGATTAATAGATAATAATTATGAGTATATTATACAAATGGATTTTTCCATAAAGAATGATAATGATGAAGGAATTTGGGAAAATAACCCTTTAGTAAATTCCTCATAATATTGGTAACATATGTTTATTTCTCATTTACATTTATAAATTTCAAAAAATTCTAGATATGCTAATTTTATTTTATTTATTAAAACACCTATTAATACTAATATGTTAATATATTTGTTTATATTAGTTCAGTTTTGTTTATTTTACCATGTTTACCCATACATAATTTATCTATTTATGGATTTTCATGGCACTTCATATATCATTACTATTTTTAGTATTTTAGTTAACTATAATAAAAATGAATAATACCATGTTCAATTTAATTTAGTTTACTTTTTTGTTTCATAATTTTTTATTTTTTATTTAAATTAATATTATAATAGTTAAATTTTTATATTTGTGTACTGATTTTTTGTTTGTTTTTTGATATGTAGGATAATGACCGATCAATCTACTAGTTAACCACATACTTATGGAAATGATCATACTTATACCTATAGGGAGGAATGTGCATATGCTCCCTTTGATGATCCCAATCCATATTCACAAGAGTCATATGATCCCACCGAGCCAATGAAGAATTCGAGGGTTGGTAAATGTGGAAGCACACATTTACCAAAATTATCAGTTTTTCGTAGCTAGGACAAGAGGATACTGGTAGACACTGATCATAATGATTTTCTAAGAGGTCCTAATTCTAAACAATTATACAGTTTTATATCAATTCAAGATAAAATAAGAATAAGTATTTTGATTGATGATTGAATAAGTGTTGAAAAAGTGACACTATCTTAGTTGTGAAAGGCCATTTTGGTAAGATCATTTGATATTGTTTTACTAATCTTGAGATTTTTATATTAATATTTGTTTCCCCCGTATTATAATATGATATATGATATACCTAACATTAGAGGAGCTAAGAGGAAATTATTATCATTTGATGCTAGGAGATGGAGGGATTTCAAATCAACCCTCGCATCTGATTTCATTTATGGTAACAATCAACATCATAATCCATGTGATATATATCCTTTTATAGATGAATACACATGGAATAGATTTGTTGAAAGTAGAAAAAAGAAAAAAATGGTGAGTGTAAGGTAAAATTTTAGAAGTTTTTTTATATTAATGATCTTAAAAATGATTTATTATTCTTAATTTATAGTTATCGAGGAGATCTCATCAGGAGATCTAATCTTGATAAGTATACCATAATACTTTATCTTGGGGATGATTTACATTATTGGAAGAACAAATAATGGATAAAAGAAATAAAAAAATAGAGAGCTAAGTCTTCAAGGTCTAGATAGGTTTCCCCTCCACCCCCAGATAGACATGAAAAATGGAAAAGGGATTTGATAAGAAAAAAAGGACAATATCTTTTGGAATATTCAAGGGCTATAGCTAAGAGAATGGTAATATTTTTATTTTATTTATTTATTTTATTAAATTAAATTATTTATATATTTTGAATAATTATAATATTTTCAAATAATTCATACAATTTTCTTTTAAAGAGGGGAGAACATAGGGGGTATTTGTAGCTAAGGGTAGGCATGATATGTTATCTGCAACATTGGAAAATCACAGACATCCAAGTCATGTACAAAGATACCTGTTGGTTGTATCAGTGGGAAAAGTGTTTCCACATTCTTCATCTTCAACAATATAGTGGTTTTATAAAAAATTGAATCTTTGGATGATATTTTATATTGGATATATTATTCATCATCAGCAGATAGATATAGAGCATCATAGGGTTACTGTATACGATATTATTGATAAATCAAATTGAGTATCGGTACCTACATATGAGATGACTATAGTTTTACAAAGCATCAGACACTTTTTAATTTTTCCACCTAGAATTATATGACATATTACCATAGAGGTATGTGTATATTTTATCTTTAATTTCATTTTTTTATTATTATTTTTTAAAATTTCAATGTTCATATATTTATATATTTTTTACATGAATAATTTAATGGTAAAGAAATATTTTATTGTCAATAATAAATAAAAATAGATATGACTTCAGATAAAAATTATTTTATTCTTGGTAGACTATCAAGATATTCAAATTTATTATAGGGTGTTTATGAGATTCCAATGGAAGTAGATGTTTGTAGGCGTGCAATGAATATTGGGGTTTTGAAAAATCATATCACAGATATTTTAACCAGAGATATGTTGGGAATCAACAGGATAAAAAAAATTTCCTTGCAAGTCTTAACATATATCTTTACTAGAATTTAATTTATTGAAAATTTATACTTATGTTTGTTTTTTATTAGGTATCTTTATAAAATGTGTAAGGAGAATGAGATGAAATATGTTTACAAATTTATGGACCTACAATTCATTTCTCATGTATCAAGGACAATGAATTAAGTGGAAAGAACAATTTATATTGGTGAATGATTTAAAAAGAATGTAATTATTCAGTGCTCAATGTTTCCATATCTTCAAGAGTAAGAAATATTTATCACAAAAAGTGAAATATATTTTTCAACATAATAACCACTAAAATTAAATTTTATTTTATATCAGTGTCCAATGGATGTTAGATGTCTTTTTTCCAAGGGAGAATACACTTTACTTGTTATGCTATATCCATGGTGAAGTGCAACAAAATTATAAGGATGTATAGAAAATGTACGTTTTAGTTTCTTAATACTTTTTTATATTATAAATAATTTTAAATTTATTTCATTGGTTATATTTTCTAATAGGGGATGAAATTTATTTTGAGGGACCATAAAAAAAAGAGCTCCAAGATCCTATATGTAAAAATGAAGGTGATTTTTCATTTATAATTAGTATATTTTGGATATATTACATATAAATGATATTTTTTATTGAAAAACTCATTTAAATATAATTTTCATAAAGAAGAATTTGTCAAATAATGCAGATATTATGTGTGAAGATTTATGAATGAAATAATTTCAACTTGGATAGTTTCAAAGTTCAATCATGTTATATTTCATTATAGACTATTCCATAATATTAAATTTTCTTCCAAATACATGTTAAATTAATTAATTTTAATTATTATCTTTTTTATGAATCAATCTCTTATAATTAAAAAGATCTAACACACTTAAAAGTTTAATGGGAAAATCATTTTATATGTCGGGTTGTATTTTAGTATGTTTTTACTAAATATAGTAATTTTTAATTTTGTAATTGTAAATTTATTTCTAGTTGTTATGATGATGCTTTTACTTGTTCTTTTTTTTGTGGATTTTATGGTTGAAAATAAATATTTTTAAAAAATTATTTTTCATGTCGGTTATAAAATAATTGATCTCAGAAACCATTTATGTAATGATTCCAACATCGGTTATTAAATAGCCGACATGGAAAACTATATTTCACATTAGTTATTAAATAACCAATGTGATAAAGACTTTATCACATTAGGTTTTCATGTTGGTTATTTAATAAATGATGTGAAAAACCATTTTTCATGTCACTTATTAAATAATCTATGTCAAAACCCCTTCTAAATGGGTTTTTACATTAGTTACAAAATAACCAACATAAAAAAACAATTTAATGATTCCACTACAACATCCATTTTTTAATCGACATTAAATAAATATTTACAATTACACCTTGAATAATGGCACCGTATTACTGATTTAAAAAATAAAAAAAGTTTAAAAATAATTTCTCCCCTAGTCTAATCATGGGTCAAACGGGACCTACTAACACCTGGCAGGCCAGTTCGCGCGGGTTGTGGGTTTTGTTGTTTGGATCAAATGTAGTCATAATTTATGCATAACTAAATATTCAAAGTCCTAACCCACATAAATTCACTGGCTAAAGGACTGGACCATGAGCATCCATATATTTTGATAGGTATAACTATTAGTGGGTGACTTGTGATGGGTCGTTGGTGGGAGGTCTCACACTGCACCTGGGGTGTTAGCTAATTTTTATGAATATTAAATTAAAAGGGAATATGGTCCATTGAAATCTTAGGTTGGGACCCCAAACTCACCCTCAAATTGGGTTTTTGAATCAAAATGCCCCTATTACACATTCTTTTTTTATGTTGTTGGTGCTGTATTTGTCTACTCATCTTTATTAGTCATATATATATATAATGTAATATTTGATATATATATATATATATTTAAAATAAATAAAAATATATTTATTATGATATTTATAATATAGTTTTATTATCTATGTAAGAACCTAAATCTTTTTTTCATGTATGGATCTTGATTTTGGGTGTTTTTGAGAAAAAGGGGAGTTTTTGAAATTTTTCTAAGTACATGGATTGTACTTATGAGTGCACACCGTGTACCCAGTTATTGCATAAAACCGCATCTTGGGATTGTAATGGCTGAGACATGGCCGTATGGGGTGACGTGGTAGACCACTAATATTGGGGGCTGGTTGAGGCAAATACACGGTGTGTTCATTAATAGTACATGTCATGTACTTTTCTTTTTAATTGTTTAATTGGACTGGGGTCACATCTAACCCTTGTTTTCAACTTCTTCTGGTTATTCCTCGCGAAGGATCATACAGAATCTCTGATTCTTCTCTGAGCCACTGATTCATCATTTGTTCTTAGAATCAAACTATATCAGTTGCATTGTAATCCCCTAAGTGAGTTCTTGGTTCTTATAGATCCTCTCTTCCTGATTTCTCATCTCCCTTTAGTTATCCAAGGTTGAATTATTTTGAAAATTTTAAATATCTACATCATTTTAGGATGATTCAAGGGCCTAAATTCGAGAATTTTTATCGTACATCATTGAGGTAGGTGTTTTGTTGCCTTTCATTGTTTGTCTTTGAGTTTTATATACCAAAGTGTTGATTACCCTTGTCCTGTGTTTTTTGGGTTAAGAAAATTGAACATTGTTTTATCTACCTTAGATTTATTGTTGGATTAAGGGTGTTTCGTTGTGTTATTATGTGAAATTTCATGTTTAAGTAACACCCCATGGGTGTGCTTATTTGTTTGAATGTTTAGGGCAGTTTGTTCTTGGTTTCCTATGAGGCAGAACTTGTTTCTTTTCCTTACTTGATAGAACAAAACTGTTTGACTTTTACTGCTTGTTAAATTCTTGTGATATGTATTGGAATTGTTTATCTATGTAGTTTTTGTGATAAATTTGGGCTTCTTGGTATCGTTTATGCACAATTGAATTGTATAGGGCTGTGATAACCTGGTGTAGTTCGACCACATGGTGAATTGATATTGAGTGCTTCCTCAGAGTGTCTGTTATATTTTGCTACTAGACCACAGAGGGGATTGACGGTGAGTGATTCCTTATAGTGTATATATATTACATTATGAGACCACATGGGTAATTAACATTGAGTGCTTCCACAGAGAGTCTGTAGTTATTCTAGAAAGACCTTAGGGTGAATTGACGGCGTATGATTACTCAGAGAGTCTTTTCCCTTATTGCATTACTTGGCCAGAAGGGTTAGATTGTGTGAGCTACCTAGAGAGTTAATGTAAATTTTAGTGTTTGTGATGCATCTTCCAAGCCAAAGTACAATCTTGGATTCAGTCCTATTAGGTAGTTTTCTGATATACTTTTTTTTGATACATACTTGATTAAATGATGAACATTAAATGCTAATGAATGCAAATGGAAACTATAGGATTGGTTACTTTTGTGTAATCTTCATTTATTTGATGTATTTCTATTATTACCGGCTATATATACTCATTGACAGTTAGGCATAGATATTGTGGTGGTTAGCTACTGGGATTCATCTCACGCCCTATTTAGGTCATGATTTTGGACCCAAACAGATTATATGGTTCAGGTATAGATAAGGGAAAGTGCCCTTCATAATCAGGTACTTGATTTCTTGGAGTTGGAGAGCATGGGACCATACTGAGGATTACGATGCTGCTGGAGTTTAACTGTTTTATTTTTATACTTTAGTTTAGTAATTTATTTCCAGGATTGTGACTTGTTTGGATGCTTTCCTAGACATATGAGACATACATCATTTATATATTTGATCCAGTTGTTTATTTACTTGCAGTATTCCACTGTTTACTTGTTGTATGGTATTAATGATTCTACTACTTCTCATTATTTGTTATTATATTTTTCATACTCTGCATAAGAGGGAATAGTTTCCCCACTATAACACCCTAGGCCCTCAGTGCTTGTCAACAGCCTCTGGCATTCAGGTAAATACGCTTAAGTCCATGTGACCAACCGAGTATGGGGAACCTTTGGGCGGCACCCATAATTGGGATGTTAAAAAGTGCTATGAGAGGATTTTATTTTCTTCTTTGTCTTTCTATTTGGAGCATATAGACAGTGATGGGAAATAATAGATTGTTGGTAATAATCTGTAACTGGGATTAGCTAACCTCTGTACTGGGAAAATCCAAGTTACCTCACATATTACAATTATACTGGTCTTTCAATTGTAGTAGTTGATTTAATTTCACCATTGGGTGATACACATGTTTTGTACTATTATCATTGGTATTATTGAGGTTCTATTTCTATTGAAATCTGATGAGATGAGGGTATTCCATCTCATGAATCATATAGGCACTTTAGAGGTATAACATGTCATGCATTCTTGTCATGCTATTTAGGGTGCATTACTAATTTCATGCTATTGTGATAGATTTTGTGCTAGATATACATGATTTTTTGATAGATTCTATGATATAATGCCTGATATTTTGATTGGGTATTGGAAAATTTAAAGTTTCATTTGAATGAGTGCCAAACTTTGGTCCTTGAGGTGTTATGGGCCCTCTTTGATCATAATTTGGTGAATCATATTGAACTTTGACTGAATTCTGTTATGATATGACATAAATATGATTCCAAGATCTGATTCGTGGGGAGTATGGCACCCCATGGATCGTAATTTTTCACTTTAATGCTTGTTTCAGCATTTTATGGGTTTATAGAGTAGTTTCTGAGGTTTACTGTCCAGAAAAACCCACAATACATGGCGTGTGAGGATAAATACATTCCATGTATCTTTATATTTGTGAATAAAATGTTTTTATTAAGTAAAAGTTGTGTACTGCATCTATACATCATGTAGTACTTATCCATGTGACTAACTGTGTGAGTAGAGACAAAGGGTTGGGAAAAGTTTTGTGACACAAGTCGTGTATTTTAAATACACATTGTGTTGTAATAGCCGTGTGACCAACAACATGGGTAGATGAAATTTAGGTTGTACATGTCATGTTTTGTTCTTGCACACTGTCTACATTAAACCATTTCACCAACTATGTGACTAACAACACGGGTGGTTATAACATAAGGGGTACACACCGTGTAGTGTTACTCAAGAAGGAACTATTTGTTTATCCCTATAGAGGAACTCGGTCAGGGGGGAAATGATTCAAGTACATGCCGCATCTCACAGAGAACACTTCGTGTGTATGGGTGTTACACAACTAGTATTGGTAGAGGAACATGCAATGTTAAAATCCTAATGGAACACACTGTGTAAGGGTTATACATGTCGTGTACCCCTGTTTTGTAAAAAATTATTATTTTCTCCTCCTTATCCTTTCTTGCACTTATAGGTTTTATGTCCTTGATAATCTTGAACTTGGGTGTGCACTTAACCTTGCAAAGTCATTCCACTGAGACATCCTCCGGTTGTACGTAAGATATAGGGAAATGATCAGGCACCAGAAAGGGTAGATCGGGGACTACCAGTTAATCCTTCCATTTTTCCTGTCTTAGCCCCAGTGGTTATATCAGACATAGGTGCTAATGCACAGTTCTGAGAAGGATTCATGAAGATGATGCATACTTTCCAAGGATTGTCGCATCCTGCTCCGTCTATGCCAGAATTGACGTGGGTTTTTCAGCAGTAGAATCTTCCCACCTTCTCAAGGGATGAAGGACCTCTGGATGCAGAGTCATGGTTGGAAGCCATGCTGTCTATCTTTGAGAATATTGAGTCACCTATTGAGCGGAGGGTGAATCTCTCTACATACATGCTACATGATTCTTCCATGATACGGTGGGATGTAATATCATAGGTGGGACACTAGCAGGTTATGGCTTGGGATGAGTTTCAGTGTACCATATTTGACTACTTCTACCTAAAGACCTTGAGATATGATCGATCCTGAGAGTTCATGATTTTGGAGCAGGGTACTCTCTCTATCATGGATTATTCTTCTCACTTCATAGAGTTGCAGTGCTTCACAACCATTCTGGGGGTTGATGAGTTATTCTCAGAAAAGAAGCTTGATGATGGTATTAGGGATGGAATCTAATCTATGGTGAACATATTCATGTTGACTTCCATATCTTTTATAGTCAACTAGGCACTGATCATTGAGTACAACTTGAGGGATTCTGGAGTTGTGGTCCAGAGAGGTTCAGTTTCCAGAGTTGGTACTCTTCCAACTAATAGTACGAAGCGCCATAGGGAGTCTACGCATGGAGATTTGAGTAGGTGGGATTTTAATTCAGGTAAACATGTGGTGTGATACCAGAGTTGGAAGGGTGGAAATAAGAAACCTCAGTGCATGAGAAACCCAATTGAGTGTCGATCTAGCGAAAAAAATGGGACATCTTCAGCATTTCTGCAATACCCTCCTTACAACAGCTAATGAGGGAGGATCTGTTTTGACTCCTCACACTAGAGTAGGATCACCAGTTCCAAATCAGACTGGGCGATGGAGTTCTTCTTGTTTTTCAAGCCGAGGTTGTGGTCATGGATGTAGTGGTCAGACACAAGGTTTTCAATAGTTGTAGGGGGATCAACTCATGGATCTCAGATAGCTTTACAAGGTTGTGGTGCAACTCAGGATTTTGCATTAGAGTAGATCCAGTAGAAGCAGGATCCCATACCCTCTATGGTTAGAGGTACAATTTTGGTTGCCTCAGTTTTATTTTCTACTCTTTTTGATACTAGGTCTTCCCATAACTTTATATTTGTACCTACTATGGAGATTCGTGGGCTCTATATCATTACTTATACGGATATCATGACGTTGGACACTCTGTTGGGGATTAGAATGGCTAGTTTACATCTATTCAAGGAGTTACATCTTAGGGTTGGTGGGTGTCACTAATTATGGTACCTTTATGTCTTAGATATGATGGGCTATGAATTCATTCTCAGAATGGAATGTTTTGTTCCCTTATAAGATTTTAACATCATTGGGTGAGTTTCACATAAGAAGAGGGCATATTATTTCTATATAAGGGTGAATGAGATGTCTAGGAGAGAACAGTTGGACCTGAGAATCCTGGGTTAGGAGGTGTTATAGCCCAGATTTACAGTCTATATCTAGATGACTAGGGGAATTCACAGATAGAATTCCCTCCAGTGGTTGATCATTTCAGAGATATCTTTCTAGAAAACTTTTCTGGTTTGCCTCTGGAGAGATAGGGAGAATTTTTTATTGAGCTTGTTCTAGGGATGGTACCGGTGTCCCTTACTCTTTATAGGATGGCTACACCAGAGTTGCAGGAGTTTAAGAAGCAGTTGGAGTACTTGTAGGCAAAGGGTTTCATCCGACCTAGTATTTCTCGTGGGGGTTATCCTGTCCTTTTTTGGGAAAAAGGTGGATGATACCCTTAGACTTTGCATGGATTATCAGAAGCTGAACCTGTTGACTATTAAGAACCAATATCCCCTGCCAAGGATTGATGATCTCTTTGATCAGCTTTGAGGAGCCCGAGTGTTCTCAAAGATTTACTTGAGATTCAGTTATCATCAGTTGTGTGTTAGACCATCAGATATACCTATTACATCTGTTCAAAGTAGGTATGGTCTATACAAGTATTTGGTTATATTGTTCAGTCTCACAAACGTTCCAGAAGTTTTCATGGCATTGATGAACCGATTGTTCCATCCATACATGGATTGTTTTTTGGTAGTATTCGTGGACAATATCTTGGTGTACTCACACACTCGACACGATCATGCCACACATATTGAGATCATTTCGAGTACACCGAGAGAGCCTCAATTATATTCTAAGATCTGAAAATTCCACTTTTGGATGGATTAGATTCACTTCCTTAGTCATGTCATCTTATAGACATAAGTATCAGTAGACCTAGAGAAGGTGAGAGAAGTAGTTACCTGGGAGATTCCAAAAAACGTTTTTGAGGTGAAGAGTTTCTTAGGACTGGATGGTAACTACATACATTTTATAAAGGACCTATCATAATTAGCATCACCATTAATGGGCATGATTGAGAAAGGGGCGAAGTATGTTTGGTTGGATGCTTTTAGTTTTTCCTTTCAGGAGCTTAATGGGAGATTGACTTCAGCACTGATACAGATCCTACCATAGTTGGGAACGAGTTATGATATTTTTTGCAATGCATCAAGTATTGGGATTGGAGAAGTGCTTATCTAGTGGAATCAGGTAGTTGCATATGGATCTCAGTATTTGTGGACACATGAGAGTAATTATCCAATGCACGATCTTGAGTTAGCTATAGTTTTTCATACCCTGTGATGTTGGAGATATTATCTTTTGGGTGAGAATTTTGTGGTTTTCTATGACCAAAAAAGTCTCAAGTATATCTTTAGTTAGCATGACATGAATTTGAGACAAAGAAGGTGGGTTCAGTACCTTAATTCCTTTGACTTTGAGCTTGACTACACACCTGGGAATGGCAATGTAGTGGATGATGTGTTGAGAAGGAGGACTCAGATATATGTAGTTTAGGAGGCCAGTAGTGAGTGGCAGCTTATGCATATGTTCTCTGAGATGAATTTAGAGGTTCACTAAAGACATGGACATACTTTTCTTTATTTTTTATCTATTACCTCTACACTACTGAATCAGGTGAGAATAAGGAAGCTATCAGATTCTAAAGGCCTAGTCCTACAAGAGAGTGTGTCAGGTGTGGACCCTATTCCTGGGTGGACCGTAGGAGATGATTAGATCTTGCTCTTTCATAGATGTGTATGGGTGTCAGCATACATACATGAGTATTTGATGTGGGATTTTTATTCCTTATCATGGCCATCTTATCCTGGTGTCACCAAGATGTATCGAGATTTACACCGTTAGTATTGGTGGCCAGGTATGAAGAGGGATGTTTCTGGTTTTCTTATGAGTTGTTCTTCCTGTCAGTAGGAGAAGGCATAGAATCAGCGACCGGCTGGGATTTTACAGAAATTACCCATTACTGAGTGGAAGTGGAATGATGTCTTAATGGATTTCGTGATAGGGTTACCGAGGATTCCTCGATTGAATAATGCAATATGGGTTATCATTGACAGACTCATGAAGGTTTCACACTTCTTACAGATCAAGTATACCTTCAGTGTTCATGATCTTGGAAGGTTGTACATCTGAGAGATTATAGGTTTTCATGGGGTTACTCACTCTATCATTTCAAACAGAGACTCCCATTTTACTTGTCATGTCTGGCAGGGATTACAGAGGTTTTTGGGTACATAGGTAATTTTGAGTACAACTTACCATTCTCAAACAGATGGATAGTCAGAGCACATGATTCAAGTGCTATAGGACATGCTTCAAGCATGCATCCTAGATTTTCGAGGTTCTTGGGAGAAGCACATACCTTTGTTGGAGTTCGCCTACAATAATATTTTTCAGGAAACTATTCATATGGAACCTTATTAAGCATTATGAGGTAGGACATTCTGATCACCCCAATGTTGGATGGAGGTAGGATATGTAGCTATGCTAGGACCTTATCCTTTACAAGAGAAAACAGAGAAGGTGGAGTTGATTCAGAAGATGATGGATATTGTACAGTCACGCTATAAGTCTTATTATGATCGTCAGAGATGACCTCTAGAGTTTGAGGTTAAGGACCAGGTTTTCTTGTGTGGCACACCGAGATTAGGACACAGGAGGATTAGGAAATAGGGAAATCTTTCACCGAGATATGTTGGTACGTTTGAGGGTTTTTAGAGAGTTGGGCCAGTTTCCTATCAGTTACAGTTACCTCAGAGATACCAAGATATGCATGACGTCATCCACATTTCTCAGCTACGTCGTTACTTTTCAGACCCATCCCATGTTTTTCAATGCGACGAGGTTGAGTTGGAGGTGGATGAATCATTCAAGGAGCATCCTATCCAGATTATTGACCAAAGCATGAAGGTTATCTATGGCTGGTATGTTCCTTTGGTACGGGTGTTGTGGCAACACGACTGAGTGTAGGACAAGACCTGGGAGGGGGAGACCGATGTGCGATCGCAGTGGGTAGAGGTATTCAAGGATTATTCTTCACCACCTTTTTAGAGAAATTTTGGGATGAATTTATTTAAGGGAGAAGTTTGTAAAAAACCTGGATCTTATTTTCATGTATGGATCTTGATTTCTGGTGTTTTTGAAAAAAATGGAGTTTTTTGGAATTTTTCTAAGTACATGCCATGTTCTTTTGAGTACACATCATGTACCAAGTTACCACGTACAGCTGCGTCTTGGGAATGTAACAGATGAGACATGGCTATGTGGGGTGATGTGGCAGACCACTAATGTTGGGGGTAGATTGAGGAAAATACAAGACATGTTCATTAACAGTGCATGTTCTGTACTTTTCATTATAATTGTTTAATCTGACTGGGGTAGCCTCTAACCATTTTTTCATCTTCTTCTGGCTATTCCTCATGAAGGAGCATACAAAATCGCCAATTATTCTCCAAGACACCAATTATCCATCTATTCTCCGAATCAAACATCGTCAGTTTCATTGGAATCCCCTCAGTGAGTTCTTAGTTCTTTTAGACCCTATATTCCTTGTTTATCCTCTCCATTGAGTTATCCAAGGTTGAACGATTTTGAAATTTTTGTAGATCTACATCACTTTAGTCCAATTAAATGGTTGACGTTCGAGAGTGTTCATAATAAATCATCGGGGTAGGTGGTTTGTTGACTTTCATTGTTTTTCTTTGAGTTTTATATTCCGAAGTGTTGATAACCCATGTCTCAGGTATTTTGGGTTAATGAAATCGAATTGTGGTTTATCTGCCTTAGATTTATTATTGAATTAAGGGTTTTTCATTGTGGTATTATGTGAAATTTCATGTTTAAGGAACACACCAAGGTTGAGTTACCTAGTTTTAATGTTTAGGGTTGTTTGGTCTTGGTTTCCTAAGAGTCAGACCTTGTTTCCCTACCTTTCTTGACATGATAGAACTTTTTGTCTTTTACTTATTATTAAATTATTTTTATATGCATTGGAATTGTTTATCCATGTAGTAGGTGAGATTAATTTGGGATGTTTGGTATTGTTTATGCACAATTGAATTGCATAGGGCAGTGAGAACCAAGTGTAGTTATATCACAGGTGGAATTGATGTTGAGTGCTTCCTCAGAGTGTCTGTTATATTTTTATACGAGACCACAGGGGGGATTGATAGTGAGTGCTCCCTCAAAGTTTCTATAGTTTATGTTACGATACCACATGGGGAATAGATGTTGAGTACTTCACCAGAGGGTCTATAGTTATTCTAGAAAGTCCATAGGGGGGAATTGATGTTGAGTACTACCTCAGAGTGGTTTTTCCCTTATTCAATTACTTGTCCAGAGGGGTTAGACTGTGTGAGCTACCCAGAGGGTTAATGTAAATTTGAGTGTTTGTGATGTGTCTGCCAAGCCAAAGCACCAGCTTGGATTCAGTCCTATTAGGTAGTTTTCTGAGATACCTATTTTTGATACTTACTTGATTAAATGATGAAAATTAAATTCTAATGAATGTAAATCGAATCTGTAGGATTGGTTAATTTTCTATAATCCTAGTTTCTTTGATGCATTTTCATTATTAACTGCTTTATATACTCAATGATAGTTGGACACAGATCATGTGGTGGTTGCCTATTGGGATTTGTCTCACACCATGTATGGGTCATTATTTTGGACCCAAATAGATTATATGGTTACAGGTATAGATAAGGGAAATCACCCTTCATCATCAGGTACTTGATTGCTTAGATCTGGAGAGAATTGGACCAAGCTGAGGCTTGCGATGGTGTTGGAGTTTATCTATTTTCTTTTTTTACTTTGGTTTAGTACTGTATTTCTAGCATTGTGACTTATTTGGATTCTTTCCTAGACATATGGGAGATGCATCATTTATATATGTTCTCAATTTGTTTATTTACTTTCAGTCTTCTGATGTTTACTTGTTGTATTGTATTACTGCTTCTGCTACTACTCTTTATTTGTTATTCTATTGTGCATACTCTTCCAATGAGGGAATAGTTTCCCCACTATCACACCCAAGTCCCTTTCTGCTAGTTGGAAGCCTCTAATATTTGGCAAAATGTGCTTGAGGCCATGTAACCAACTAGGCACAGGTCACCTTTGGGTGGCACCCAGAATCAGGACATTACAATCTGATATTTAGTAATAATATAAATATAAATATAAATATAAATATAAATATTGAAAGTATTATATATTTTTTAAATTTTATTATAATGTAATTAGTATATATTATTTATTATTTATGGAAAATAATTATATATATATATTATATATATATAATATATTATGATATTTATTATATGTTATATTGATAATATATATTTGTATTATGAAACTTATTAATTAAAATAAAAATTCCATAGCGAATTTTCCACAAGAAATTTATAATAGAAATTTTCACTAAAAATTTCAATGGATGTATATTAATACATAAATAAAAAAATTCAATTTTATACTTGAAATTTGCATTGAAAATTTGCAAGAACATCTTCCTGTGTAAATTTTATAGATTTATATGAGTCTATAAACTCTTAATAAATTATGTGTATGTAAAAGAATCACTTCTCAAGATCTTCATGTATACAATAAGAAAATGAATAGTATTGTAAATGTGCATAACTATCACCATAAATGATGTTGAAAATATGTACTAGAAACATTTAGTGTAAATTTATGATGAAAAGTTTTAGTTTAAATTTCCATGTAAATTACCAATGAAAATTTTCATAGGAAATTTATAGTGAATATTTTAATAATAAAATTATGGTGAAAATTTCCACAGAAAATTTTAAGTTAAAATTTTCATATAATATCACAATGTAAACATGTTAACACCTAAAAAATTTAAACTTTTCATAGGAAAATTTCATTGAAAATTTATACTAGAATCATTAAGGGTAAATTTCCATTGAATACTTTTTGCCCAAATTTTCACATAAATTTTCACTGAAAATTTTCATGTATATTTTTTATTCACTAAGTGTGTGCGTGTGTCCAAAATATAAATATATAATTAATTTTCTTATATTTTTTCTTGTAATTTGTTTGGTTTATAGATACATGCATACATAGAGACATATATACATGCATTGTACATATATACCTATATAGTAACATAATAATATAAATAAATACATTAAAAATTTTATATTGAAAATTTCTAATGAAAACTTACATTGATAATTTTACATTAAAATCTTCAATGGGAATTCCAACCATAAAATTATACAGAAAATTTTGAGTCAAAAATTTCCAACATATCTTTACTACACAACATGAACCATAGAAATTTGCACTAAAACTCACACATGCGTGCATACACTAATATCGATATACATCATAATATTTCATTGTACAATACAATACATACATATTGGAAATTTACAGTGAAAATTTACATAAAAAATAACATGTGTGTGTTTCTAGAGTATATTTGAATGAATATTTAAAAATATATATATGTATATGTATAAATTTAACTTAACAATGTAATCACTACTAGAAATTAATTCTATACCAATGACATGGAACAGTTGGTATTGTCCTCCAAACTAGTGGTATAGCCTATACAAATGGCTTGGAGGGCCTTTGGGTGATTCTTGGTCGATATTAACCTATTACAACAATTCATAAACTATTGGTACATGTCATATGAAATACCTCTATCAATGGTTTTCAAAAACCGATGGTATGGGTAACATAAAAAAAGGGCCGCCTGGATTTGACCCCATCACCTCCAACTTATAAATCAACAACCTAACCACTAAGATATAAGGACTTTTTTGAACATAATATGATATATATATATATATAAATTAAATTAAATTTTTAATTCATTTAATATTATTTTACAAAAGAATTCAAAATATATTTCAGTACCTATACCAATGGTTTTTGAAAAATCATGGGTATAGTGTACCTCCATTGTACATTTACCAACAGTTTTTGGAAAAACCATTGCTATAAGGTGTCTCCAAGGTATTATACCAATGGTTTGGCCAAAACTATTGGTACAGGGTCTCACTATGGTACCTATATTAATGGTTTGGGAAGAACCATTGATACAGGGTAACTGCATGGTACCTATACCAATTGTTTTGAAAAAACCATTGGTATAGGTTTTTTTAAGGTACCTATACCAATGGTTTTGTCCAGACTA
The DNA here is from genome assembly GCA_963277665.1 of Viscum album. Taxonomy (NCBI): domain Eukaryota; kingdom Viridiplantae; phylum Streptophyta; class Magnoliopsida; order Santalales; family Viscaceae; genus Viscum; species Viscum album. Next base: position 1,538,644,279 of record OY728138.1, read on the forward strand.
TTTGTATAGGGTACCTATTTCAATGGTTCTCCAAACCATTGGTATATGTCCATAGTTATAGCTCTAATTTTTAATAATGAATTTGGTAGTATAAATTTACAATGGTAATTTTCAGTGCATATATATATACATGTAAATTTTAAATATAAATTTTTATTAAAAGTTCCGATTGATATTTCTTATAAATTTTTAGTGTAAATTTATATTTGAAATTTTCAATACCTCCATAAATATAAACATGAAAATTCACATTGAAAAATTACAGTGAAAATTTGAAATGAAGATTTTTAACTTAATTTTTTATTTTTTAATTAACACTTAAATTATAAGTGACAATAAATTAGTACACAAATAAAAAATATTTTTTTTGTAGAAATACCCATTTTTTATCTCCATTGTAAATTTCTTGTGGAAACATCTACTAGAAATTTCTATGGTTTATTTCCTACAAATAATATATTTCATTTTATAAATATACAATCCATTTTTTAAGTGATAATTTATTATAAAAAGTTTTATTATATGCATACATGATATATATATATATATATAAATATTCACCAAAAATTTACTATGATAAATTTCAATGCATATTTCCACGAGAAAACTATAGATTAAATTTCAACATGAATTTATACAGAATATTTTCAATACATGTTTCCACACATCATATATTTCATAATAAAAATATAAAATTTATTTCCTTGTATTATATTTTATAGTTCCAATTTAAAATAAATAAAAAAATTATTGACAATTTTATTTTTAAATAAGAAAATTTCCAATGTAAGTATCCAATGAAAATTTCCATAGGAAATTTAAAGTGAAGATTTATACCAATTAAAATTATAATAAAAATATTAAAATACATAAATAGATAATGTAAATTTTCATGGGGAATTTTTATGAAAAATTTACACAATAAAATTTTAGTGAATATTTCTACAAGGAAATTTAACTAAATTTTTTAATGTATTAAAATTTTTACTAAATATTTTAATGGAAAATTCCCACTATAAAATTTTAGTTCATAGAAAATTGTACAAAAAACATATTAAAAATTTATAAAATAAACATTAATTATTTTTGTCAAAATATATTAACACATAGATAATGTAATTTTGCACATAAAATTTGAACTGCAAATTTCTTATAGAAATTTCCAGTGAAAATTTTCACCAGAAATTTGTAGTGAAAAATACCACTAAAAATATTTGTTGCAAACTTCCAATAAAACTTTTTAGTGCATACTTCCACTAAATATTTCTTTCACAAATATTCCCTTAAAATTAAAATGTATATATATTGATACATAAATAAAAAATGAAAATTTTTAACAAAAATTTACATTGAAAATTCACACTGTAAAATTTTATTATAATTTTCAACTGGAAAATTTTAGTGAAAAGTTACATTAAAAGTGAAAGTGAAAATTTTAAATGAATATATTAAATTACTAATTTTCATTAAATATTATTAGTAAACATTTCAACTGAAAAATTACATTCAAATTTCAATGTATTATATTTTTTTTACCCTTATTATTGACACATTAAAAATATCTCTATTATTAATATTTAATAAAAACTGTTATTAAACTGTTTTTTAGTCAATAATGTTATTGAATATAAAATTTTTAATTAAAATATATTTATTAGATTAAAATTTTATGTTATAAATTTTTTTAGACATTTTTAAATATCTTAACATAAAATAATGTTCCATATTTTAATTTATCTTTACCATTAATATTTTATAATAACAGTTATTATTAATTACTATATATTTATATTTTTTGTTATAATTTTATAATAATATTATAAGGAAACATTTTATAGTTATTTTTTTTATAATCATTACACGCGTGGAAGAACATTATCGTCCAATGTTTTCAAATCAACTAATTCATTTTTCAAGAATCATTTTACCTGAAAAGTAGATCATGTGCGACATTTGTATTTTTCTAGGTAGGGGGGATACCATAATGTACCTGATGCTCAGGTCCACTTTCTAAATAGAGAATATATTTCTTGAGACACCTCACATTACATTTAAATTATAAAAACAGTATAAATGGAGGAGTTATGAGATTATTCAATGTGGGGGATAGTTTTTTGAATAGGAATGACTATGTCTTGGTGGATGCAATATCCTAATAGGGAGAATGTTTTCAGATTTTTCCCGACTTTGATCGATGATTAGTTTTCTTCTAATGTTAATGTCTTTTCAGCACTATGTTATTCAGTCAACGATCTTTAGAACTGTATAGTTTGATTTATTATTTTATATTATTTATCCGATGATGTTCCTTTTTTAGATATGATTTATGCCTATCTTTTCCACAAGAATTTTCATATGATGTATTGGAGAGATATACTTTTGTGATCCTTTTAATTTTTGGGAGCCTATACTATGCACTCATTGATTATAGTGGATATTATTTCTGGACTAGGTTCCATGGTTTTTCCCTCATTGGGTTATCCATAATAAAATTTGTTTTAGAGAACATTTATTTTTCCTACACATATATTTGGCCATTTCACACCCAACTTTATTTTTCAGGCTTGTTCGAAGGGAAATAAAATTTATTTTCACTACTTATTCACTTTGGTATTTGTTTACACATTCATATCTTATCATTAATCTAAAATTTTTGTATAAAATGGTTTTGTTTTTAATCAGATTCATTATTGAAGACAATTACAATGAAATTATTTCATTGAACGACACCAATTACCTGACATAGTGATTAAAAATGAAGGATCTCTTTTTTGTTAAGAAAATGAATTTTCTAGTGTTTAGTACCTTGAAGAGAGAAACAATGTCTACTGAAGAATGGTAGTTTGAGCATGATATAGTTTTTGATTTCATTATTCAATGGATTGAAGATAATTTGATTAATAGTATTATCAACATATCTCACGGCAGAACTTTTTGGGAGAATCTTGAGACCAACCATGATTCCAAGATAGGAAACAATAAATTATTTCTCCTAAAAAAGTTATAAATTTGATGTACAAAAAAAGTACATCTCTTTATGACTATTTGATTAAATATATGGGTTTTTTGATCAATTTTATTTTATGGGTATTAATTTTTAAGATGATGTTTTAGCGATTTTTTTGCTTAATACTCTACCTTATTCTTAGGAGAATTTTTATGTTACTCAAATAGGGTTTTCTTCTAATGGTGTTGTAACATTCAGTTTGGTTAATTCATCTCTTTAAATGAATAAGTCATGATATGTACTCAAGATTTATCTTCTTAAAATATTTTAGTCATAGAGAATAGGGTAGAATCTAGGAAATGAATTAGGGGAACAGAAATCGAGGTAAGAGCAATAACAGAAGAGAATTTAGGTCGAAGTAAAGGGATTTGGAATTTCATCATTGTGCAAGAGAGGGTGGGTTAAGATGTTTTTATATCAGATGAAAATAGAAAATAGAATGAAGAAAAATTAACAAAATAAAAATGGTAAATGAGATTATTAGGTTCCCTCTGCTATAATGGGTGTTATTGTTATTTTTTTGACTCCATTAATATTTCTTAAAATAAATCTTGTTAGGTTATTAATAGCGGTTCTTGTTTTCAGGCTCATATGCTCTGGTGCGGCTTAGCATCTTCGGATCTCGGTGTGGATCTGGTCTACGGCTCATCAGATCAGAGTTGGAACAGCTTAGCGACGGTTCCCGTTTGGATATAGTCTACAGCTCAGCTCATATTTTCAGCCTCCGGTGTGGATATGGTCTATAGATTTGTGGCGGTTCTGCCATTCCGGTGAGGTGAGGCGAGGCGTTGTCTCCACAATGGCTTAGAGGGGGTAGGCTTTCTGGTTTTGACTTACAATGCTGGCTTTGTTGCTCCAGGTTTATCGTGATGGATTTTGTGATATGGTGACTCGGTGGTTTTAGTTTTTAGTATTTTTTTGTTCGATCAGTGGTTTTGGAGCCACTGGCATGGCCCTTCTCCTGGTTCACTGTTTCCCTCTCGTTGTTCGGTGGTTTCGTCTGGCCAGGCTACCGGTGAGGGTTCCTCTTCTATTCAAATCATCCCAGTTTCAGACCAAAGCTACATTTTTTGTCCATATCAATGTGAATCCCCTCCTTAGTGACACTTCTATGGTGTTCTTGTTGGGACTTCCATCACTATGTGGTGATGACTCGGAACCTTACATCTTTGAGTGCCTGCCCCTTTGGATTTCTTACTGTTGCGTTGTTGTAAGGATGTTGTGGGATCATTGCAGTGAGGTTATTTGCAGCAATTGTTAAGTGTTTCTTCTTCCAGTGTCATTCTAAGTTAGTTTTTATGGTTTTAATCCTTAATTTTGTGCTTGGTTTGAGTTTTTTTATGCATAATCCCTTTTTTGGTGTGAAAAATGTGCTCTATTGGAATAATGATGTACCCAGACTTGACCACATAGAACAGGCCCTAGAGGAGGTTCAAGAGCCAGCTGTTCATCTTTATAGAGATTTTTGGATTTGGGTGTTTGAGAGGGTATGATGCTTCCATCAGATCAAGACTTTGCTTTGACACAAGACACTTGCTTGCTGATCAACCATGTAATGGTGAAGAGCTTTATCAAGTTCAAATGCTGGGGAGGGGAAACTCCGTTTTGTCAGTCCGGTTTTACTCTTTTAGACCTTGGGGTCCTGATTTGTCTTATGATCATGTATTCTATTTGGGTTCCCCATTATTCCCTTAAAAGGGGGTTAATTTATAATAAATAAAAAAATTGCAGGCCTTCGGGCCGTTGGATGGAGTCAAGTAAGATGATATTGAGGAATGTCCAACATGTGCCTGAGGTTTTTCTAAATATTATTTCTACAAGTGTTCTTGATGATAACAGGTCTATCGGTACTTTTGGTGATGTTCAATGAAATCTTTCAAAGGGTTCCTTAATTGTGGATATTGGGAATAAGTAGTTAGGTTTGTGGTGCACTAGATCTTATATTTCTTATGATACTCCTTGTGTTGTTGAGTGAAGTGTGTCTTCCAAGTTATGGAATAAGAGGCTCAGCCAAATTAGTGTGAAAGGCCTTTATTGTTTGGCCAATATAACTCTATATATATATTTTAATAGTGTCAAATTAGACATCTGAGATCATTGTATGTTTGGAAAACAGATCAAAGGGATTTTTAACAATCATAATTTTTATAGGAAGTCATAGGTATATGAATTAATACATTTTAATTTTTGTGGTTCTTTGGTGTCTAATGTCTTTATTGGAAGTATATATTTTGTGACGTTTATTTATGAATACTAATGTATGATTTGGGTTTATGTTTTGAATTCCAAAACTTAGGTGCTTAATGTTTTTAAGAACATCAAGGTTTTGGCTGATAGGGAATCAGTTAAGAAGTTGAAATGTATTCTCATTGAAAATAATGGTGATTATTGTGGCCCATTTGATCGGTATTATAGGAAGGAAGGTCTTATATATCATAATATGCCTCTAAATACACCTAAAATAAATGGTTTAGAAAAGCATATTAACATGACTTTGTTGGAAAGAGTTCGATGTTTTCTTTTGAAATCCAAGTTTCCTAGGAAGTTTTGGGGTGGTGATTTATTTACTTGTGAAAATATTATCAATTTTTCAGCTATGGTTTCTTTGCATACAGACACTCTCGACATGTTTTGGTATGGAAAATAGATAAATAATGATCATTTATGTTTTTTTGGTTGCACAACTTTTGTTCATGTTCCAAGAGATGTGAGGTCCAAACTTGATGGTAAGTCAAAATAGTGTATTTTTATTACCTATAAACACACTGAGTTTGGGTACATGTTCTATGATCCTTCATTGAATAAAATTATCGAAAGGCATGATATAATGTTTAAGGAGGATTAGACTATTATAGATACTAAAAAAGGAGAAAAATGTACTTCTCTAACTTCTAATGGATTTTTCAATATTAAGCAAGTTTATGATTCATGTTTACCTAATATTGTTGATTATTATGATCGTGTTGATGTGAAAAATGATGTTTAGGGTTAAAAAGTTGGATATAATATTTTTTATGCACCTTTTGTTTCTGATGATCCAGTTTTAGGGGTTATTAATGAACCCATAATTTCACTATAGTGAGCATCTTATCATCATATTATTATTACATGGTATTCGCTTGATTAGTATGTGCTCGTCACTAAAGGGGTATAACTATAATCATTTGATAAGGTGATGGAAAGTGAACAAACTGAATATTGGGTTATGATAATGGATGATGTGATGAGATTATTCCATGATGTAACGTCCTTGTCCTAGGATCTACTAGAAGGTTTCTCCGAGCTTGGTTAGGCACATGACCTTAGGCACATCTCCCTGAATGCTAGAGGCTTCCGACTAGTAGTGAGAGCCTTTTTAACATTTATATGGGGGAGAATATGTCCTCATAGGTAATAGGTAATACACAATGGAAGAAAAACAATTTATAACAAGTTGAGGAAGAATATAAAAAACAAACTGAAATATAGGCAATTAAATGATCCCAACTAAATTAATGAAAATTGTGGAAGATATTAAATCATATGAGATACACAATGATGTCATTCTATGATGTCTATACTATAATAAAAGTATTAAAATCATGAATACAATAATGTGATAAAACTATAGTTAAAATGACACAATGTGTATAAACTGTATCTCGAGCATAGACTCATTCCTCTTCCCCCAAACTCCATCCAAAACAGCAAAGAAATCAATTATTGGGAGTGGCACACTTCCCTATATCTATACCTGCATACATAAAGTCTACTCAGGCACCAAATGGTGCTCGATTAATATTTGAGATAAAATCCTAGTAGTTTGACATCCACAATGTCTAAACCTTTCCATTTCATGCTGTAAACACAAGCAATGTTCTAATATACAACAAATTCAAGTAATTAAATAAATACAATAAAACAATTATAACATGGTATAGGTTCTCAACATAACCTTTACCTTACCACATTCTTCTTCCTAAGATCGTATTATTAATAAAGTACCTATAATAAGAAGGATGTATATAAAAAAAGGCTATAAAAAAGAAGGCAGACAAAAAGGAACATACCCCCCCAATCTTGTTCTTTATCTTGGGTCTAATTTATTTTTCAACAAAGTGTGCTTCATGGAACCAGAAATGTATCACAATACAGAAGGAACCCTAATCTACATAAAATAAAACATTCCACGAATTATCATTATTATTATATAAAATTTTAGAGTTAGAATATGAGCTCGTCCCAAAGGTATTTCTATGGTACATCTTTCAATTTATCTAATACCACCAAGATCGTACAAGGAAATATTCTGAAAGACAAAGTATTTTTCAAGGCATGGATTTATCATGAGTCCATCCCAGGTATCACACTTAAGGGGTTGAGTATCACTTGAGGCATGGCATAGCCACTTTTCCAATGGGTCCATCCTCAATTGTCCCTTATGGAATCGGTATCACTCATGAGTATATATAAAACATAGGGAAACCCTCATTTGGAAAATACCAAGACATCACCTCCCTGATGCGTAGTGTGGTAATCAATCAATAACATAGATTCCATGTGCGGTCTTTAATACGGAACCCATGTTTCCTCACCACCCTGAATTTAATTAGATTTCAAGGAAGAAAATATCATAGAGTATGCATTTATAATTTATACAAAACAATTTAAGTAAAAAAACCACTTACTTCCTAATCATTTAAGAAAAACATTCATTGTCAAATCACTTTATCAGCAAAAGTAGAAAAATTCATTTTTTTTCTTTTATAATATCATCACACGATAATAATTTTTAACAAGGAAATAATTAGTCCTAACAACCAAAAAAACACCAAAATTCATGGTTCATATTTGTCTTAAAAAAATTTATATGATTTAAAACTCAACCAAAGAGGGGTCACACAACACATGTAGTTAAGAAATTAATTATTCAGGGAAAAAAGAATTTAGAAAAATATGTTAGCACACTAAAAGGGGTATCCAATTCTGTTGAAATAAATTGAACAAGCTAGTTCATCTCAAATAAGGTTTCAATATTCAAGCCTAGTAATTTAATTAGATTAGAATAAGAAAAATAGAAAAACATCGGTAGGCACTGACGAGCGGTGCAATTTGTGATCCAAAAGAAGCAATGAAATGATGGGAAAGAGAGTATACACCCTACCTCAAAATCATAGTGGATCTTATGCTCTACAACAAACATTGATTTGACCTATAACAGAAGAAAATATATTATTTTATGAAAACCCAAATTTTGAGAAAAAACATTCTGTGGTGGATTGCATGACATAGAGTGGATGAGATACTAGAATTCCATAGATCTTCACCATCCATCAAATGATATTGGAAATAAAGAAGGGACAGGGTCATAATGGGATTCCGATGGGAGAGGAGGAGGTGTAGGCACACCACCTACTAGGGGGGGCGACGCACCAAGAGGAGAGAGATGATAAGAAGAGAGATAAAAAAGAAAAAAAAGAAATTAAAGGGATAGGGAAAAAATAATTGAAAAAATAAATAAAATTTAAAATAAATAAATTTAAATAAAATAAAATAATAAAAATAAAAAGGTAGGGGGAAAGGAAAATAATTAATAAAATGGGTTAACCCGTTTTAATTATTTCCACTCTTCTCTAACCACTTTTATTCTATTATTTATTTTTATCCCCTTTTAATTTATTCTTATTTCTATAAAATTCTTTTTATTCCTTTTTAATCCCTTTTTAATTATTTTTAACTCGAACACTACACTAGGGTGTGATGCAATATTTTACATAAAACCCATACAATTATTTAAATAATTTTAATAGTTTCCCGGGACTCATAGTAGGGTGTGCATGCATGTTCCCTAGGTCACTTTAAGTATTTGACTAAAAAAATTAAATGGTCCGTACCTTGATTAAAACCAAGATGTTACAACCTCCCCTTCCTTTGAAAACTTATCCCAGAGTTTCCCTTCCAAGGGTAGTGGAACGTCGTCTAAGAAAAGCTCCAGCCATTGAGCAGGTACATACGTCTCCCACTCCTAGGTCTCATCATGAAAACGTCTGTGTTTCCATAGAACCCATACCAGAGGAAGCGACCTCCCTCGGAGAACCTTCATGCTACGATCGACAATACAAAACAGACGCTCCTCAAAGTATGAATCCTCTTCAAGATCAATGTTTTCAGGATCTAATGAATGAGACGGGTCTGGATGATATTATCAAAGCTGATATACATGGAAGACGTCATGAATGACATGATACCTCCATGGAAAAAATAACCATTAGGATACTATCCTAACTCTCTCCACTATATCGAATAACCTGACATATCTCAGTGATAACTTTCCCTATCTCCTAATCTGCATGTGACCCAACCATAGAAAAACACACAGAATGACTCAACGTCCCACCTCAAACTCGGGAGGTCTACGTTGATGACCGATATAATATTTCTATCTAGAATGTGCTATTGTCACATGATTCTAAATCTGATAAACTTGATTTGACATATCCTGAATGAGGCAAGGACCCAACAGAGATGCCTCACCTACTTTGATCCTATATTAAGGCAAACATCGTGATCTACCCTATAGGGCCTTATATAGTTCCATTTTAATTGTCTCATGAAAGCATTTATTATAGGTAAACTCAATAGGAGAAATATTTTTCTCCTAAGAACCTCCAAAATCATGGATACATGATTGTAGCATATCCTCTAACACTCGTATGGTTTGCTCGGACTACCAATCAGTTTGAGGATGATATGCAGTACTCAGGAGTACTTGTGAACCCAGTGCTTTCTATAACCATTTCCAAAACTGTTATGTAAAGTAGTCATGTCTTTATGAGACAATATAATGAGGTATTCCTTGAAGATTCACTATCTCCCTGATATTCATAGTTCAAAACTCAACAATAGAAAAGGTCTTTTGAATTGGTAGGAAGTGCGCAACTTGGGTCAATCTATCAACCATCACCCAAACTGCGTCACGTCCTTGAGAAAATATTGGAAATTATATAATTAAATCTATGGTGATGTCATTCTATATCCTCTCAGGAATGGATTGAGGTTGTAAATGTCCAGTAGGTCGTTGGTGCAATGCCTTCACCTTCTAATAGGTGGAGCACCAAGTGATGAAACTCGCTATATGTTTCTTCATACCTGGACATGGGTACTGATGACACATGTATCTATACATCTTGGTAAGTAAAGGATGAAATATGAAAATATAGGTATGATATTCCTTCATCAGTTCTTCTCGCATATCTGAAGGTACCCATACTCGTCCACTGTAGATTAATGTTTCAACACCATCAACAACCCAACCAGGAGGAGGGTTCTCTCCTGTCACGCTTTCCCTCAGAATGAGTCCCTCTGGATCATATAAATATCACATGTAGACTCTTTCTCGAAGAGAGGATGTCACTATAAGATCTGTAAAAACAAGTTTTCCATACTTTCCCTTAACCTCTAGATTCATCTCTAAAAACAAATCCATCATCTTCCACTCACTATTGAATGCATGGATAGCTTGTGTCTGCATTTTACAGCTCAAATCATCAACCATAAAATTACCCTAACCAGGGGTATAAGAAAGCTAAAAATCAAATTATACTAGGTATTCAAACCACCTGTGCTTCCTTAAATTCAAGTCTCGCTGTGTGTAGATATATTTCAATATTTTATGATCTTTTTAAACAACAAACTTCTCACCAAACAAGTAGTGTCTCCAATATCATAAAGCATGAACAACATCTGCTAACCCAAGTTCATGTGTAGAATAGTTCCGATCATGTGGTATCAACTACCGAGATCCATAATCCCTGACTCAATTTCATTTCATCAATAAATGATCCCAGTCCAATTCCTAAAGCATCATAATAAGTAGTATAGATTCTTCCTAGATTAGGTGGAATTAAGATCACAGCTAAGGTTCGTCCCCCCTTGAACTCTTGAAATGTTTTTTATAGGATTCTGACCTAATGAAAAATACACCCTTCATAGTCAGGTCTGTAAGAGGCACTGTGAAGTGGGAGAAATCCTGGATGAAATTCCTATAATAGACAATAATCCCTAAGAAACTGTGTATGTCAAAAACATTCTTGGGATTATCCCATAAAACTACAGTGCTCTCCTTTTCTAGGTCAACTCATATGCTAACCTCCGATATTATATGACCCCATAAGTGAACCTTATCGATCCAGAAGTTAAATTTTCTAAGCTTTTCATATAGATGGTGCTATCTCAGTGTACTCAGCACGATCTCAATATAGGTTTCATGGTCGTGTCTGGAGTGCGAATACACCAGGATGTCATAAAAAACTACCACTATGAAATCAAGGTACGTGTGAAAAACTAGATTTATCAAATCCATGAAAACCTCTGGCGCATTCATGAGGCCAAATGGCATAACCAGATACTCATACAAGCTTTACGTACTCTGGAATTCCATAAGTGGTATTTTAGATGGTCACACACACACTAGTGATATCATGTCCTTAGATAAATCTCAGAGAAAACAATTGATCCTTAGAGATAATTGAGGAGGTATTCTATATGAGGAATATGATATTGATTATTTACCATAAAATGGTTGAGTCAATGATAATCCATGAAGAATCTGAGGGTATCGTTCACCTTCTTGGTGAAAAAAATGGGTGAACTCCACAATGATGTGATAGGTCTGATAAAACCCTTTGCCTCGAGGTCTACAAATTTCTTTTTGTGTTCTTGTAGCTATATAGGTTCCATATGATAATGATAAATAAACACCAGTGCCACACTTGGAACTAGCTCAATAGTGAACTCAACATCCCTCATCGGGGGTAATCCATAAAAATCATCAGGGAAGACATCCATGAAATGATCCACAATGGGAGAGAATTCCACTAGTTGTGTTACCAGATCACTCATGAAGAGACTTAATAATTGATATGTAACTCTTCCAAATCCTACACGTCTATTCCTAGTTCGATCTTCTTTTATATCCCATTCTCCTTTATGTATATATTTGTCACCCTCAGGGAATGTGAAGGACACCCGATGACGATAACAATCTACTTGGTCACGATAAAGTGTGATCTAGTTCATACCAAGAAAGACATTGATGCCAGAATTATAGAGGATGTAATAATTTCAAATGAAACGTTACCAAATGATCTCAAGGGGGAACTCTTGGAACTAAAAAATGTACTCTATCTTGACCCCTAATAGCGTGTCGAGAGACTTGATGCTGCAAAGGTGCTCAACTATAAAACCAAAGATTTCAACAATAACAGAAGATAAAAAGGAGTGTAATGCACCGGTATCAAAAAGTGTGGAAACTAAAGTAGTGTATACATTAATTGTACCTATAACTATAGATGGTATTGTACTCTTCTTCTCTGGTATTGGTTTCATGGCGTACATAAGACCTGAACTAGGGCCTTGAGATGCTGCATGACTAGCCTGAGTAGGTCCTCTTGGATGACGCTGATATTCTTGAACTTGATTACATCGACCACAACCTACACCATTAACTTACTCTAATAAGATGGTGGAAAATGAACCCCCTATCCTAATTTGGATTCATAGATCTCATACTTTATATATTTGCAAGTATAGATCCTCTGCCACTAGATTCTGATGAGAAAGAATGTCAGAAATGCTGAAGTTGACCCATCTGGCTACAATCATGGCACTCCATTGGGTTCCTTGTGCATTGGGGATTCTAATGGATGATCCTAACACATTTATGACATATGATAGTGATGTCAGTATGTGTATTATGGAAGGCATTTTCCCCATGTTCACCCTTGAAGCAGAAATTCCTACTACCTGAAGAACTATCACCCTATATCAGAACTGAACTGCCTTGGATCGCATGTTTAGCTTCCCTGAAATTTCATTGAGAAATTAGGGCCTAATTCAAAATCTCTATAATAGTTTTAAAATGAAAGATATTCACCTATGAGAGTATGGAATATTTGATTCCATCCTCAAAGCGTCTCGCAGTTGTATGTGTGTCATCAATAAAATATTGAGAAAAATTATGAATCTCTGTGAAATGAGTAGAATACTCAAACACTATCATAGATCCCTGATAAATATTTAATAATTCTTTGGAAATATCATCTCTCGGAGTCTATGGATGGAATTTATTGCATAAATCTATTTGGATGTCTTTCCAAACCATGTCTATGGTCTGCTCTTCCTGAGAAATAACATCCCACAAATGCTTAGCAGAGCTACAAAGCATGTAGACTACAAGTTTGATCCTTCACTCTAGAACCTTCTCAATATGGATAAGGATAAACTTCATAGCTTCTATCCATGACTTTACTACATGTGGACTACCACTCACTAAGAAGGTGGGTGGGTTATATTGTAGAATGTCCCGTGTAAGCTCAACCATAGATGGGAAGATCTGGGAACTTTCTAAAGAGAATGTATATACATAATAAGACTATCTCTAAACTGAGCATTAAAGACCATCAGAATATTGGTAGGAAGTGGTACCATATGAGGCACTACAGGTGGTACTACATATAACAATACAAGAGGCACTACAAGAGGTACTTCTGGTGGTTCAGGACCTACCATCTCTCGAATGTGCTTATCGCCACTCTATTGAGTTACACCATGAAGATGTTAAGGAATAAATGGTTTACAATATCCCAACACAAACCTTTATAAAAAATTTCATAATAGGTGAGGAAGATAGGTAATGGTTCAATAAAGAGGGAAGGTACATAGCCTGCCTCAGAGCACTACACAATAGATAGCCCGCTCCAAGAGTCAGGTCTAGATAAGGAAGAGAAAACATAGAAGGGTCACTAAAATGAGGACTACTACCTATTTCCCAAGTAAATTCAAGTTAATATATAACAACTATCATAAATTTATAATTAACAAAAATGAACTTCAAATTTTTACAACTAGGCACAACAACACTCATATGAAAACAGACAAATATAAACTAAAAGTAGATATTTCATGTCAATATGCATGTCATTTTAATCCCTATAGTGCCTAATGTGATGAATGTAAATGAATTACCCTCATATCATTAGGTTTAAATGGTAAAAACCATTATCTCAATAATACCAATATCAATAACAATTCAAAAAGTATATCACACAATAGTGAAATCATATCAACAATAATTGGCATAATCAATAACTACAATCCCAACCCAGGAATTTGGGTTTCCTTTGTACATGGATTAGCTACGTCCAAGAATAGGGTACATTCCAAATTATTATATCCTAGTCTCTATTCTAAAAGAATATTATAAAAAAATAAAAAATGAAAACCTTTGATACCACTTTGTAATGTCCCTGTCCCATGAGCCACTGGAAGGGTGCTTTAAACCAGGTTGGCCACATGACCTCAATTGCATCTCCTAGAACTCCAGAGGCTTCCGACTAGAAGCGAGGACCCTTTTAACATGTCTTAGGGGGGATACTATTCCCTCATAGGTAATAAGTAATGTACATAGGAAGAAATTCCTTTATAACAGGTAACAAAAGCATATAAACAAACAATGTACAATAGAAACAATTAAATAATCCCAACTGAATGAATGAAAAGTGTGGAAGCTGATAAATGATACTAGATACATAATGATGTCATTATATGATTTCTGTACTAAAATAAAAGTATGGAAATAAAGAATACAAGCATGTGATCAAAACTGTAATGAAAATGACACAAAGTGAAACAACTGCACCTAAAGCATTGGCTCGATCCTCTTCCCCCAATCTCCATCCAAAACAGCAAAGCAATAAAGTATTAGGAGCATCATGATTCCATGTATCCATACCTATGGACATAAAGTCTACTCGAGTACCAAACGGTGTATGAGCAGGGTGTGAGATGAAATCCACATAGGCTGACACCCATGGTGACTAAAAATTTCCATTTCTTACTGTAAAAAGAAGCAGTTCACTAATATAGAATAAATTTAAGAAATTAACTAAAGAAAATAAAATAATTATAACTGGTTCCATGTTCTCAACGACACCCTTCCCTTACCACTTTATTCGGCCTATGTTGGGAATCTAAATAAAGTACCTGTAATAAGTAAAATGAATGTATATATATATATAAAGGATAAAAAAATTCAACGCAAACACAAATAAACATACCCATGATTGTGCTTTATCATGGGTCTAATTTATGTGTCAATAAAATGTGATTCAATGAACCAGAAAGGTTTCACAATTCACATGTAACCCAAAGCTGCAACAAATAAAACCTTCCACACATTATCATTATTGTTATTATATTAAATTTTAGATTTGGAGTCTAAGCCCGTACTGAAGGTATCCTTATACTACATCCTTCAATTTATCTAATACCATCGTGACCATCCAAGGTAATTTTAGAAAGACCAAGCATCACTCAAGGCAAGGCTTTATCAAGAGTCCATCCTGGGTATCGCACATAAGGGGTCGGGTATCACCCGAGGCATGGTGTAGCCACATTTTCAATATGTCTATCTTCAATTATCCCCTAGGGAATTGGTATCACTTATAATTATATAGAAATCCTAGAGAAACTCTTTTCTAGAAAATTTTAAGACATCGCCTCCCCAGCGCATAGTGTGTTAACCAATCAGGAATGAAGAGTCCATGTGTGGTCTTTGATTTAAAACCCAAGTTGTCTCACCGCACTGAATTTAAATAGATTTCAAGGAATCATATATTATAGAGTAATCATTTATAATTGCAACAAAACAATTTAAGCAACAAAGATCCATATACTTTCTCATCATTCAATCCAAATAGTCACAGTCAAAACACTTTATTAGAAAAAGAAGAAAAATGCACTTTTCTATTTTATAATAGCATAGCATGGTAATAATTCTTAATAAGGAAATAATTAGGCATAAAAACCCAATAAAACTCCATAATTTTTTGTCCATATTTATTCTGAATAATTTCTTTTATTTAAAACTAATCCAAAGAGGAGTCATGCAACACATGCAATTAATAAATTAATTATTTAGGGATAACGGAATTTAGAACAAATACGTTAGCACACCCAAATGGGTATCCAATGATGTTGAAAAAAATTAAACAAGCTATTTCATCTCAAAAAAGGTTTCAATAGTCAATCCCAATAATTTAATTAAATTAGAATAGGAAAATGGAATATCATTGGTAGGAACCGACGAGTGACACAACGTGCGATCTAAAAGATGCAATGAAATGATTGTAAAGATAGTGGATTCCCAACCTTATAATCATAGTATATCCTACGCTTTGGTTAGACCTTTGATTAGACCTATAATGTAAGAAAACATATATTTTTAGAAAAACATCAATTTCAGTTAAAAACATTCTGTGGGGGATTTCATGATAGTTAGTGGATGAGATCCTATGATTCTAGGTGCATGAGGTAAACCTTACTGAGAGCTTCATAGCACAAAAAATGACATTGTAAATGGAGAAGGTATGGATTCACAATGGGATTATGAAGGGAGAGGAGGATGAAGTGCAACCCCTAGTAGGGGGGCATGACGCACCAAGAGGAGTTGAGGGAGAGGAATAGAGAAAAAAATAAAAGGAAGAAAGAAAAGGGAGAGGAGAAAAAGAAAAGGATAAAAATAAAACATGAAAATAAATAAATTGAAATAAAATAAAATAATAAAAATAAAAAGGGCGGGAGAAAGGAAAATAATTAATAAAATGGGTTAACCCAATTAAATTATTTACACTCTTCTCCAACCGATTTTATTCTATTGTTTTTTTTATCCCCTTTTCGTTTATTTTTATTTCTTTAAAATTCATTTTTTTCAATTTTAATCCCTTGTTAAATATTTTTAATGTGAATGATGTACTAGGGTGTGATGTAATATTTTAAAGAAAACCCATCCAATAATTTAAAATAATTTTGATAGTTGCTCGGGACCTATAATAGGTTGCGCAGGCATGCGCCCTGGGTCTCTTTAAGGATTTGGAATAAAAAAATTAAATGGTCTCTAACTTGATTAAATATAGGATGTTACACATGACAACCATACTTTTAAGCTGGTGAAATTATACATAGGTTAGATGGCATTAAAAAATAAGTCAATTTATCAAATTAAAAATGAAGAATCTTCTTCTGTACTAAAATACAAGGAAAGGTTTGTTGTTAAAGGATTCCTTTAGGATGATACTTTCTCACATTTTGTCAAAATGTCTTCCATTCAGGTTGTTCTTTGTTTGGATGCTAGTATGGATTTATCGAATGAGTATAAGGATGTGAAAACATACTTCCTTCATAAAGATTCAGAGGAGGTGATTTAAATAGAGCAGCAAGAGGATATTTTTGAAATAGGTAAAGAAAATCATGCCTATGATAAAAAAGAGTATTTATGTTTTGAAGAAATCTCTAAGGTAGTGGTATATGAGGTTTTAATATGTTGTTTTTCATTAGGGTTTTAGGAAGACATATTCTAATCATTGTATATTTGTTCAGAGACTTAATGATAATTATTATAATATAATATTACTATATGTTGATGATATTCTTATTGTTTTCCATAATACTTCTAGAATTGATAGATTGAATTAGGATCATTGTCAGTCTTCTATGATGAAATACTTGAGGCCAATGAGAATAATTCATGTAATATAGATTTCTAATGACAGAGATGCCAAGAATTTATGGTTAACTCTTGAGAGATATATTGATAAGGTTATTCAGAGATTTTCTATGAATAAATTGAAAGTTGTTAGTACTCCCAATCGGTTTCCTTCTACTAATGAAGAGATGGAAGAGATGCAACACATACCTTATTCATCTGTTGTTGGATATTTGATGTATTTGATGGTATGTACAAGACTTCATATAGCTCATGTAGTTTGTGTGGTCATTTATTTTTTTCTCTAATCTTGGTAGAAACAATTATAGAGAATTGAATTATATTTTTTGTTTTTTTATAGTACTTTTAATATGAGATTGTGTATCCGGTTCGTAAGGACTTTGTATGTGCATCCGAGAGGCCAGGGATCAAATCCAAGCCGAGACATTATTTCTGAGGGTATTGTAGCATTATTGTAGTAGTACAGTAGTAGTACTGTAGCAGGTACTATAGCGGGAACTATGCAGTATTGTAGAAGGTACTGTAGCAGGCACTATTTGTCACTGTAGCAGCCGAGAATATTTCCCTGTTTGGGCCTTCGGGCCACCGATTTGGTCCCCAAGTCCTTTAACGCCTTTGATCCACCCAGGACTTCAAGTCAATAAGGCCTTCAGGCCACCTCAAGGCCTTCGGGCCACCTTAAGTGTAGATGCAAACCAGATGACCTACAAGGAACAAACTCTACAAGGAGGATGAGCAAAGAGCCTTCACCACAGTAGAAGCTAAAAGAATTGCAAAAATGAGAGGGTATGACACCTTCCATCGGGACAAGCTTCTTCATGTAAGATAATGCCTAGCCGAACAGCCATGTGAAGCTGGAGAGATGATTTCACAATGAAGATGCTGGGGAGGAGCAGTTCCAAGTAGTTAGTCTGAGTTTTATGTAATGTTTGAAGCCTATAGGCAAATGGATTCCTCTAAGGCCTATGGGCCATGTAATACTTACGCTACAGGCCTTGTAACGGTTCCACCTCACCCCTTTAAAGGTGGATTATCAAAATCAATAAAAAAAATGAAGGCCTTTGGGCCATTAGAGGAATATGAGATTGTGTTTTGGAAATGAGGAACCTAATATTTTTGGCTTTATAGATTCAGATATGGAAGGAGATATGGATTCTAGAATGTTTGCTTTAAGATTTTGATCACTTTTGTAGTGGTGATGTATCTTGGTAGTAAAGATTGTATAGAGGTGTTTCTTTATCTACCACTAATTATGATTTTATTGTAGCTAATGTGAAACAAAAAGAATTTTTGTAAATGAAAAATTTTATTAGAGATATTAATTTTTATCAGGTTTGGTAGGTTTTATTTTATGATAGTTAGAGTGATGTTTTTTTTTGAAATGATCCCAATTTATCAAGAAGGTTAAAAATATCAATGTTCAGTATCATTATATCCATGAAATATTTTATATGACACATTTGGAGCTTGAGAAGATCCACATAGATGATAATGGTTCAGACATGTCGATCGATAGTTTACCCAGTGGTAAATTTGAGACTTGATGACTAATTTCAGGTTTGGTGGTGATCCCAAGTTTAGTCAAAGGGGTAGCATTTTGGGGAGCCTCCTCACTTGGGCCACATCACATTACTTTTAAATTATATAAAAAATAAAGAAAAATGGATAAATAGAGGAGTTATAGGATGGTTTTTTGAAGAGGCGTGACTATGTTTTGGTGGGTGAGACATCCTTACAAGTAGAATATTTTTATATTTTGAATGGATTTAATCAATGATAATTTTTCTTCAAATCCCGATGATTTTTCAGAACCTAGTAATTCAGTTAGTGATCTTCAGATCAGTATGGTCAAATTTATTACTTTATCTTCTTTCTTGAATAATGTTATTTTGTTAGATCTTCTTTTTTTTTCTATCTCATTTAATGTTGTTTTCTTTTGTTCTATTGGAGAGATTTAATTTTTATATCCCTTCCATTTTTTTATTATAAACCAGGTAATCACTGATTATAGTTGATCTTATTTATGGACTAAGTCTCATTGTTTTCCCTCAATGGGGTTTCCATGTTAAAAATTACTGGTGTCAAAATTTATTCTTCCTGCACATATATTTGGTCACTGTGAATTCACTTTTATTTTTCAAGATTTTTAAGTGAAAGAAAATTTATTTCCACCACTCTGCCACTTTGGTGTTTGTTTTCAAATTCGTCACTTTCCATCAATCCCAAAAATTCTTCCCAATGTGGGGGCGGTGTCATGGAAAATCTTGGGGGGGGGGGCAGTGCCCTAACTATGGAGTTAGAATGAAACACACGGTCAAAATGGTTTCATAAGACATATATGGTATGGGGTTTGTGAAGTATGTGGTCACGTACATGGTGATACATAACCTGATAGTGAATCCTACATCCCTGATGTCAACCATTGTAGTTCTAAATTCTTCCAATGTAATGTATTTCGGGTCCCTCAAAGCCACATATATTAAAGTGGTTAAGAAAGAGGTATTTTCTATAACTCTCATCTTATTCTCTATGATTTTCATATATTTTTACCATTATTGTTAGAATTAGGGGTTAAAAATGGTGTAGGCTTTTTTGTGGTTGGAGTGTTCACCGACAAACATATTTTTGAGATAGTGGGAGTAGGAAATGATTCGATTGAATATTATATATAGATACATAATTTTACATGAGAATGGTGAACTCTATATGTTTTAGTAGATGAAATTATTTTAGAGACACATACTATGTAGAAAAGTTTAAAAACCACAGTAGTGGTTTTATATTCACCTTAATGGTGATATATATTATTCTATAATAATAATTATTCCTATATGATGTAGTACGTACAAACCTATATATTATTGAAAATTTCATTTTAAATTAAAGACAAGTCACATGTAACAAAAAATCAGTTATGCATCTTGGTAGTATCTCTAGTTGATGTAAAATCATTAGTAGGTATTCAAAATATGCCTTACATGGATGTTCAAGTTTGGACCAATAAATTATAGTTGACTAATGAAAGGATTATAATATCTTGAAATTGTCTATAATAATACATTCTACCTAATCATCATGTGAAACTCCATTAAAAATTTACTTGTTATATACTAATATGATATATAAGATTCAAGGATCTATTTATGGATCAAAGAAAGTACAATGATCATAGGACATTCATTTGAAATGAATTTTCCCTAGGTATCTGAAAGAGGTTAATGGGAGAACAATTTTTTTCAAGGATAATATGTTTGAAAACATATAGAAAACAAGTGATTATTTTTATGGTTAATTAAGGCTAATGTTAATTTATCCTCTATGACTTATTTAGAAACTCATGTTATAGAGAATAAGATATTATCAATGGCTTCCTTAACCCAATTCATAGTACCCAATTTTCATGGTATAGAAAAATACAATATGGAATAAATTCCCCAAATTTTTATAGCGTAACATGGTATTCTTTTGAAATATATAATATATATTATAAATATTGTTTCATAAATATATCTTACATATAATGATATGTAAAAATGATTTATCTTTTATATGAATAAATCATATAATTCAAATACTAAATGAGAGATGGAGAACTATGTAGGATGGTAAACAAAATTATCCAATAGTGCTTGGGGAAGAAAAACTAGAGGGGTTCCTAGAAATTAAAGAAACAAGAAAATGATTTTTTTCAAGGAATATAAAACTATTCGAATTTAGATCAATCTATCTAGTATCATAGTAAGGATCAGGTAATATGAAAGGGTTAAGAATATTACAATTAGTACATACACTATCTATATTAGATCGAGTATATTTTTGCTTCTGATGAAAGATAAGATAAAAATTTATAAATTTTTTTTCTAGATTTTAGAGATGCACCCAGATAGTAAATGTTAATCATATCATGATGAAATATAACTATGGTATTGTCTAAGATTTCAAGGATGACATAGGATAAAATAATTATGACCAGTCATATCATCTCCTGAAGGATTTTCTTAGAGAGATGATGTTGTAGTATACAGATCAACTACATTCAGTGGAAAAGTTGTGGGATTTTCAACTATAAGCATACTGAAGTGCACTGTGTTGCATTTGTTGTCAATGAGGTATGTTGTTGTCAAGGAATGAATGGATGGATGTTAAGGAGGTTCAATATGTGAATGAAAAAGGATGTGATGGTGTTGGTGAGGAAAGGAGAATGGCCATGGTACTAAGATGCATGTCACTTAAGAGATTCACTAAATGACATAGGATGTTGTGGTTGAAACATTCTCTATGAATATCAGACGATTGTAGAACTGATCTTAATGTTCCAATACTTGTATCAAGGTGATACTAAGTGACAACACTTGAAGAATGAAAGATGATGGAGCATCATTATATCTGACGATTTTTGAACTTTTCTTTAAGTTCCAAGAACTTGTATCAACTGGATACAATGTCACAACAAGCTCTAGAATACCATGCATTGTTAAGACAATGCATGAGGAGATTAAGTGATCCATCCACAATCACTAAGTGGATGAAGTGGTGCTAATGAAGTCCATATACTATTTCTTAGTTCATGTGAATTAGAAGAAGAACCAATTTGATCTCTGATTAGATCAACAAAGCACATGGAAGAAATTATGTGATTAAGGAGCTCGGTTGAAGATGAAGAACCTTCGGGAATTCCACTCCTAAGTAATGATTATATGTTGAGGACATTTGTGGAATTCTTAAGAAGAAGGGAGAAGTGGCATTTGGCATTTGAACTTGGGTTACTTTGTTTTTATACAAAGTCCCTATGTCTCTACTCTAGAAAAAAAGAATCCACCAAGGGCCAGCCTTAAAGGGTTCAACCCCAAGGCACATGTGGGACTCAAGGTCGCCACGCCCAAGGGGGATCCCATGGGGCCAGCCCGAGAGAGGCCGGGGCCGTGTATAAGCCCCGAGGCCACGCGGTGATGAAGCCCGCGCAGCATGAGCGCGAGGAGCGCGCCCGCAGGAGGCGTGGGTGGGTGCAGAAGCGCGCCCGCAGAGGCACGGTGCGGGGCGGCACCGTGGAGGGAGAAGAGAGATTATTAAACGAATGGCGGCAGCGCGAGTTTGATAAGGCGCTGAAAAATTGGAGGCCGTTTCGATGTGGGAACGAGTTTTTTCGCTGGGATTGAATCTGAGCCGCACATCTCATCGTGCATCTAATCTCCACCGCACGATCCATCTGCACGACGATCTTTTAATCGCGGCCGTCGAGCATCATTAAACTCCCCATCCGACGGCTGTAAAGGTTGTCTTAACCTTGAGCCACCCCGAGGCTCCCCGACGTCTCCCGCTGATCCAGACGCCTCCCCGACGACTGATCTCGAGCTCCCGGCCATTACAAATCATTCCGAAGACATCATTAAGATCGTCTGTCCAAGATGAACCGATCCATGCTTAAAAATACACTTGCATGCAATGTTTGGAGAGTTTTGGTATCCGGACGAGGCAAGACGAAGTTGCCGAGGTTTGGGTGTTTATACTTGCATGTTTTGGATCGAAGGAAGGTCGTGTATGCATTCTAAGTCGCATGCACGTAGAGGAAATTAAAAATGAGTTAAGCCGCGTGAAACAGAGGAGAAACAAGATTTTGGAAATCTTGAAAACCCGAGATATTTGGGAGTTTGAATTTATATCCACACGGATTGAACGAGACGCCTCTGCCTATATAAAGAGAGGCCTTGCTCTTGAATTTGCTTGCTGAAACTTTTGAGAACCGTGAAGCTCTCTGCCTCGCGATGAAAGAAGCCCCGCGCAAGGTATTTGCGTGGCTGAGTCCCTTTCGCGCACCCCTTGTGCGAAAGAAGAAAGGGGAATACCCCTGTGCGCCTCACTTGCGTGACAGGAAGTCCCCGGGGCCGCAGCATCTTGCACGCCCACGGTTGAAGCCCGCGGTTGGTTTCACTTGCGCACCCCTCAAGAGTAGCACCTGAAAGCCTTTGTGCACCAAGGCACTTGCGCGCCCCGCGGTTGGAGGAGTCTTGCGTGGCAGTAGGCCCTTGCACGTTGCTTGTGCTCTTGCACCTTGAGCGGCTGTCCTTGCACCCTTGACACCTTGCACGACAGTGGAGTAGAGAAGTGGTCGCGGCTCAAACACACCTTGTGCGCCATCTCTTTGAAGGAGGAGTTCGGGTTGTGTGTTCAAGACAAGAGGAAGAACCCGAGACCTTGGCTTGGGTATGTGCAAGTGGGTGATGTGAAGAGCACACCATTGTGTGTGTGTG
Organism: Viscum album; assembly: GCA_963277665.1. Taxonomy (NCBI): domain Eukaryota; kingdom Viridiplantae; phylum Streptophyta; class Magnoliopsida; order Santalales; family Viscaceae; genus Viscum; species Viscum album. The sequence continues at coordinate 1,538,668,076 of OY728138.1, forward strand.
TGCAACAAGGAAGACACCATTTGGCACTTGTATGTGCAAATTGAAGAAGAGGCCGTAGCCCTTGGGGGTGTGCAAGAAGGAGAGGCCAAGTCTCTTGTGTTTTCAAATTGAACAAAGAAAATGTGTGTGCAAACAAAACAAGAAGGCCGAAGCCTAGTGTGTGCACTAAAAGTGTATACACATTAGAAGAAGAAGAAGAAGTTCCACACTAAAGTAAAACACACCTCTAAGTGTGTGAACAATTTGAATATAGTGTGTGACGATTGTGGAGAAGGTGTGTGATTAAAATTTACTACACCCTTAGTGGGTTTATTGCACCAAGAGAAGGGGAGTGCATGCTTGCATGCATGCACGTGCACACGTGAACAAGTCTGAATCTGCTTGTGTGCATTTGAGGAGTCCAAGACCAGGAGATCTTGAAGATATTGTGATGCCATGCATTCAGTGCATGAAGTTGATGTGAAGTGAGACTGGACCAGACTGAAGTTAAAGACATCAGTTGTCTGAGTATTCAGTAGTTGGAGAGAAGCCAGGTCATCCTTAGAAGAAGGTGATAAAGCCTGAGAAAGATGAGAAGACCTGATCAAGTGATCAGAAGTGAAGAGAAAGGCCAGCAGTCTTTATCCCAGACTGCTGAAGATACTTGAAGAAGCTTAAAGAGAAGAAGAGCTACTCGTGTGACTCGAGGAGCCAGGAGAAGCCCCCTGTGAGACTCAGGGCGGAAGAAGTCTTCAGTGGGATTCTGGAGCAGGCCAGTGGGACTCTGGTAACACTGTGGGACGCAGTATAAAGACCCTCCTGTGGGACTCAGGAGAGATACAGTGGGACTCTGTATCGACCATTGTAATTTTAACAGGTTATAATGGAGAAACCATGTTGGGGCGTATAACCAACATGGCAAGGACGTAGGCCTTTGGTGCCGAACCTTGTAAATCCTTATGTCCTATGCCTTTTCATTACTGCATCATTCGGGAAAGGTTGAGAGATACAAGAAGAGTGGATCGAGGCCTTAACAATCCATAGAGGTTTAATTGATAAAGAATCAATTAGTAAAAAGTTTTAAGGGATCACTGATTCACCCCCTCCCCCTCTCAGTGATTCACACTGATCTGGGCACTTCACATACCATATCAAAAGCATGTTTAATATGTCTGAATAAACAATTGAGTGTCAGAATATGGATATAGTGTAAGTTGGACTCTATTAGAGTTTATTCCCAAGAACTAACTACTTTGAGCATTAGATTTCCAAAATATTCATTGTCTTGAATATTAATAAATTTCTTATCACATGATGATAGTTCTATTAATTGAAAGTTTTGTGATAATGTATTAAGAATAATTTTCACAATAAAGGTTTATAACAATTCCCTATAATAATAAGAACCTTGATGTTCCATTATAATATTACTAAATATGTGTTATATGGATGCATGATATCATTTGATGAGAGACAATTGAAATAGGTTATCAAGGGTGGATACTCATATGATTTTAATACACTTTCTCATGGTTCACACCCTTATTAATCTCTAGAATGTATGTTATGAGAAATTGACCCTCCAGTTGGAAATCCACATCTATATGTTCATTTGGATGTTCATATCCATGGACTTTTGCAATCATCCTTTGTGTAATGAACCAACCCAGGGTGTCCATACACTAGAAACCCAATATTTTCCAGGATACATTCGAAATTCATTCCCAATCAACCCAGACTAGAAACTAGTGTCAGGGTCTTGAAGAATAATTTATAGGAATGGTTTACCCAGGATATATAGTAATAAAATCCAAAATTAAACATGTAGTTAGTGTAAACAACAAAAATAAGGAGACATAAAAAAAATTAAATATAAAATAAAAGTTGCATCTTATATATAATCTGAATAACTCAAATATAAAAATCATGATAAAAAAAGATAAGAGATCTAGGATGATTGGATAATATATATACATACTAAGAAGATATCAAGATAAGAACCTAAAATGATCCACTACCAAGATCTCTATGTGAGCCTTGGTCACTCCCCACATCACAGGCCAACAATCTACCATAATAACCAAAACATCCTGAATTGTAATACCAAGTCCAAATCTCCTTAATTAAGTTAATATGATCCACTTACACTGAATATTTCACACATGGTGTGAGTGAAACCAGGCATAAAAGGTAAGCACCATAAAGTATGTACAATCCTTATAATTAATATTTCTTTTTATTATAGTTTGAAATACTATATAAAAATATGTGTTCCTTCCATTATAGAAATAAGTACATACAAACCTACAAAACCTCTATTTTTCTTTTATAAATTTACATTTCATTGTCTTAAATGAAAACAATAACTTTAAAGGAATTAGCGGGCATTGTCCCCCTTTTAAAATAAAAAAAACTTCATTCTAAATCCACTATCTAGAAATCATTTTATAAATACCATTTTAAATATCATTAATTTTTTTAACAGTGCATGATAAATTATAGAAACATATAAATAAACACAATGACACTATGTAATAATAGAAAGGATGCAAGAAAGGGGAATAAATAATGCCTCATGTGTCAATCAGGAAAGGGAACATAATGAAGGGAAGTTACTTAAAAAGAATCATCAAGTAAACATGGGAAATTCCTAAAAATCCTATGAGGTGACCTTATAAATACTCAGGTGAAACCATTAGTAATCCCATTGATGCATTGAAATATTAATAACCAACTAGCTTACCCTTAAATTTCCATACCAGTGGAACTCCCCCATGGTATCCAATTACATGAAAGATCTAGTTCATCTAATATAGACTTCGATATTAACAATCTCTCGACACCAAATAGGATTCCCAGGATCTACATAAAATTCAATCAATAATTGGTGAGAAATAAAATACATAAATATAATTAAAACAAGTAAATCACATCTCATATCCTACACCCTCATAAGAAAAAAGTCCTTTCTCCTATAAATCATGATAAATAAAATTATCCAAAGTACACAATCCCTATCCGAACAATAAATAATCCTCTATTTGGGTCACAAGTAAACAAAGGGGATTGAGTAGGTCTCACAAACCCACACTATTTGAAAACTAATTTAATGTTCCAAACATTCTTGTCATTAAATTGAGTTTGAATTCCATGTCATCTTCTAATGCTTGTAAAGTATTTTCTAGTTTTTCTAATATAAACCCTTTAAAATATATTTCTATAAAATTTCTAAAAAAATTCGACAAACCATTTGATAATCCATAGATGATCCAACTTACCCTTTTCCCATTAAAATCCCCAAAGGATCAAGACACCAGTTCTCAATTCAATTCTTGACACAAAAAAGGTCAAATCATTTAAAACTAAACTTTTTAAATAAAAATCTCTTTACCGCTTTTAGAAATACTTGGAATTTCATGTACCATTTTAAATTCAATGTAAAATATTTAGGCCAAAAGTTAAACTCCTTGAAACCTTTTTGAAATACATTTACACAATTATATGTTGGTATAATTGATCAAATAAAACATTTAGAAACACCAAGAATCAACTAGAATGATAATTTATGGAAAATCATGTTACTAATGATTCAAAATCGAGAGGAGTCAAAACAAATCAATTGGGGAGGAAATAGGCATGTCCACAGTTTGACCGTATGGGTAGGGAAATAGTGCACTGGTCCTAGAACAAGCTTTATGAAGGTGGTAGACTCAAACCATTTGGGCACTGCATAGTTTCCTGACCCATTCAATATATCTTTGTGATATAATTTCTCCTCTATTTTCACCGAGGAATACAAAAACGACCCAAAAATGACTTGTATACTCAATGGGGATCCAAAAAATGGAAAAAGTAACTTAAAACTCAATATTAAAAACTATATCACCCCTATTAACATGATTATTATCCAGATAAATATTTCTTCATAATATCCCCACACCTGCCTCTTGTGTCCAAATACATTTCTAATTCTATAATCTATAATGACACACCATAAATAAAAAGATTGTTACTCTCAAGAACCTAGTACATTATGAAAACATAGGCTTTGATGCGATTTTTTAGAGAACTGACACATGATAACTAGAAACTTCAGTCAACCTAGCTTTCCATACAGCTTGAATGGAATTCCCAATCCCTACGAGCTAACAACAAGTGTTCGAGCATAAAAGGAAACACCCTAGAAATAATTTAACCCTTAAATAAATGATAGAAGATAAGTTAATATGTACCATATGTCTAACATGGTCCTTTCATACATTGGGAATCTATAAATTACCATTAAATATAAACAAAAAAATGTGGATGACAAATAGGAGATGACCAACATCACTGATTCAACTCATTTTAATAAATACCAAGCACAATATATAAGAAATACAATTAAAATTTGAATAAATAGATACAAAAAAATAACATAAAGTTGTTGCAAGGACAACTTTCTTGGTCAATTAAATCACAAAAAATTAATAAAAAACTCAAAAAAAATATGACTGAAGCCCAAATCCACCTCCCTACAACCTCTGAATTCTCAACACCTCCCAAATCACACATCATTGGCCACAAGAGCAAAACCCAAGTCCAAAAAATCATGGAACCTAAAATGTATATGCATGAGCTAAATAACCTTGTAGGTCACCACCTGGTAAAACTATAAAATTCACCTCATAAGAAAATTCATAAAAGCTACAATAGGAAAGTAGGATTTATATCCATAAACATGAGAAACCAGACTACGTCCACAATCTATTTTCAAAAACTTTAATTTTTTTCTTAAAATTAAAAAATAGAGTTTGAAATTTTCCAACTGGCCTAATCCATTTTCCATTCAAAAACCATTTTGAGATCCTCATTAAAAACCCACTCGAGAGTCTTTAAACTCAAAATAGGTTTCCAAAATATCATTTAGATCAATTTTAATGAAAATTATCTTGAGCACTATGGGTCAATCATATACAAAAAAAGCAGAAAACAAAAGTACAATGATAGGAAATAGTTGGAAATAGGATATTGGTTCGACAACAATATAAGTAAGTGAAATTATACAATGATGAACCAGATGGATATCCCCTATAAAAACCCAATCAAGGAAAAACGGTGTCATGGGATCTACCTTATGGTGCTAAAGTGATATGTGTCTAACTTTATTAAATTCCTATGGACCAACAATCAGTATATGCTGAGTCTAAAACCCATGTCATCCAACTAGCCCACACAAGCCTCATTATAGTGGAAACCACCATCATAGAACTAGTTTCAAGTGTGACTAGAGGGACACTATCATTATATGTACCAACTTGGGAAATATAATAATAGACCTCTCACTTAGTACTCTGGTAACCCTGACTGATATACATGTGAGGTGAGTGAAAACGCATGTCAAGATCAACATACATGTCATACATAATAACTCTTACTCACCTCCACCATACTCGCAATGAATATCCCAAAACACTTCACACATCCATGGAATAAATAATCACATTTACACATAAAGGGAGAACCAAGAATAACATAGTAGAAATGACCCACACAAAATGTAACACACAATAAGGGGAAATGAAGAGGGTATCACAAGATTTCAATGATAATCTTTATAAAGTGCCAACTAGAACATTACTAGAAAATATGTCTTGTAATGAATTACCCTTTCCATATCACAAAATACCACTTAAACATCCTTAAAAACACACTAAAATCATAAACACCATTTCCATTTCAAAGTTATCCTTTCAAACACGGGTGTTCATCATTAAAATCCCAAAATAAAGCCAAAGGCCTTCTGTTTCCATAAAATTATTTTAAATAGTCATTAAGGAATTTTTAAAAGGGGAAACCCACACACACTAATTTCAAACCAACATTTAAAATTCATAAAATAACCTTTTTTTAAATCACTTCTGTGTTCAAAACCTCATTATGGAAAAATATCTTCTTAAAACCTCAATTTCACAACTTAAAAACCAAAACTAGATCAAAATCCAACACACACCATAAAAACCATTTCCATAATAAAAACATGAAAACATATATACATTCCATTTAAAGCATGAAAACATGTAAATAAAAATAAAAACACTTAATTCTATTCCCAATATTCATAGAAATGATTTAAAATCCTCACATGGATATCATATACACTCATAATGTCATTAAAAATCGAATTAAAAAGAACAAGAATCCTTAGAATTTAAAATTTGATAATATCATAGAGACACCTATTTAGATGATTTAGAAACCATGCTAAAACATGTCTCCCCCAATGATGATTACCTGAATAAGAAAAAACCTTCTATATTATATAAAATAGGCAAAAACCCTAGGTTAGAACCATCGTAAACCCAAATTCCAACCCGAAAACCATCTTGTCCCTTGATAACCAAAGATAAAATAATATAATACAAATTTTACAATACAAATACATGTGGGTGTCACAATAAAAAATATAGAGTGAAAGATTGTTGAACCATTTAGAATATGTTGTTTTATTTTTTTCAATACAAGTTTAAGTGAGATAAATTGTTTTGTATTCATCAAGATTAAAGATAGTTTTTTTTTGTAGAAACGATGTATATAATATTTAAACAAAATAATGAAGCTGTTATAATGTGTGAAAATAGACATTGGATGCAATTATTGATAAGAAAATAATTAAAGTGGAGAGATTATCCATGAAAGAAAGATCCCTTGGATGATTTTTAATGTTTATTTTAAGTGTTTGAGAAGGTTGGATATAGTACTGAGTTATGTTTGAGTGAAATCTAGACATTCAAAACATGAGGATGGAAAATGTAAAAGTCATGATCTATATGTACACATCATATTTTAGTTGTGTGCACATCCTCTGGAGGCTATAAAATTATAAATATTTTTACATAACTATTATCTACCTCTATATAACCATTATACGAGGTTCTATAAGTATGAATTAGTTTTCATAAAAACCATTTGGATGTTGCATAACCATCATCTTCTATCAGTGTAACCATCATTCTTGAGGTAGCATAAGCATCATCTGTATAAACATAAATCTTAGTAAAGATGATTCTAAGATTTATTACACATCATTTGAGCTATGTACAAATCATCTTTGTTTCATATGTCTGATATGTTATCTAAGTACAAATCAACACTCAGTGTTTTTTTAGAATACAAAAAAAAAATGTAGTGAAAATATGAGGAATATTTAGAATAATTATTCTTAATATATAGATAATGAAATTAGATGATTCTTTGGGATTGTCTTTATAGATCTAAAATCTCTAGATTGAGCATGTGATCATGAATCAAGAAAAAATCAATACAGAAATAGATGGAGAGGGTACTGTGGGATGAGATGAGTATTCCACATTCTAATTGAATATCCCATGTCACATCCACATGAATCCACACATGCATTGGTTCTAATCTCGCCTACCTTTTTTATTATCTCCCTATACATATAAATAAGAAACACATTTAAAGACTCCATAGAGATGTATCATTAGATTAATTCGATTATGTATCGTTTGATATATTTGAATTTTTTATTGGGAAAAATGAAAAATTCACCTTTTGAGAGAATATGTGAGAGGTATAGTATACTATTGGATATCATACATAGTGACGTATGTGGACCAATGAATATAGAAACAAATGGTAGGTACATGTACTTTTTTTATCATTGATAATAGATACTTATTATAATTATAAATAAGTGTGTGGTTATATATAATTGTAATTATATGTATAATATAAAATATTTAAATATGAAGTGTGTGTATGTATATATATAGTAAAATTTATTTACATTTAAAATATATATTTAAATATAAATATAATATTAGATTAAAAATATATAATCAATTTTATTTTTAATGTATTCAAATAATTATTATTAATTTTATAATAAGTAATAAGTATATTTTATAATGTATTTGAATATTTTAAAAAAACATGTTTGTAAATATAATATATTATAAATATGTTAAAATAAATTATATAAATATATAACGGCATTATATAAATTCATATAAATATATGTATTTTAATATATACATAGAAGTATATGTTGTGATGGTTATGTATAAATATATATAGATATATATTAAAATACATACATATATACATATATAGATATATATATATATAGATATATATATGTAAATATATATTAATATATATATATACACATATGCCTATATATATAAATATATGAATATATCACTCTATAGATAAAACCAAGCTACTAGAAAGGATTCTTATCTATAAACAAATGCACTCGAGCTCAAATACCTCTCAATTCAAATTAATTGGTAATTTTCACTAGAGTTAGGTATATTATGAGGGAAAATACTAAGATATATGTTAGTATTAATGATTTTTTAGAATTGAACATAAATGAATTTTTAATTCTAATAAAATCTATTTATATGGTAATACACTTGGAAAAATCATTTTATCTTACCATCAGAAACATGAGAGAAATCATTTTATATCACCACAAGTAAAATGATATAATGTAGATATGAGAGATTTACACAGTCTCAATAGATTCATATATAATCTTGATTTGGGTAAGGGAGGTCTTTTTTCATTGAAAATCAAAGTGACATGACAAAATAATATTGACGGTTAGATTTAACGTTATGGGATGGTGTTTACTAAGATGATAATGTATCATATTTAATGTTTAAATATTAAACATTCATATTATATCTAATAATGAGTAATGAGAGTTGAAAAAATAGAGGATTTATTACATGATCGAGTTATTCATTCCATAAAGTGTTTAAGATAACCAATAAATAGGGGGTTAAACCAAGAGGCTGAATATTTAATTTTTTCGATCATTACTAAAAAATTAATTTTTATTATTGTTTAATTTATTAATAGTTACATATTAAGAATAATAATAGATAAATAAGTTAATAAAAATTATTAACACATTGAAATTTTAATATATGATATAATGAATCAACTTGAATTAATATTTACTAGCACTTTATAATGATCTAAATCAATTTTCGATTTATCGAATTACAACTAATACAATGTTCATTATTCAATGAAAAAAACAAAATAAATTAATAAGAAATCATGAATATGAAGAAAAAAAATCCAAGACCAAATATGATACATTTTTTTAAAAGATTACATTAGGCATTGAAATCTATAAACTCATATTATGTGAGAGAATAAAAAAGAGAAACTATTCAATAAGTAAAACAACCATACACATTTGTTTAATCACTTTTCCAGAGATGTAATTATTTTTACAATATATGAGAGTTATATTATCATCATTTCTAACCTCTAAAACCCAATTTATGCCATTAATTTCCCCCATATTGTTTCTTTTAGTTTTTTATTGTTGGAAAAAAATCACTCAACATAAAAAAGAAAAGAGTTCCTGGAATTACACCAACCTAAAATAAATAAATTTAATATGAGAAAGTCAAAATTTCCAAAAAATGAATATTAAAAAAGGTTTAATATATAAAATAAAGAAATAAAAAATGTGATTTTACATATGGATAAAAATAGAATGAAGAAAAACGTTTTGTGCAACAAACTAAAAAATAGTTAATGAAAACCTAAGAATTTTATAACCAAGAATGATATTTATTTTATGAAATTTTCCAATATGCTACTATATAACACTCAATAGATTTGCACATCATACTTTTTAATGCTCTTTATAACCATATGTTAGGGTAAACCTAATTAATAAAAAAAGCCAACAAACATTATAATAATAATAAAATTTGACTATTTGGGGTAGACCATGAAGTATGAAAGAATATTAAGGGTAACATTCAATTCATATAATCATTATATGATGAGAAAAAAAATTAAAATTCATAAAAAAGGTGATATACAATAAAATAGAAAAAAAACAAATCCATAATTCCATACTCTGAGAATTTACTTTATCAAACTAATTTGTTTCATCCAAGTCTATGAAAACATATAATTTTATAATAGGTAATACCAGGAAAACCATGTTACCACAATAAATGGATAAACCTCAACCAAATATCTATTTTTTAATTCTCTAAAAAACTAATTTATGGTTTAGTGGTAATCTCACACTTCATAATTCAAGTAAATAAAAATTCCATACATCAAATAAATAAATTTCTCCAGGGAAAAAACAAAAAAACACAAATATCATATTCAAAAAACAAGGAGCATCCTGAGGGTACAGTAATCCCGTTGTCGACCCATCGACCCATCACCACCATCAAAAGATATATATCCACATCCAAAATCTCCCGCTGACAGCAACATTGAATTTTATGTTTTAAAATTAAAACTTAAAAAAACCACCATACCGCCTCATTTGAAGATTCACCTCACAATGCACACAATGACCCAAACTATACATGTCAGCCTCACCGTTGACAGCGATACTTTGGGGTCCACTCCCAATTAGGGAAGACTTTTCTGCGGGGGAAGTCTCTGAAGTCGGCAACAATTGGTGTGTTTCTCCTTTGGTGGGCAACCGACACAATTGACTACAACCAACAACGAGTGAAACATCAGGGGTAAATGAGCTACCCAAACCAGATATGTGGATAGGGTGACTAAATGATTCCAACGGCACAAGTGGAGTTGAAAACAGAGTTGAAACGAAAAAGATAGGATCATTCAAGGTTTGATCAAAACCATGGGTGAATAGTATTACCGTGCCAGAGAAGATGGTACTGTTCCCACCGCCGATGAAAATATCGGACAGTTTCTGGTAGGTGCTCTGGCGTGATATGTTAGCGTCATGTCAGCACCACATCAGCAGGTAATCTGGTCCATTGAACTTGTTTTTGCAATATCTCAGTCAATCGGTGTCTAATTTTGACAATCTAGGAGTAAATTACCACTATTTTGAACATTATGGACACATTTGGATGGTCTTTTTTTCAAAATTTGCACTCCATCAGGTGGTTTCAGAAGAGGTTTGGCATCAAAGGTGGTGATAGCATCTTGCAACTATGAAGATGGATGGTGGAGGAGTACAACCAAAGTTTGAGATTGAGATGATCGATAGTCAGAATAATTTTGGCTTGTGTAAAATCACGGTGAAATATATTATGGTGAAATAGGGCATGATCAGACCATTGATCGGAGAAAAGGCTGAGGCAAACAGTAAAGATGATTGGGAAGAGATCAAGATGCGGGTCATCAGCACAATTCGACTGTGTCTAGAGAATTAGGTAAAATACTCGATGTTGGATGAGAAATCACCGAAGGAGATCTAGAAGAAGTTGGAGAAGTGGTATATAGTGAAGTCACTCACAATTAAATTGTTCTTAAAGAAGAAATTGTACCAGTTGCATATGGACGATGGAGAAAATTTTTTGGATCATACCAATGAATTCAAAAAGATCCTAACACAGTTATCGGGGCTCAGTGTGAAGGTTGGAGAGGAAGACAAATCACTTTTGATTTTGTCATCTCTACCAATTTCATTTGATAAACTTGTGACTGCATTGATCGTGGGGAAGGAAACATTGAAGTTGGATGAGGTGATGGCGTCACTTCAAGATTCGGAGGCATTCTGAAGACCTATGATGCATTCAGATGAGAAAATCATGGTGATGCAATATGATCATTATGGGAGGATCTGACATCAGAAGTTAGAAGGTAAAAAATGGTGGCCAAAATCATAGGAATGTGATCCTAGAGAAATCCCATGTTTTTGGTGCAAGGAAAAGGGTCACTATAGAATTGATTGTAGAGAGCGTAAAAAATATGTTGCTATGAAAGAAAAAGATGAAGAGAGGGATGTGAACATCACATGATTATTAGAAGATTATAAAATCTGCGTGACAATGGGAAGCTTGCACTCAAATGGGAGAGTTGAAAAAGGAGAAGTACAATGTCATTAATGAAAAATATAAGGGAATATGAAAAGGGGATTCCATTTTTTAAAAATGAAGAACGAGCGAGCTCAAAATTCAAAGGAAGATGGATGAGTTTTGGATTCGGGGATCTAAGCGCACATATGTATGATGACAGGTACATTTCAGACTTTTCACCAGGTGGAAGATTCCGTGAGACTTGGTGATGGGTCAACATGCGAGGTTCGAGGAGTCGGGATGGTGAAATTGAAGACACCCGATGGAGTAGTTTGTAAACTGGATGATGTGAAGTTCATTTCAAGGATGAGATGGAACATGATATCATTAAGTAGGCTTGATGAAAAATGGTACACGATTTCCATAGCAGGTGGAGAGTTGGAAGTATCCCATGGGGATGCAGCAAAGCATAATGGGAAGGATTCCCAAGGGTTGTATCATTTGATGGGGACCACAGTCATACCGAGATCGATTGAAGATAGTGTAAGAGACTCGTTATTTGGTGTGAAGAAGTATCTATGATTTCCCGATGAAGTTTTCAACACCTGTAAGAAGACTGCAGGTCTAAATTCTACCCAACATTTTCCCTGAGGGGGAGATTTGTGGGGGCCACTACCAATTAAAGGAGACTTTTTAGTGGGGGAAGTCTCTGAAGTTGGAAACAACTAGTGTGCCTCTATTTTGGTGGGCAGCCGACACATTTGACAACAACTGGTGGTGAGTGAAATGTCATGGGTAGATGAGCTACGCAAACTAACTCTTAACATCGTTGGATTTACTTCCTCTATTTAAAATGGGTTTGAATCCCATAAATGTGTGGTGTGTATTTTTGATCCTCTGACGAGAACCGGAGAGAATAAACTAGTCCCTTATTTCTCCAGTGGATGTAGGCTTCAAAGCAGAACCATGTTAAATTCTGTGTTTATCCATTTTTCTCTGTTTTTTTATGATTTGGGGTGCCATGCACCTCCATTACGCCCCAACATATACCCACCCATTAAAATCCTTTACCACCGCAAAAAAACACCAGATCATCATAGAAAAATCAATGACCTTTAGAGACATAATCAATGGATTCATCGATAAAAAAGATATTATTGAAGTAGAACCTCTCTCAGACCAGTATAAGACCACCAACAAAGCTCAACACCGCCATCCCACAGACACTGAAGCAACCCCGTCACTTCCAAAACCACCATGCAAAAACCCAAAACATCATGTAGCACCAAAACATAGAAGAAATTGGATTCTTGTTGTTTGGGATAGGCCAACAAGTCTAGGAAGAAGAGGGAGAGGAGAGCCCACTCTAGTTAACTAGAACCCAAGAAACATTTTGGAGAAATCCATAAAGAACATATCCATGTCGAACCAGCCACCTAAAACCTAGAACTGCTTGAATATCACATCCCAAAGCATCTTACATACCACCACACTAGAAAAATTGGGATAGGCTCAATGGAAGATGAAACAAGAGTAGATATGGAAGTAGCTGAACACAAAATAACTTCCCAAGGAACGTCATCCATCTTTCACCTATGAGAGAACTAATGGAAAGAACCAACCAAATAAACTCTAAAACCTTAAAGGAAATGCAATCAAAGAAAAAAATATACACTCCACTGACACCATACCATGATGAATTAGGCACCATCATCCTAAACTAAAATGGGGTCTAACATGATGGGAAATCTGGAATGTGTAGAGGAGGGGGGAAAGGGGCTTCGACCGCTAGGAAACCTGAAGAGGAGGAACGCCTGGAGAAATGGATGATAAATCCACCAGTTGAGAAGTGGAAGAGACGATGGGACCAAAAATCATGAGTGATATCCATCATTGGAGGAGGAAAACCCATAGAAGAGGGTGAGGGAGATGTGAGAGTTGAAAAAGCTAGGGGAGTGGGGATCTATAAATAAACCTCTTGAAAAGAAAGAAAATCTCACTCACTTTCACCATTAAGAAATATTGAAGAAAATCTTTATTAGACTTTGTTTCTCACTTGAGAGAGGTTACCAAAGATTAATGGGAACACATTTTCCTTTATAATATTGGAATTAAATGACTTTTATAGAAAAGAAATATACCTTCCTATTTTATGTAACAACAAAATTATAGACCGTATGATGTTTTGTAGGAGGAAGTGCATAAGCCACATCAAATAAAGAGTTTGAATGGAAATTTTTAGAACACTACATAAATAACATTGGATATTTTCTATATAAAACTAGCTATATACATAATATAAAGCAATATAATGAATAGAAAAAAATATGGGACAAATAAAAGGTATCCTATAAAAAGAGAATTTCATATTTTTTATATCCTTCATATTTAATCATTATAATGAAAATTAATATATATATGGATCTATGATTACCTTTATAAAACAACCTCATTCATGGAAGTACGCTAGAAACTAAATAATTAAAATTTAACAGATAGAAAATTCTAAAAATATTTGTTTTATGAATATTGTATATGTGAAGATTAAAGATGTAAGATCATGAATTCAGAACACACAAAAAAAATTGACATAAAATCAACAACCAAAAATTCAATTATAATAGTTATAATATGATTTCCATAAATAGAGCAAAAATTTCATTAACCTAACATGAATAACATCACACTAACAATAAAAAAATGCATAAAACATGAATCTAATACATGATACATAAACAAAACTAAATATATATATATATTAATTTATTTTTAATAATAACTCAAATTCGCATTTATTAATCCCTCCTCTTAAATAAGAATACTAAAAAAATATAATAAATTTACGGAACAACATGAGCGTCAAAATTTTGGGAGAACTTTCACAAAGTTTCCTCAAAATCTAACTAGTTTCAGCAGACATAATGATAAAAATCAACGATTTAATTAGATATGCATTTATATTTGGATGAAGTAAACCTAACCAATTAAATCCTCCAATTATATATCTTGTACATGAACAAATTAAATTTCATGTTTCCACTCTAATCTTTGATGATGCCAGTGTAGGAAAATATTCTTGTTAATATGAGAATAAATTAACAACATTTTCCATTCTTATACTTGGTAGATAAGGTGTCAAACAAAAGTTTTCACATATTTTATCCTTATAGATATAAATTACATATCCTATTTCCATTCACTGAAAAAGGATGGATTCTAAAAAAATATTGGAAGCAATCCTAACATGGTGTATTAAATGATTTGAATACATGTGGTGGGAAAGTATTTTGAGTTAACTCTTTACCCAAGATGTGTATTTAAATAACTAGTAAAAAAAGATGAGTGCTCCAAAAATATCATCATAAAGGCCCAAATTTTCACTATAAGGCCAATAGACAAGAATATTAAATACATTTAGAACAAAATACCTCATAGATAACTAATCCACATCAAGGCTTATGCTTGTAAAACCTTTATTAGAAATATGAATGAAGGGAATGTGGCTCTTCTCCTAAATATAATTAGAATTTCTTCCCCACTCTTCAACTTTTGGATTAATTCATGTTGGGTTTTTTAGATTGGTCATGAAATAACACAAGAGATTCTATATTTAACACCTTTACATCATCTATCATTCTATCAATGTCCAATCCCATATTTTTTAGACCCTAGCATCGATCCTCTAACCAAGGAGATCTAGAATAACTAAATATATTATTATGATTACCACATTTTTATATTGATATCAGGACTTTTTACTATGAAAAATGTGATAACATAAGATTATTCAATGAACTACTAGAGGGGGGGGGGATAATTCCAGATAATATAATTTTAAAAATATAATTTTCCCAAAACCTATAAGAATGTATATAAAAAAATTGTATTGATGAACCTTATTGTCATTGTAAGACATAGTTTCTAGAAAAAAATATATGGTTTCCAAAACATGAATTGTGTAAATAAATGAAACTTATAAATACAAGGTTAAAAAAGTTGAAAAACCATTAAAATCAAGTGATAAAGAGATATCTGAACTCAATTTTATGTATCCCTGAATTAACTTATGGTAAGGTCTTTCTTCCAAGCCTTTGAAGATCTCGATCCATAAGATCAAACAATGATCAATCTCCATGACCCCAGAATAACTCAATTAACATGATTAGAAATATTTTTGTCTCTCTATCCCTAAGATACCACGATCAAACTGATCGGATAAACAACTATTACAACATATAAATGTTAAATAATTTATAATGAAACCTAAAAAATAATGATTTAAGTAAAATGTCAATATTTTTAAAATTAAGTGCACTTAATAAAAATATGTTACAATACATTAACAAAAACTTTAGATCATCAAGATTTCATTCCCTCTCCCTTGAGGTTATGCTATCTTTTATATATGTTATCCCAATGACTATATTTTTCATTTATCATGATCAGTTGCAATAGTATAAGGAAAAATCCTTATCCCATTGTGTTTAACACAACATCACTCCATCTGATGGTTATTATATATAGAACTACTAAAATTATTTAGAATATTTCATCATATATAACTGATATATCTCCATCTAAAATTCTTTATATGTATCCATCTTGTATGATTAGTAAAACTTCATTTGGTGGACTTTGTAGGTCTTCATTTGAAAAACTATATATGATGGAATTTATATTCCAACCATTAATTAGACTTTGTACATGATTTTCCTATTTACTTTGTACATTTCTGTCTGATGTACTTGGAACTCATCCCACTTATTTTTGTGATAAATGTATATTCAACAATATTTTTATTCTAAATCCAATTAAACAGATTAATTTCCTCAAAAATATTATAACTTTGGAATGATAAAGATTAATAATAAGGAAACATTTAAAGAGTAAATTTTTATTTTCAAAGCAATATTATAAAGATGCCTTTTGACCCAAAAGTTTCCCCCTTTTTGAAAATTATAATACCCAACACTAAAGAGTAGATGTTTTGTAGATTTAATCCTCATTAATTCACATAAGTTTCATGTTCTCAACATTCTCCATAATTAAAAGAACTCTACATTCTCCCCCATTATTATTTTTGATAATAATTAATGAAATGATAGATATTATTTATGTAGAAATAGTACCTTTAAATATTAGAATGAAATTATATAATATAATTTCAAAGATTAAATATGAATTTTAGAAAATACAACATTCATCTAAAAATATATATAACTATCAACATTCATCCAAAATATTTTAAAGAAGTGATAATAAATATTTGGGGGATTATTTATTACAAACATCAAGAGTTTCAAGAAAAATAATATTTTTTATATAAATTCTTTGCAATAATCTTCATCTTTCATAGATAACCTTTTCAAATCTATGAACCTTCTTTTCTTAACCTCATTTTCCACCCTTTCTTTTGAAAACTCTATATTCTTAATTTTCTTGTAAATATATGTGTCCTATTTCATGGTAAGAGACCTGAGATCATCAAAATATCTTTCATAGGCTCTAACTTCATTGTTGATACTATCGAAATACTTTTAAATTATTTTCGTTTCAATCTTAATCCCTTTAACTTTCTCATCAAAAACATTATTCCCTCTTCTGTATGATTCATCCAACTGATATTAATTTTTATATTCATAAACACAGCTGAATATTTCCCTTTAATATATTTATCTTGACATCATTTTATATCATAGTCTCTAATGTTTTCTTTTGATAACTTGAACCTTAAATAATAACAACTTTCCCATGAATTTATTTCCATTGAGCATGAATATCCAGGATTATTTTCATAATCCCCTCAAGCCTTTTTTATCACTCTATTTAAGTAGTAATTTTTTCCATATTAGTTAATTGAGATCTTGTTCTTGGGAAAAAGTTACTATAATTTCTAGGAACTTATTATTAGATAGATTTTATAAATCTTACAGTATAAGTTTATTCTCTTTCAAAAAAAATGTTTATTGAGAGATTTGTACAATATCCACTTATTCATAAAACTAAACATGTTCTAATGCATTTATTGTAGATTCTTTCATTTCATAATTTAAAGATTATTATTTTGATATAATAATAGGTACTTCATCCTTAGACAGAGAGGGTAAATATTTTCTTGTATGAACTAAATATTCTTCAATATCTAAATATCAGATAAGATTTTCAACAACATATTTATAATGTACCAATATATTAATGTTCATTATTACTCGAGATGGATCTTTGGGATGATAATAATTTATAGAAACTTCTTTTTTCAATCAATTTCTTAACACCTTGATCATCTACCACAAGTTTCTTACCTTTATCCTTCAAAATAGATACAGGATATGTTTCTATAGGAACGTGAAAAACAAATCTATTGGGAACATATGGAGGACCAATAGAGAAAGGATTAACAAAAAAAGTAACATGATGTTTCTTCTCAAAAATAATTGATGGAGGAACTATTTACTCAGTACTTTTACTTAATCATGAGATATATCAATTTTCCTTGGTAAATATCATGCCACTTTAGTCTTTTTAACTTTTATAAATTCGTTCTTTTTTCTTTACTCTATTTAAATTATCAAACAATTATTTTTCAAATCATTTTACTCTATATCATCAAAGAAAAAACATTGATCTCCTTCCTTATTCTCATTCTTATTCTTCATCAAATTAGTGATGAAATCATTATACATATCCTTCATCTTCTTTATAGGTAAATCATGAGACTTAAGAGAGGATTCAATAGTTTTCCTATTTTCAAAAAACAACTTCTTAATAATCTCAACCAATTAAGTGGATAAAGATTTTTTTTACTTGTGTATACATTTTTTCCTATAATAAAATAAACAAGACACATATTCACAATTTTTCATCACCAAAATATGAAACTTCATCTCCGATTGGAATAACTTCATTCTAAAAATTTTCAAATTTCATAAACCTAACTAAAACTATAGTACATAACTTATAATACATTAATATCATAATATGTATGGCTCATATATTAATAGATTCTATATAATTCCAAATGAACATGATCAAACTAATCATCCTTATATTTTATAGGAAATAAAACAAAAATATATCATAAACCTTCAAGGATTCCCAGTCACGTTTCCATGGAAGAAGATAATTTTGAATCCATAATGAAATAATTCTTAAATCTGGTGAAAAATGAGATTACTTATTTTCCTTTTAAATTGTAGAAAATAATGATTTATCATCCAAGGATATCTCAAAAAAACCAAATTTATATGGAATATTATGAGTAACAAAATATTCTTAACCTTCCAAATGTATTTCAACCGCATCATCATGTTTCTAAAATTTAAAACTATAAGATTTTCCAATTTTTAATAATAAATTTATTAATTCATCCATATCATTAAAATAAAATATAAAATAAAATTCTCACATTATTATTGGGTAGTATAAATAAATTTCATCATTCGACATGAAAACCGATTCCCTTCCTTGATAGATAATGGAGACTTTTAAAATGGAATCATACCTCTTCAACCAACATAAATCTATCAACATATCCTTGATAACATACCAATTAACATAATCATCAAATACTTCTATGATGTCTTATCATAAAAAATTGATAGTGAATAGATGAACCAAATAAATAAATGAACTAAAGTTAAATCAATTGGAAATAGATCTCCTCAAATTCAAGCAGCACAAAAAAAGATAAGAAACTCATTTTATTTATAGATAAGGAAAGTGATTTTTCATATTCTTATAGATGTAATAAGGATGATTTCATCTTATAAGATGTCGATGTAATAGATTTAATAAAGTTATGTGTTTCTAACTCTTGAAATTTTGTAATATTTAGTAGAATGTTTTGAGTTGTGTCAAAAAGTATCAATATGATTGAACTTGAATGTTTTTAACAAAAACAATTTATAAAAAAAATATTATATAACATTATAAAATAATTTTATAATTGTGTACCTCTAGGGTAGATTATAAATATACTTTATTGTGATTTTTTTTGGTAAATTTAAATTCATGGATTTATAAGAAAATATTAGTGGAATAGAATTGGTTAGGTGAAACATATGATGAACATCCTTCTGATGAAGCTTGAGAAGTTTCTTAAAAAATATAGTCGCTTGGAATTTTGTAAAAAAAACTGAGAAAAAAATAATAAAAACATAACTAAAAAAATTCCATTCATTTTTTAAGGAATATTTCAATTTATGGATATGGTTAAATGTGAAGTAGATCAATGAACACTTTATGTTGTTCATACCAAGGTTATGTATAACCTATTCAAACCTATCAGAATTGAGGGTTTTTTTTTAATGTAAACATGTTTTTCTTGCATTATAATAAAATGTAAAATAATATCTCCTTTTTGTGTGTGATCTAAAAGGAAATAGTATCTTATATATATGTTACATTCTCTTGAGTGATATGCAAGGTTCTTATATAAATGTATTTAACTTGTGTTATCACCAAAATTTGGAGTTTTACTAAAACTCATTCTAAAATCAATGGGTGTGTATTGCATCCACAACACAAGATCAAAACAACTTGTAGACACTACATATTCAGCTTCAACAATGAAAGATGTTGTTGTGAGTTGTTTCTTACAATATTAAGAAACTAAATGTTCTCCTAAGAAATTAAATACTCTAGATATACTTTTCATATCCATTCTATAACCACCAAATTTATCATTTGGAAAACTATTTAGGTCAAAATAATTTCTATAAGAATAAAATAATATAAGATCTAATGTTCCTATATGATAATGAAAAACTCGTTTTGTAGTTTTAAGATGGGATTATTTCAGGTTTTCTTAAAATCTCACACATATTCATATAGATAAAATTAATTCTAGTTGACTGGATATAAAATATATTAAACTTTAAATTATTACTTTAAAAATCTTTCGATCAATCAGTTTCCTAGATTTATCAACATCTATTGTTTTTGAGATTCTGATTGGAGTAAGTATAATTTTAGCATTTTCTTAACCAACCCTCTTAAGTAATTCCCTTATATAATTTTTTTAATATAAGAATGTTCCATCTTCATTTTAATAAATTTTTAAACCGTGGGAAAATATAATTTCACCAATCATGACCATTTCAAAATCAAATTTTATAAGTTCCTTAAAAGAATCAAAAAAAGATTTTTTAAGTTGAACAAAATATAATTTCATCAATATAAATTTGATCAATGATGATATCTTTAAAAGTTTTCATAATTAACATATTTGGATTAAAAATCCCTTAAAAATGTTGTTTTGAAATAAAATAACTAGTAATTATATCATACCAGGATGTTGGAGCTTGTTTATGTTAATAAAGTTCCTTACTATGTTTATAAACACGGTCAAGTGTTTTTTATTTTAAAAAATATGTAGTTGTTCTACATAAACTTCATCCTTTATATAATCATTATGGATATCCCAATTCTAATAAATTTCATAAAGTGTAATTTTTGTATTCTTTAAATACAATAAGTATACAGATAGATTCAATTTTTACTATAGGAGTGTATGTTTCTTAAAAATATATACCCTATTGTTGAATATGACCCTTAGCAACAAGACTTTCATTATTTATTACTATAATTCCATTTTCATCATGTTTGTTAATTAAAATAAATTTTACTCTAATCATTAGAATATCTTTACGTTTCTTTAATAAATTCTAAAATTTCTTTCTATCAAACTCATTAAGTTTATCTGGTATTTCCTTTATCCAATCTTTATACTCATCATGTTTTTTAGGTTCGAACTGAGATAAGAATGAATAATATTGATAATAATTTCTTATATAATTATGAGTTTTGATAGGTTGATCTACATATACAATTTTATTATCAGTGGGATGATTCCTTAAGATTGAATGATTCGTTGGGTTTATAAGAAAATGATGTTCTTAACCACAAGGTTGAACTTCCCCAGAATGTATAACTTATGAAATAATCTTTCCAGTTGTTCTTAAGTTTGAAGATATTTCCTACATGGTTTGAAAAATAGTTTTGAAAAAATCATTTGAAGATACAATTTCTATCCATTTGAAAAAATAAGGACCAGATTCATCAAACATAACATAAACTATTTCCTCAACAGTGTTTTTTCATTAGTTAAAAACATGCCCTGCCTTAATTTGTGTATAAAAAGAAAGAGAAATTCCATCATAATATTTTGGATAAAATTGACATATATTATCTTTAGTGATCAATATGAATACCTTACATCTAAAAACTATGAAGTAAGAAAGTTTTTTCTTTCTTCATATCCACAACCCCTAAATATTTTTATTTAGAAATGGTATTAGTTAAACTCAATTTATAATATAGAAAGTAGAACTAATTTGTTAAGCCCAAAAACATTTAGTAACTTTGTATTCACTCAACATGGTTCTATTAATTACTAGTAGAACTCTATTCCATCATTAAATAACTCCATTTTTTATATGTGTTTTAGGAGAAAAAATTTTATGTGTAATTCCTTTCTTACTATAAAAAGTTAAAAAATAAAAAATTTCAAACTATCCTCCATGATTACTAATATTAGTAACCAAAGGTAATTTTTTCTCATTTCAAACATGGGATATAAAATTTTTAATACAAAAAATAGTTTCCAAATTTCTCATTATAAAATATATCCATGTATATCAATTATAGTTATCCACCATGAAATATACATAGTTTGTTCCTCCAATACTCACAGTTTCTATTGGACCAAATAAATACATGAAAACTTAATATAAAGTTTCAAATTTTGATACATTACTAATAGATTAAAATATTTAATTTTTTTTCTTACTATCTTGACAGGTGTGAAAAACTTTATTAGAAGCAAAAGAAGCACTAGTAGATCTCTAATAGGTACTTTCATTGAATTTTTAATTAATGTTCATACAATACCATGTCCTAAACATATATTCCACATCATTGGTTGATCTTACGTTACACTTAGAGAAGATATATCTTGGTCTCTAAGGTATTCTATTGTTAATGTGTAAATATTATCATGATTATTAGAAAAATGAATAAATCAACCTTTTGATATTTGAATAGTTCATTTATAATTTCTGATCTTAACAAGATATTGTTCATTTAAAAATTGATTTAGGCTAATAGGATTATACTTAAGTCCTAAAAAATATTCAAAACATTAGAAATTAAAATTTTTTCTTATAAATTCAATATAACTGATACCATATATTCCTCCTTGATAATTGTCACCAAAAAGTAACCTTT
Organism: Viscum album; assembly: GCA_963277665.1. Lineage (NCBI taxonomy): Eukaryota > Viridiplantae > Streptophyta > Magnoliopsida > Santalales > Viscaceae > Viscum > Viscum album. Next base: position 1,538,691,058 of record OY728138.1, read on the forward strand.
TCTCTTTTCATCATTATAATTTTCTAAAAGAACTTTTTTTGTTGATCATATGTTAGGAACAAATACTATACATGTACCATATGTGATGGATAGTGGTACTAATCTTTTCCCTCTAAAACAAAGATATAATAATTTTGGTACCCAAACTTTCTTAGGTATAGAATTATTTGAAAATAAAACTTTTTGAATTCACATCTGGACAACATTCTTATATTGAACAACTGCTAATTCATTAGAGATATAATATTTATGAAAACTAAATGACTAGAATTTTTTTAAAGAACACCCATTTTTTTAATGACCTCCTCTAATACATTTTATAAAAAATGGTTTCATTATTTGGAACAAAATATTTTGATTTAAAATGAGTTATTCCAAAGGTATAAGATATTCTAAAAATTGTTATATGTGGTCTCAAATGTTTGCATAAAATATAAACATTTTCCTTCCCATATGTAAAATTTGACAAAAGATTCTTCAAAATAAATATATTATAATTAAGTTTTATAAAAAAAAATATTATCATTATTATTTGATCTAGAATTATATTTCTTATCTAACTATGAAGTAAGGTTTAGAAATTCAATTATTGGATTTATCAAGTTATTCCATAGCACAATCATAGTATTTCATAACCTTATTATTATTTTTCTCAATAAATTTAAAATATCTATAAATTTCTTCAAAACTAGTCATCTTATAGTCATCATATGATGTTATAATCACTTCTTCTTCTAAAGAATTACACATTTATTCATCATCAAAATCAATGTAATTAGTATTTACAGTTAAATTCACAAGTTATTCAACCGATACCATCTTCATGATGCATGGATTATTCTTTTAAATTTCATTATAAAATCCTAGAACATTCTTATTGTAACTAATTGATTCTGAATGACATTCAAAAAAATGACCTACTCTAATTTCACTCCATGTATACGAATCTCACATGTTTTTCTTTCATTTTTCATTATAAAATTACTTAAACCTTTTTAATTTCTTTTCAACCACAAAAAATCTCGATTTATATTCCCTATCTTTTTTACATTCATAGAAAATTTTCTCCAAATAATCTATGTAGCCACTTCTATATTTTTTACTCTTCTTGTACTTATAACAAAAGTCTTTGTTCCAAACTATCCTATTCATCCACTTACCTATCTGAGAAAGCTCACTCACACTTTCTTCTATATAATAAAGATCTGATTCAACCTTTTCATTCTTTTTAGATTTGGAAGATCTATAAACTTTCTCTCTAGATTTAGATTTTTATCCATTTATATAGATGTTGAATTAAAGGTAACACAATTCTTTTTTTCCCCCTTATCTATATCTCATTTAAACCTAATATTATAATGCATAAGGGTTCTAATTAAATCATTCAAACTCATCTTAGTTAAAATTTTAGTATCAGCTATTGTTGTATTCCTAGATTCACATTCATTGTGAATAATATCAATAATCGTTTTAATAAAAAATTCATTTGATAATTTATTCTCACCATGAGATTGTAAACTATTAAAGATAGCTATAAAACATTGATGAATCAGAGATATTGATTCACCTAGAAAGAAACAAAAATCCTGATAATCTATATAAAACATAGCTCAACTAGTCCCTAAAAATTTAGAAGACCCATAACGAGTTACTTAAATATTTTTCAAAATACTATTCTATATTTTCTAAGAAAACATCTAATTATAAACATTTCTCATCATGGAACACAAAAAAGCATTTCGAAATTGATAATTCAACAAATATTATGATTTTTCCTCTTCAGAAAAAGTTGTGAATTATTTATCTAGAATTTGATAATTTCTACTCATCATGAAAAAATTATCCACACTAATTTTGATAAAAAAAGTATTCATTAGATCATTGTAGTATTCATAGTGTGTTCCATAAAAAATTGGTGGTCTTCTAGGATTAATATTTCTAAAGTTCCAACGTTCAAACCTTCTATCATAAAAAATACTCTGAATTTTCAAAAAATTTAGTGTAATATGAATGGGGTCCCTTTTTAATAAAATATGTGAGATCGTAAGATTATTAAATGTATATAAGATATAGGGGTAAATTTTGGTTCATAAAAATTTAAACCGACAATTTTTTCAACACCTTTAAGAATGTATACCAGAAAAAATATTTTATTGATATACTTTACAACTACAGTAAGAAATAGTTCATAAAAAACAATTTCAAATTTATAAAACATGAATAACATAAATATATGAAACTTATAGAAACATGGTTAATAAATTATAAATAAATTTATAAGGCACAAAACAAAAATTCACCGAATACTTCCTAATAAATATCTGCACTTTAACATCAAGTGATATGGATATTGTTGAGCCCAAATTTTGGTATCCATGATTTAACCTACCACAAGTTCTGTTTTTCAAGAATTAGAAGCCTTCAATCCACCAATTAAACAAGGATATCTCTCTATATATCTATGATCCCCTGATCAAAATGATCAAAAAAACTTCTGTATCTCTATCCCATATAACCCTCGAACAAACTCATCATAAAAACTACTATTACTACAGACAAACCATAAATAATTTAAAATGAATATTCATAAATACTGCTATTAGGAAACTATATAAAGATTATAAATAATGTTTTCTTAGTAACAATATGTTAAAATATATTAATATAAACATTAATTGTTTCAGAGTTCATTCTTTATCCCTAGAGGTTACGGTCCATTTTATTGATGTTATTCCAATAGTCGAATTCTACAATTCTTAGGATAAGTTACAATGACTCCAGATAAACTAATTCTTCTCTAATCAGGTTCTGCATAACATTACAATATCTAATAGTCATTAGATATATCACTATTACAATGTTTTTAAAATATTATATCTATTATAAATGATATATATTCATCTAATATTTTTATCTATCTTTGTTTGGTAGGCTTAGTAAAACATCATCTAGTAGGATTTGCATTTCTCTATCCAATGAACATAGTTAGATGAACTTTATAATACCTTAGTCTAGTAGAATTCATTTACATCCGTCTGATATATTTTTTACTGGTATTTCCAATATACTTGGTACTGATCCATCTATTATACTTGATAAATGTATGTTCGATAATACAATTATTCTATATCTGATAAAAATGATTACTTTACTATAAAAATATATAACTTAGTTCAGATAAGGATTAATAAGTTTGAAATTTTTTAAATATTGTATTGTGCTTTTCAAAATTAAATCTAGAAAAAAGGATTTTGGCTTTAAAAAATATTTCTATTAGATTAATAACAAGCTGAAGAGGTACTATTTTAAAAAGGGGGAAGGAGGGGTGAAACAAGAGATATCATCAGTGCACATGGGTGGTGGATCATTGAAACCGAGGGTGAAAATGAGTAGCAACAATGGACTTTGTCTGTTTTTGAATTTTAATTGTGAATTTTTAGGTGATAATTGGTGTTTTTGGTTGGAAGCAAGGATGACCATGGGTGGTGAGGAATAAGGGCATCAACAATTATGGTAGTGCTGCTCAGGAGGGAGGGGGTAGCTATGATGAGTGGTTCAGGGTGAGGTGAACAAGTGATTCCAGTGGAATAAGTTTCAAGTTCTAATCAATCCATATTTGAAAACCAATAAATGAATGGTTATATTTATGGATGGAATCAGATCAGATACAGTGAAATTTGGGGAACCCAAACCCTAGCCTATTTTTCTAAAAAAAACAAAACATAACACTAACCAATTTTTTTTTTAAATTTAATAACATAATCATTCCCAATTATATTTTTAAATACCCTAACCCTTTTAATTACCCAATTAAAAATACAAATATTTAAATTTTATTTATATATATATATAATAAACATAAAAAAGAGTAAATATATTTTATGACTGAAATTTATTTAATAACATATATTAAAGGAATTTAAATTTAAATTTAAATTATAGATTTAACATGAACTAAACTCAAAATAAATAAATATTTTTTTAATTTTAATTTCATTTAAAATGTTTTCATTGATTAATTATTAATAATTTTCATAATCAGGTTTTGGTTTATAGTACCCTAAGAGTACTACCCTAACCCTACTCATTTATTAATATAATTTTAATTTTTCCACACTAACCCAATAAATACCCTTTAAACCACTACCTTAACCATTTGTAATCAATTTGGGTAGTGTTGGGTACCCGGTTATCGGGTATCCATTTTCATCCATAGTTATAATGTTTAACATTTTAAATTAAAATGTTTTTAAATAAAATACTTTTATGATCAATTATTTATAAGTAACTAATATATCTAATCATTAAATACTATCATCTATAACTATAATAAACAACACAATTTACCCTCATTGTGTCTTCACCTCCATTCTCAATTTACCTCATTTCCTCAATTTCCCACCCTCTCCTCCTCCAATTCCTCCCTAATTTCCACCCCTTCTGCTTTTTCTCGATTCACCCCCAGCTCTGCCTTTGCATCCTCTCATCCATGATCACCTCCCAATGACTATGATCTCTTCTCCTCTTTCAATGACCCTCAACACCAACAATTTACCTTATTAGGATAAAAAAATGTTTGAACCTTTCTTGTTACAATAATTATGAGTTAAAAATGATGTGAAAATATTGAAAAAATGAAATTACATCAGATGTAATGTGCAAAACCCCCTAAATTTAAGAGGGGGTAAAACCATATGAAATTAGAAGGATAAATATGGTAATTAGTGGGTACAACTCCCTCATAATTATAAGGAGACTCCTCATAATATCACCCTTGAATATGTAGGAAAACTACCTGAAAATACCATTCAAAAAACACTCAAATGAGAGATTCTCATGGGATGATTCTATTTTGGAACTCAACGATTCCTTCAATTTTAATAGGAATCACAGGGCCCTTGCTTCCTTTTCCACATGATGGGTTGGGGGTGAGGTTGGCCACCCACTACACTAACCTCACCCACCCCCTTGACAAATAGGGGGGATGCTGCTAACATATCTCCCAATATTGAATGAGAAATAGTCACATCTCTACACATATTTTATATCTACCAAACTTATAATTCATGTATCTACAAAGATGATCTAGTATTTACATCATATGAATTTATTATATTCAATCTCTTTTAATAAGAAATCTACAATATTCTATTTAGTATGAATTTTATGCATATCCACACTTCCTTCCTCGATCACATATTGAACAAAATGATGAAATACCCCAAAATGATTCATCGTTTTAGGAAAATATGGATGAAATGTAATGTTCAAGGTGCTCCTAATGTTAAAAAACAATGGAATATACTCATGTATATTCCAAAGATCCTCAAATAAAATTCTAATCTAAATCACCTATTTGTAAGAATTTGTAGCTTCCATGCATGTACTCCACCGTGGTCATGGATAAATCCAAAACTAGATGTAACTATAAAATCTAGTACATAGCTTCTCATGCGAGAGTAAATACATAACGAGTAGTGGATTTCCTCTCACCGTAATCTCTTATAAAATCTAAATGCAAATAGAAACTGATAGTAAAAACTGATCATACATAACATAATATAGCATCTAAGGTCTCTTTTATGTATCTCAAGACACTCTTCATTATATTCCAATGCTTATATCCAATATTCTCTATGTATTGAATAACTGCTCCCACAAGATGTGCAATATATTCTCTATTACAAAACATAGTGAACATTAGACTCCCCACTGGTGATGCATGTTGTACCTCTCGTACCCCTCATAGTTTAATTTTCATGATCACAATCACTCTCTTATTTATCTAATCTTGTTTTAAGTGTTTTTTGGATGATAGGCATGATTTCAGGTTGCCAAGGAATTGGGCCAAGAAAGCCAGAAGGCAAAAGTGGACTGATTTCAGTCCACTGGCCAACCGGTGGATGACCACCGGCCAGCCGGTAGTTCCAGGGCAGAAGGCATCCCCTCTGTCCAGACCACCGGCCAACCGGTGTACCATCACCGGCCAGCCGGTGGAACCCAGACAGAAGAGTTTGCTACTGTCTCAGCACCGGCCAACCAGTGGCCTCCTCACTGGCCATCCGGTGGTGCCTGGGAAGAAGGTCTCTCCCTTTTCCAAAGCATCGGCCAACCGGTGGCCAAGCACCGGTCAGCCGGTGGAGCCAGTCAAACTAGCCGTTGGGCTTTGACCAGACTTGTCCACTTGACTCCCAACGGCTCCGAAGGCCTCTCCAACGGCTCCGAAGACCCCCAAAGGCCATTTGAGGGTTCCCCCTCTATAAATAAAGGACTAGGAAGCCCCGGAAACGTACGGTAGCCCACAGGAACATTGTTCGATCATTTGGCGAACCTCCGGCGCATTCCTTCAAGAATCCTCATTTGCTCCAACTCATTTCCACATCCAAGGAGCACCATCAGAGAAGCTTGGGAGCGCTCTTCATCAACTCCAATCAATCCATTGGCGCCCAAGACTTCTCCTATTTACGGTTTTTCATTGTTTTATCTTTTTGAGCATCAATTTGGGTTTGTGCCTACAAACCCCTCTTTCTCTCATCTTCCTTTTTTTTGGGTTTTCACATCACCTTCAAGGTGTGAAGAGGTTAGTCAAGCCTTCCCTTTAAAAGGCTTGAGTCATAGGTGAGCTAGCCTTCACCTGTAAGAAGGCTAGTGGGTTCTTGCTCAACCATTAAAAGCAAGTGGGTTCTTGATCAACCATTAAAAGCAAGCTGTAATAGGTTCTAGACTACCTTAAAGTCTAGTGGGTTTCTTGCTAAAACCATTAAAAAGAAAGCGGTAGTAAATCTCTCAACGGTTGAGTTGGGAGCGGAGACGTAGGCTTTGGTTTAAGCCAAACTCCGTTATCAAGTTTTGTGTCTTGCCTCCTTTATTTCCGCTGCATTTTTTACTTTGATTTTAAATTGTTAATTATTTTTTAAAAGGCAATTCACCCCCCTCTTGCCATCACTTCTCCGTCCAACAATTGGTATCAGAGGAAAAATTTGAGTAATACCTTCACCGGTTTCAAATTCAAGATCCTTTGTGATGGCTTCAACTTCTTTCGCCCCCGAAGGCTATTCTTTGGGTCGTGCTCCATTCTTTGATGGAACCGACTACACTTATTGGAAAACTCGCATGATTACATTTCTTAGAAGTATTGGCTATCCTATATATAGAATTGTTATGCAAGGCTACTCTCTCTCTTCTCCCGATGAATCCAAATGGACTCAAGCCGATATTAAAAATTTCGAGCTTGATGGAAAAGCCATGAACGCTCTTCATTGCGGCCTTGATCGTAATGAATTCAATCGAGTTTCCACATGCACTTCATCTCATGAAATCAGGAAACTATTGGAGGTTACCCATGAGGGGACCAACAAAGTTAAGGATACTCGATTGGATATGTATTGCCAAGATTTTGAAATTTTTACCATGCACCCACACGAATCAATTACTGAAATGTTTACTCGTTTTACTGACGTTTGCAATGGGAGAAAGTCCCTTGGTGATGATGTGTCTGCAGAAATGATGGTCAAGAAGATCCTTTGGATCTTACCAAGCTCATGGGCACCGAAAGTCACGGAAATTCAAGAAGAAAAAGATATCAAGAAAATGCCGGTCGAAGAGCTCATCGGATCCCTCATGACCTACGAGATCACCATGAGGAGGCAAGCTGAAAAGGAAGGCAAACCGATCAAAGTTCCAAAGAACATCGCCTTCAAAGTTCAAAAAGAAGAAAGCTCCTCCTCCTCATCGTCTTCCTCTTCAAGCGGCGATTCAAAAATAGAGAATCTTGCCCGCAAAATGCACAAATTCATGAAGAAGAACAAAAAGAAGAAATCCCGCAAGGCTCAACCCAACGAAAAATCCGAGCCCGAGGTAACATATTACAGGTGTGGCAAGAAAGGTCATTACAAGCCCGATTGTCCACTCAACAAGAAAAAGGCCAATCAAAAGGAAAAGAAGAAGGCATTCAAGGCCACTTGGAGTGATAGCTCCACATCCTCCTCCTCCTCCTCCTCAAGTGACAACGGTAAAAAATGCTTAATGGCATTTCATGAGGTATCCTCTTCCAACTCCTCATCCTCTAGTTCTTCAAATTCTTTCAATCATTTATCTTATGAGGATCTCCAACATGCTAGAGATCAATTGGAGGAAGGTTTTCACGAACTTTCTTCCAAATTTATTGCTTTAAAAAAGAATTTCAAAAAACTTTCTTCCGAAAAGGAACAACTTCTCAAACAAAAGGAAGAGTTGTCCCTCAAGATCCAAAACCTTCCCGATGTTGATTCTATGGAATCAACAATCAAGGATTTAAGGGAATCCCTTGCCAAATTCACCCAAGGTGAACAAAATTTAACCAAATTACATGGTTCCCAATGCGTATCTAGAACCACCCAAGGACTTGGATATTCCAACCAAGCTTCCTCTTCCCATGCTCCAACTATTTTTGTAAGGGGGAGCTCCCAATATAAATTTTGCAACTATTGTAAAAAACCCGGGCACTTAATTTATGAGTGCAATTGCAAAAATGCCCGGTATGGAAGGCCCAAAACTATTTTCTTTAACGATGAATTTCATAGGAGTAGACCCGCCACTAGACAAGTATGGATTGAAAAATCCCTTTTAGCGAGTCTCTCTGGGCCAAAATTTGTCTTGGTTTCAAAATCCTCTCCCCGGTGATTTGTTGTTTTTATTTAGGGGGAGTTAGAATCGTTTAAGCCTTTTTGCTTTATATTCAAAACTTTCAATTCAAAACTTTCAATTCAAAACCTTCAATTTAAAACTTTCAATTCAAATCTCAAAAATTTCAATTGGTTTAAAAAAAACTCTATCTTGTTTTTCAATCCTTTCCCTCAATCAAGTTTTATGCCCCGTGCTATTTTGATAATCACAAAGGGGGAGAAATTCTTGGTTGATTGGGGGAGAAATCTTTCTCTCATGCTTTGCTTTACTTTTCAATTTATCCTTTAAAGCATGCCTTTCATTTCAGTCTTTTACATTGCTTGTTTTGGTGATTGTGATCATCAAAATAGGGGGAGATTGTTGTACCTCTCGTACCCCTCGTAGTTTAATTTTCATGATCACAATCACTCTCTTATTTATCTAATCTTGTTTTAAGTGTTTTTTGGATGATAGGAATGATTTCAGGTTGCCAAGGAATTGGGCCAAGAAAGCCAGAAGGCAAAAGTGGACTGATTTCAGTCCACCGGCCAACCGGTGGATGACCACCGGCCAGCCGGTAGTGCCTGGGCAGAAGGCATCCCCTCTGTCCAGACCACCGGCCAACCGGTGTACCATCACCGGCCAGCCGGTGGAACCCAGACAGAAGAGTTTTCTACTGTCTCAGCACCGGCCAACCGGTGGCCTCCTCACCGGCCAGCCGGTGGTGCCTGGGCAGAAGGTCTCTCCCTTTTCCAAAGCATCGGCCAACTGGTGGCCAAGCACCGGTCAGCCGGTGGAGCCAGTCAAACTAGTCGTTGGGCTTTGACCAGACTTGTCCACTTGACTCCCAACGGCTCCGAAGGCCTCTCCAACGGTTCCGAAGACCCCCAAATGCCATTTGAGGGTTCCCCCTCTATAAATAAAGGACTAGGAAGCCCCGGAAACGTACGGTAGCCCACAGGAACATTGTTCGATCATTTGGAGAACCTCCGGCGCATTCCTTCAAGAATCCCCATTTGCTCCAACTCATTTCCACATCCAAGGAGCACCATCAAAGAAGCTTGGGAGCACTCTTCCTCAACTCCAATCAATCCATTGGCGCCCAAGACTTCTCCTCTTTACGGTTTTTCATTGTTTTATCTTTTTGAGCATCAATTTGGGTTTGTGCCTACAAACCCCTCTTTCTCTCATCTTCCTTTTGTTTGGGTTTTCACATCACCTTCAAGGTGTGAAGAGGTTAGTCAAGCCTTCCCTTTAAAAGGCTTGAGTCATAGGTGAGCTAGCCTTCACCTGTAAGAAGGCTAGTGGGTTCTTGCTCAACCATTAAAAGCAAGTGGGTTCTTGCTCAACCATTAAAAGCAAGCTGTAATAGGTTCTAGACTACCTTAAAGTCTAGTGGGTTTCTTGCTAAAAACATTAAAAAGCAAGTGGTAGTAAATCTCTCAACGGTTGAGTTGGGAGCGGAGACGTAGGCTTTGGTTTAAGCCGAACTCTGTTATCAAGTTTTGTGTCTTGCCTCCTTTATTTCCGCTGCATTTTTTACTTTGATTTTAAATTGTTAATTATTTTTTAAAAGGCAATTCACCCCCCCTCTTGCCATCACTTCTCCGTCCAACAATGCATACAGTACTCAAGACATTTCCATCCGATCTTCGTCACTTCTAGGACTCATCATAGAGGATAACATGAAGTCAATAGGAATAGGGGTAGATATTGTCTTACAATCTTTCTAGTTGAATATTTTCAAGAATTTTCTCAAGAAATTCTTCTACGATAGACAAATCTTCCCATTATTCCTATGTCAGTAAATCTACACCACAATAATCCTATTTACTGGTCCCAAGACCTTCATATCAAATTTTCTATCCAATTATGCCTTCATCTCTTGGATATGACCATTTTTTGGGGTCTCCAACCAAAATGTCATTAACATATAATAGAATAATGATGAAATCAATACATTATAAACCCTTTAAATATGCACAAGGATTAGAATAAATCTTGTTGTATCCAAGGCTCATGATATACGAATAAAATATATACTTCCAACACCTCGGTGGCTTGTTGAGACGATACATGGATTTTTTTCATACTAAAAACCAAGGACTCTTTACCATAATCTATAAAACATTTCTGTTGTATAATATAGATTTCTTCATAAATATCTCCATGGAGATAAACTATATTCACATTTGGCTCATCTAGAATTAAATTTTATATAGAAGACATTTCTATAACTATCTGGATTGTCACTAGCCTAACAACATTAGAAAATATTTCACTGAAATCAATGCCTTTATTTTGAGCAAATCATTTGACCACAAGTCTCAGACGATATGTTTCCACCTGGTCTTTTCTATCACACTTGATTTTAAAGACCCATTTGTTAGTTATAACATTCCTTCCATGAGGGAATGGAATAAGATCCCAATTACTGTTATTATGTGGGGATTCAACTTACTCCAGCATCCCCATCATCCATAACTATACATAGAGACTCTAAGTCACCTCAACAAAAAAATATGTCTCTATATCCTCTATTAATAAGAAATACACAATATTGATCTCAGTGATACAGTATGAGTTCCATATTTTTTCTCTCTTCTCCCGAGTGGACCACCATTGTCTAGACTGACTGACTGAAAATTGGAATTTTTATTATTAAGAGAAAGAGGGAAAAAAACAGGGCAAGAAAAAATGGTTAAGGCCCAAGGCATCACCCTGAACTATAAGATTACAATCCTTTGAAAAGGAACCAGTACAGTAAAAAATTCTGAGGGCATCGTCGGGTCCAACTTTACTAGCTAAGGGGTCACATGCAAAGTTGTCTTAGGTGTGCTTGCCTTTTGCTCCATGATCTAGCAATCCCCTCCCCTTCCTAATCACATAAACCAACACCCATGGGACCTATTCCCTTCCATGCATCCTGCCAACCAGAATTTAGGAATCAGATTCCACTTCAAGGATACCAATGTTGTATAATTGGCACAGTTAGAGTCCACTAATCATCGCCCTCACCTCCAATCCAAGGGAGTTGCCTGGTCCATAGTAAGTACTGAAACCCAAAATGACCGAGCCACTGCCATCCCTAACCAACCCTCCACCTTGCATGGATCCAACAACACACGAACCTTTTAGCCCAGAAGTAGGAGGGGACCAGCACACCCATGTCCCCCGGTTGGATCTAAGATTATCCTCCATTGGGAGAACCACTGTAGGAATCATTTTGCTAAGAGAAGAAGAAACATACCCCCAAGAGTGGAGACCCCCCTAGTTCGGCCACCAGAGATCTAGTCCGCACCTGGATAACGTAAACAGAGGGAGCGCTGCCTTCTCTTGCCTTATTGCGAGCCTCCCTGATTAGCCAGCACACTGCAGGGAACACCATGCTACGCGCCTTTGCCTCCCCACCACAAGCTTCGGAGCCTTGGAACCAGTTGGAAAGAAAATCCTCAATTGAATCCCCATCGCCTGCCACTCCGATTCAATTTTCCATATAGTTCCATAAACCAGTCGACATATTGCGCCGGAATAGTAGGTGCCAACCTGACTCTTGAATTGGTGCGGCGTAACACCAGCACCTGGATGCCAGCAATACCCCTTTGTTCTGGATATTCTCCTCTGTCGGAAGCGACTTGTTCCGTAAACGCCAAACAAGGAAGTTAAATTTCACCAAGATCCATTTGCAGCAGAGGATTGGAGACCAGACATCGGTACCAGATCAGATATGCAGGAAATCCTGAACACCCTTGCCGTTGAAACACCCCAATTTAGAAAAGGTTAGATCACATCCATCAGGTTCTTCGGTCAAAGTAATGCTATCAAACACCTCCCGTTGCTAAGGGTGAAGCATTGTTTGGGTAAGGGTTGGGTATGCAAAGCCTGTTTGAAGGTAATATCCAGACCAGGGCAACTAGGGTAGAACAGCGGGTTACCGCTCCAATTATCTCTCTAGTAACTGATCTCGCCAGGGGGACCACCACCCTGCGAAAATTGTCCTCCAGAATTTATAGGATCTCAATCACGAGTCTTTCCAGTTTCGAAGGCCTCTTTAAGACTGAATTCCACTTGATTCATCTCACCCCATACCCGTGTTTCATGAATTTCTCCCAAAGAGCCTTCCCTTCAATTATTTCACAGGATAGCTTTTCTTGAATGCCCTCACAGCTTCTGAAATATCCTGTAGATTGACTCCCTCTTCTTCCACTGGTCTTGCTAATCTTCTCCATCCGGCCCAATGGCATTTGCTAGTACCATTATCATCCCAAATGAACTTCGACATAATGTTATACCTTTTGGAGCTTTTAGGATCGAGAGAACGTGCATCGTTATGGAGTATACGACACTATTAATCAACATTATGCTGCCACCAAAGGAAAGGAAAATGTTTTTATAGTTGCAAATACACCCAGTGATTTTCCCCAGCGGCTCATCAAAAAGGATCTTCTTTATTCTTCCATTTGATATGGGAGCTCCCAGATAAACCAGAAGAAGCTACTTCTCATTCATGCAGAATTTATGTTTTATGTCCTTGGCATGTCGAGTAACATACTTTTTTGAGATATACACATTGGTCTTAACTGAATTCACCAGCTTTCCGCTTAGCCTTCTATAGATTCCCATCATTTTCTACCACCCATTAATTTATCTCTTCAAGACATTAAGGAAAAAGAGCATGTCATTAGCAAACATCAAATGAGAAATGATGCTACGGCCTTCCCTGTTCTTATAAGGGATAATAGATCCCTCCTCTAATTGAAGTTTCACATTCATGGAAAGCACATCCTGGACTATGATAAATAGGTTAGGCGAAAGAAGATCACCCTGCCACAAGCCACGAGCTGTCTTGAAGAAACCAAAATTCTTCCATATGATGGAAATAGACAACCCTAGAGAAGAAAACCACCTAAAAACCAAATCACAAGTCCAATATCTAAAACCAAAGCTCCTCGGAATTTTGAGAATGTAACCCCAATCAAGTCAATCATACGTCTTGTCTATGTCCACCTTAAAAATGATATTTGAACTCATGACCTTTTTATTTAGATCTTACACCATTTCTTGTGCAGTCCCAGTCTCACCTTGAATTCCCGTTCCTAGAATGAAACAGTGTTATTCCTCAAACGCAATCCTCATGACAAAGATTTTGAGCCTTCGGTTGATAATGTTTGAAAGGATTTTTTACAGAAAGTTGCATAGGAAAGTAGGGAGAAATTGGCTAATAGACTCTAGATGCTTAACTTTAGGAACTAACACCACTCTAGAGGCGCAGACAGCCCTAGGAAGAGCCCCCCTTTGAAGAAATCCCACCCTACCTCATTCACTTGAGCACTAATGATCTGCCATCCATACAAAAAAATCCCAGGAAAACTATCCAGACTTGGACCACTTTCCACTTTCACGCTAAACACTGCTTCCTTGATTCCATCCTCAGTTGGTAATGCCTCCATGAGCTCATTATAATACCCTTTCACATCATCAGGGTATCGTAAGAAGATACATTTACTAGATATTGAATCCAAGTTCAATATTTCCAAGTCATTAAAAAATGAAAATACAGGAATTCCAAAAGCTTGTAACCGAGAATAGTAAGTAGTTTTACTAGTCCACATCTCCATTGGTGTATTTGGATCAATCACCATTGAAGGATATCAATTAATCACATAACATGCAATCTTCATTGATTCTACCCATAAATTCTTAAGAACAAATGTATCCAATAATATATCCCTTTTTTATAGAAATGGTTTTGTTCATCTACTTTTCCTCTCTATTCTACCGATGAGTGCATTCCATTATTAATAATCACTCGATGCATTCCAGATGAAAAAAATTATCAAAAAACTCACTTTTACATTCTCAACCATTGCCAGTCCTTAAAGACTTCTATCTTTTTTCCAAATTCAGGCCCCTTCTATGATTTGAATGTTTTCAAAACTTCAAAAAATTATTCTTTCTTCTTTATTGGGTACACAAAATATCTCTTGTAATATTTATCAATAAATGATACAATGTACCTTGCTAATCCCAGGTATATAATTGGTGCTTTACAAACATCAAAACACATTCAATCTATGATTTATTTTCTCCTCACCGTTGAAATAATAAACTTTAACCTATGTTTCTTACTCAAAACCCAATGATCACAAATTGTTAAGGATACGTTTGTAATATTGGGTGTCAACTTCTGAATAGTATGAATCTTCAGGCCTTGTTTGGATATATGGCCAAGACTCTAATGCTATGAAGTCATCAACTCTTCTACCATGGTAATTTATGTAACAATTATCTCCACCTCCTTATGAATTACACCCATAATAATGTACAATTTATTTGAGATCATCTCCACCTTCAACTATACAAGAAACCCCTTTACAATCTTCATCTTTCCTTTCACAGTGCGAGTTTTGCATATGATATCATCAAATTATCCAAAAGACAACGTGTTCTTCTTTAGGCATTTTAGTTACACCCCAACCATATTTGAATAATTATTTTAATTATTTAATTATTAATATTTTTGTTTCAGAGGATCGAGTCTTTTAGTTTTCAAAATTTTTAAAAAATAGTTTTTATGTGTATTTCACAGTTTGGTTGCATGGTTTGCCAAACCGTGTGGAAACTGTGCAAGTGAGTCTGTAAAAATGAAATAGTGATTTCTAATGGTTGGTTCATATTTTATCAAACCATGTGACAAAACATTATGGGTGCTAGTGTGATCAGTATAGGGGTACACTATGGGTTCATGGTTTGGTAAAACATGTGTCGGAAATATATGAATCTCCTAGGGTATAAAACAATTCTTTTTATTTCAAAAATTACTCTATGGGATTTATCCAAATTTTCAATCCCCTTTTATATCATATTCATACAACACTCTCCTCTATCTAGCCTCTTGCCCATGAACCTCCCCCCTTGGTCTGACCTCCAACCTTTATTGATTCGTCCTTCATTTTAGTGTGTGATTATCGTAGGTAAATGTTTCTTCTCCTATGACTATTTCTTATTCTTCTTCTTTCTCCCTCCTCTTATTTTCCACCTTTGTGCGTCATATGTGGACTAGACACTAGGGAACATGGTTGTTCTATTTTTGATTCTTTTCTTGTGTGTTCCGTTCCTAGGGTGTGTGGCTTCCTCTAGGATCCTCCTCTTTCCATTGTTAAAGGGTTTTCTCCATCCATTCTTGTTCTAGGTTTCCCTATTCTTTCCCTTTTAATTTTAGATCCTTTGATTTATTTGAATTTAAATTATTATCAATGAAGTATAATAATCCTATTATGGATGTTTATAAAATTTCCAAGCAAGAGATAATGTTTCAAATTTTGTATTTCCATGGATTATCTCTTTAATTACTTATGCCTTTGAAAAAATGTTCTTTAATTAACCAAACAATAATTATTGTAAGAACCCGGGTTTTTAGAACGGGTCAAAATCCCAACCCTGTTTGAATTTTTGTCTTGTCCCTGAGAAAACTGGAGAAATTGGGTAGTTTCAGGAAATTTCTAGACTACACGCCGTGTACTTTAAGTACACACCGTGTATATGTTAGGCGAGTGACCGGCCGTGTGCTCACCGAATACATGCCGTGGGATGACCGTGTAGAAATTTCTTACTACATGGCGTGTAGTTTTAGACACGCCATGTACCCATGACCATGTGGAGGCCATACATGGCGTGTAGGCCTATTGGCCGGGTAGAATCATTTAACAAAGTACACACCGTGTCCTCCTTGGACACGCCGTGTAGTCTGGCCGTGTATGAGGGGTATACATGGCATGTAGGCCTATTGGCTGGGTAGAATCTTTTAACCAAGTACACATTGTGTCCTTCCTAGACACGCCGTGTAGTCTGGCTGTGTATGAGAGAAATACATGGAATGTGCGTAAGTTAGGGAGGAAGAGAAGAAAAACCAATTACACGCCGTGTACCCCTAGGTACACGTCGTGTACTCATGTCAACAGATTCTGGAAAGTAAGTTGGCGGAATTCCAGCCACCATATGAACAGTTAAATGATATACATGGCGTATAGTCATGAACTACAGGCCATGTACTTTTTTTTCACTAAAATGGAAAATAGCCTCGTTTTTTAGGCATAGCCTCATTTGTGTCGTCGGGTTTCGTGAACCAAGTCGACCGCATTAGCGGAAAAAAATTTTAACACATCGTCATTTTTCACATCGGTTCTATATAACCGATGTGATATATCGATAAGGATCCATTTTTTACGTCGGTTATTTTATAACTGACATAAAATACACGAAGATTAGCTTTTTTACGTCGGTTATTGTATAAGCGACGTGATAAAGGAATTCTCTGCGCTTTATCACGTCGGTTATTTTATAACTGACATAAAATACACGAAGATTAGCTTTTTTACGTCGGTTATTGTATAAGCGACGTGATAAAGGAATTCTCTGCGCTTTATCACGTCGGTTATAAAAAAACAACGTGATAAATCTAATCTCAGGAATTTATCACATCGGTTATCAAAAGAACTAACGTGATAAAGCGACATTTATCACATCTGTTATTTTATAAACGACGTGATAAATTGTTTTCTACATCGGTTATTAAATAACCGACATTATAAACATTAAAAAAAATAGTTTAACACGTCGGTTATTAAATAAACAACGTGATTAATATTTTAAATGATTCATCGCACCCCATATTTAGTCATTATGTTTTCTTCGATCGGGTGACCTGCGACTCATCTCTCTCATGTGGAAAACCTTGAAATGATTCTTCAAAGTCGTTCCCTCCAACCTCATTTTTCCAAAATCATTCTTTATAATTTTTATCATCAGATCTATCAGGTTGACTCACAACACTCAAGTAAGCCTCACACACTCGTTTTCTGTTTTTATTTTCCGCGATGCCCTAAACTAATTTTTTGCGATGTTATTTTTCTTTTTTCTTGCTATCATGGTAAGTTTCATAGAGTTCATTTATACCATGCTAAATTTTTTTATGGTAAAATAAACCTATAGAAGTGATATCGTGCAAGTTTATGATTTTTGTGTGTTCTATCATGTGTGTGTGTGCATACAGGGGGTTTCCGGGGGGGCTGTGCAAGGGGGTGGTGGTGTCCAGGGGGGTTGGGTGGGTAGTACAGTGGGGTGGGGGTGTCCATGGGGTATCAAAGAGGGTGGGGGTGGTGTCCAGGGGGTGCGGGGACTGTCCAAGGGGGTTGGGGGTGTCCAAGGGGGTGCGGGGGATGTCAAAGGGGGTGGGGGTGGTGTCTAGGGGGGTGCGGGGGATGTCCAAGGGGGTTGGGGTGTCTAAGGGGGTGGGGGGGGGTGTCCAGGGGGATGAGGGGGCTGTCAAAGGGGATAGGGGTGTCCAAGGGGGTGGGGAGTTCAGGGAGGTGAGTGGGCTGTCCAAGGGGGTCGGGGTGTCCAGGGGGTGGGGGCTCTCTAGAGGGGTGGGGGGCTGTCCAGGGGGTGGGGGCTGTCCAGAGGGGTGGGGGGCTATCCAGAGGGTTCAGGGGGCTGTCTAGAGGGTTAGGGGTGTCCATGGAGGAGGTGAGGGGTGGGGGCAGTACAAGGGTGTGTGTGTGTGTGGGGGGGGGGTCCAAGGGGGTGGGGGTGTCGGGGGGGGGGGGGGCTATCCAAGGGGGGTGGGGGTGTCCAAGGGGGTGAGGGGCATGTCCAGAGGGATTAGGGGCTGTCTTGGGGGTGTCCAAAGGGTTGGGGGAA
The DNA here is from genome assembly GCA_963277665.1 of Viscum album. Classification (NCBI taxonomy): domain Eukaryota; kingdom Viridiplantae; phylum Streptophyta; class Magnoliopsida; order Santalales; family Viscaceae; genus Viscum; species Viscum album. Next base: position 1,538,709,400 of record OY728138.1, read on the forward strand.
TACAAAGGGGTGTCCAAGGGGGTAGGGGTGGGGGTGGTGTCCAGGAGGGGTGGGGGTGTCCAAGGGGGGTGGGGGTGGGAGACTGTCTAGAGGGGTGGGGGGCTGTACAGGGGGTGGGGGATGTTTAGAGCGGTGGGGGGCTGTCCAAGGAGGTGGTGGTGTCCAGGGGGTGTCCAAGGGGGTGGTGGGTGGTGTCTAGGGGGGCTGTCCAAGGGGGGGGGGGGTGTCCAGGGAGTGTCCAAGGGGGGGGGGTGTCCAAGGGGGTGGGGGTGTCCAGGGGGTTTGAAAGAGGGTGGGGTGGTGTCTAGGGGGTGCGGGGGCTATCCAAGGGGGTGTGGGGGATGTCAAAGGGGGTGGGGGTGGTGTCCGATGGGGGGGGGGGTGGTGCGGGGCTGTCCAAGGGGGTTTGGGGTGTCCAGGGGGTGGTGGTGTCCAGGGGGTGAGGGGGATGTCCAAGGGGGTAGGGGTGTCCAGGGGTGGGGGTGGTGTCCAGGGAGGTGAGTGGGCTGTCCAAGGGGGTAGGGGGTTTCCAAGGGGTGGGGGTTGTCTAGAGGGGTGGGGGCTATCCAGAGGGTGGGGGTGGTTTCCAAGGGGGTAGGGGTGGTTTCCAAGGGGGTGGGGGATGTTGTCCAAGGTAGTAGGGGTGTCCAGGTGGTGGGGGTGGTGTCCTAGGGGATGGGGTGGTTTCCAGGGGTGGGGGGATGTCCAGAGGGGTGGGTGGCTGTCCAGAGGTTTCAAATCATTAATATCTGTGTAATTTTCAGTAGTGAATGTATACATATTTTAATATTTATACTTCATATTTATTTTTTACGGGATGGTGAATTTGGTATCCAGTTTCACCAGGATGTATTCTTTGTGAACCTTAAGAAGAAAGGATCCAAGAAGAATTTAAAACTGTTATATCTAACTATAATTTCTTTTTAAAATCATTTTCAAGAATATGTTTTTAAATACGCATAGATTTGTTTTATATTTAAAAAAAATTTACATTGAAATTATGATATTTTTCATATAAACATATATTTGTATTATCTTAAAATTTTGTATAATATTGATATTTGTTAAAGGTAATAACGAGTCGAAGCTGGATTACGGAACATCAAATGATTAATGAATATGAGGAAGGTGTTGATGCCTTTTTGTAATTTTCTAAATTAAATGTTCGAAGCAGTGAAATTTTTTTCTATCCATGCCTGAAATGTTTGAATATGAAGAAGTTGAAAAGTAGAGAGATAAAAGATCATATGATTTTTCATGGTTTTAATCCGAGTTAAAACCCT